>OU342744.1:150547523-151039884 GCA_910589775.1 Avena eriantha
AAAAAAGTAAGAACATATACATATATGCATATTTATTAAAAAAAGCAAGAACATTTACATATATGCATATTTATTCAAAAAAGCAAGAACACATATGCATATTTATTCATACATATATATTTGTGTGTTTGCTTGTCACCAAAAACTAATACACCACACGAATTAATACACCAAAAAGTCACACAATTGCTAGTGTCTCTTCACAATCTTCTTGCCCTTTTTCGTCGCGGTTGAATATTTTAGCCCGTGCACTTTGAGATTTCTTCTTGTGAATGGACAACCTTTAGTAGGCAGTGTGGTCTTCCTTCTTACTTTAGTAGTAGTAGGCATGTCGAAGTACTTGTCGAATTCCTCTTCGATCTTCGGGTCGCCGTTTTTGTCGAAGTTTTGCTCGTTGGCGGCTCCTTCCATTCCGATGATGCTCCTCTTGCCCCTCCTAACTACAACATGGTTGGGCTTTGACGGGTCGGTAATAAAAAAGCATTGATCAACTTGGCTAGCGAGTACCCAAGGCTCATTTTTTGCGGAGGCGTTCTTTGTAGATTTGGCATCTGGTATAACCATTGTGGTGAAATAGCGGCCTTCTTTTTCCATGTTCTTGGCCCATTTAACACGGAACATCGGTACGATCTCTCCACAGTAGTCGAGCTCCCATATCTCCTCGATCCTTCCATAGAATCTTTCCATCATAGTAGTCTCGTCATCAGCAAAGGATAACATAGTTACTCCTGAGTTTTGATATTCACTATTCTTGTCCTTTTCCTCGGTGTAGAATCTGTAACCGTTTATGTCGTATGACCGATAGGTCCTTAGGTTGTGCCCTGGGCCCTGCGACAAGGAGAATATAAGTTTTTGATCTTCCGTAGAAGGCGTCAGTGGGGGATTATCTAGTTGCCTTTTCTTGAACCAACCTGTGAAGCTGGAGTTGTGCTCTCTGATTACGTCTCCCTTCTTCCTCGGCCGGCCCTGGTCGACGTACTCCTGCTCGATTAAGCTTTTGTGCTCTTCGACCCAAGGGCCGACCACTTCAATGTGTTGTAGCACGACTCGGTGTGCCCTTTCAAAATCAGTGCGTCGACCATCAATGCTGACATGTAGTGAGCGGCAGCCCTCGCGGTGACCATATCCACCGAGCCTGCCGAGGTGCTTCTTTGTGGGTATTCCAACATCCTCGTTCTCGGTGGTTAGATAATTCTGGCAGAAGGAGATGCACTCGTAGATCAGAAAGCCCTTGGCTATCCTTCCATCTGGACGAGACCTATTGTGAACGAATCCTTTGATGACACCGTTTAGCCTTTCAAACAGCATCATGTTGTGCAGGAATGTTGGCCCGAGCTGGATGATGTCGTCCACGACATGTACAAGCAGATGCACCATGATGTCGAAGAATGCGGGCGGGAAGTAAATCTCAAGCTCGCATAGTATCATCACGATCTCTTCCTGTAGCCTGTCGAGCTGCTTCACACCGATCGACTTCCTAGATATGACGTCGAAAAAGTTATAGAGGCCAAACAACGTCTCACGGACATGCTCGTCCATTATCCCATGGATCGCAACAGGGAGTATCTGCGTCATCAGCACGTGACAGTCGTGAGACTTCGTACCGCTGAACCTCTTCTTTGCCACTTCCAGATATCTGCTTATCTTCCCCGAGTAACCGTGAGGAACTTTCACTCCTAAGAGGCACCTAAAAAACTACTGGAGCTCCTCCAGACTTAGAGTGAAGCAGGCAGCATGAAGCACCACCTCATTCTTCTTAACTCTTTTGCGGCGACCTTGAGTCCCTTCCTGATGATGATCATCATCATCATCATCACTATCAGGGTACTGAAGATCTTTCTTTATGCCAAGCAATTTAAGGTCCTTTCTTGCTTTCGGCCCATCCTTGGTCCTCTCCGGCATGTTCTGTAGAGTGCCAAGAGACTCTTGGTAACGTTCTTCGTGATGTGCATTACATCGAGGCTATGGGGAGTGTGAAGGACCTTCGAATACAGCAGGTCCCAGAAAATAGACCTTGCTTTCCATACACCCAGCAGCGGCTTTGTCCTCGGTCATTTTTTTCCAGGCGTAGGGCAATCTACCCAATTATTCAAAAGATCCTCGATTTCTTCGCCGCTCCTCAGACGCGGGGCTCTTTCGAGCTCGTCCTTACCATTGAACAGGTCACCATGTTTTCTCCACGGGTGATCCATGCGGAGCCACTTTCGAGTACCTTGGAACACGGTTTTCGAAGACCCGGGATCCCTTGGTAGTTGGAGATGCGGTGTCTCATCCATGCACTTGACACATGCATTGTGTCCGTGGTTCACCTGGGCCGATACATATGTGTAACCAGGATAGTCCTGCACGGTTGTGAGCAACGCGACTCTCAGATGGAAATATTCTTTAGTGTAGGCTTCCCACGTACGGGCCGGTGTCTCCCACAAGCTGGCTAACTCCTCTCTCAATAGCCCGAGATACAGATGCATATCGATACCTGGTTGTTTCAGCCCCTGAATAAGAATGCTCATGTGTACATACCTTTGCTTCGTGCATAGCCACGGGGGGAGGTTGTATGGCCATACAAACACGGGCCAGGTGCTATGCGTGCTACTCTGGTTTCCAAAAGGATTGAGTCCATTGGTGCTCATACCCTGCCTGACGTTCCTTGCGTCGCCCCCGAACTCTTCGAACTCGATGTCTAATGCGTTCCACTAGCTAGCGTCTAAAGGGTGTGTCAGGATCTTGCCCTTCTCTGGATCATCTTCGGGTTTCTCTCTTTCCGCGTGCCATTGCATGATTTTGCTTCCTTAGGATCTACGAAATATCGCTGCAGACGAGTGGTGATAGGAAAGTACCATACCACTTTTCGAGGAACTTTATTGTTCCCTCTCTTGTACCGTCCTTGGCCACACACCGGATAAGTGGTTCTATCCGCGTACTCGTTCCGATAAAGTGCGCAATCATTGATGCATGCGTGGTATTTAATGTGTGGTAGGTCGAGAGGGCACACGATTTTCTTGGCCTCCTCGATACTTGTTGGCAATGTGTTCCCCTTAGGAACTTGGTCGTGCCAGTATTCCATGTTCGCGTTGAAGCTCACATCGGTCCATTTGTGTTCGGCCTTCATCTCTAGAGCCTTGAGCGTTACACTCAAACGTGTATCCTCGGGGCGACACCCAGGATACAATGGAGTCATCCTGTCTACCTCCATTTGGGCCAGCTTGGCTTTCTCTCTGGCTGCAGCTTTGTCGTTGCTCGTCTCCTTGAGGAGCAGTTCTTGAACATGAGGGTCCTGCAAGATCGAAGTTAGCAGCGTCTGTGTGTTCGCGTCTTCTCCTTCATGATCATGCCCGTCGTCATCTCCTTCTCCATGCTGATCATGCCCGCCGGCATCTCCTTCGTCATGATGATCATGCCCGCTGGCATCTCCTTCGTCATGATGATCATGCCCGGTAGACTCTTCGTCTTCTCGCCCTCCCACATCTTCGTGACCACCACCATGTCCTGCCGGCGCCTCATTGAGGTCGCTTATGAAACCGCGCCTAAGCAGGTGACCCTCCAATTGTCCAGATTTAGGGTCGATCCAGCGCTGCAGTTTGCATGTTCGACATGGACATCTTATCATGGTCTTGTTGTTCAGAATCATGTCCTCCTTCGCGCCTTTCTTGTACCTAGCAATTCGACCTTCGCTCATCGTGAGGACCATGGTTGCCTGAGCGGTCAAAACAGAGAGTATATGTGAGAACCACACCATATGAACACACACAATGCTAGCCGGAAAAAATTCGGCATGACCTTTCCTAAAATTAGGACATATGGGTAGTGCAAAGTTTGCCGAAATGGAAATGAATCAACATTTTGGCAAACATCCATGCAACCACACCGGCCGGGCCCGACAACAACAAGCAAACAACAAAAAACTTCCTCCCATTGCAAACATTCATGCACCACACACAAGCGTCATCTCGCCATGGATCGCACACACACACCGCCCGCGCGACAAGCTTCACCTACATGTTCATGATGGCCAAGTACTCACCTATAGTAGACACAATAATAGCGAGACAAGACTGCGTGATGAGAGAGTGTGGACAAATAGATCTACAATGCAAGTTGGTGGAGAGGAAATTAGTAAACAAATAGAGATGTGAGAGAGAAAAGTAAGGAACTTTTAGATCTAGAAGTTGGAGCGAAGCTTCCAGTTACCAATCTATGGATTAAAGTAGGTTTAGATAAAAGAAAATGGAGAAACTATGGGCAAGATGGGGTGTGAGGGAGGAGGAAGACGAGTTGGGAAGAGGTAGATATGTGAAATGGGTGGTGGTGGATAAATAGATAAGAAAGCTAGATCTTGTCACCTTTTTAACATGGATCTGGACGCCCTCATCTGTGGCGCATATGGAGGAAATGCGCCACAGATGTTGAAACTTCTGTGGCGCATAAGTCCATATGCGCCACATAAGTGGGTGAATAAGATTCCCTGTGTGGGGCCCACCTCCAAGTTCTGTGGCGCATGCTGGACTTATGCGCCACAGAAGTGAAACACATCTATGGCGCATATATCAACATGCGCCACAGAACTTGGGTGAATTAGATTCCGTGGTGGGGCCCCCCTCCATGTTCTGTGGCGCATTCTGAAATATGCGCGAAAAAAGTTGCCTCTTCTATGGCGCATATTTCAGAATGCACCACAGAACTTGGATCATGACAACCCGGCCGGCGGGACCCACCAATCTTCTGTGGCGCATGTTCTAGACAATGCGCCACAGAACTTCCAATCTTCTATGGCGCATGCTTTCTGGTGCGCCACTGATGTTTTCCTGTGGCACATAGTTTGGCATATGCGCCACTGAACATCTTGTCCATCTATAGGTTGTTTCCTAGTAGTGTTAGTAACAACAACCAGTGTCATTGCATGTGTGTTCTCTTCAGAGACCACACATGGATCCATCAGTGTCATTGCATGTGTGTTCTTTTTACAAACAACAACCAGTGTCATTGAAATGTGTGCTCTCTCTTCAGAGACCACACAATGCATCCACCAGTGTCATTGCATGTGTGTTCTTTTTACTAACAACAACAACAATCATTGAAATGTGTGCTCTCTTCAGAGACCACACATGGATCCACCAGTGTCATTGCATGTGTGTTCTTTTCACTAACAACAACCAGAGTCATTGCATGTGTGTTCTTTTCACAATCCACCCATGGATCCACCAGTGTCATTGCATGTGTGTTCTTTTTAGTAACAACCAGAGTCATTTTGCATGTGTGTTCTTTTCACATACCACCTATGGATCCACGAGTGTCATTGCATGTGTGTTCATTTCACTAACAACAACCAGAGTCATTTTGCATGTGTGTTCTTTTCACATACCACACATGGATCCACCAGTGTCATTACATGTGTGTTCTTTTTAGTAACAACAACCAGTCATTTTGCATGTGTGTTCTTTTCACATACCACCTATGGATCCACCAGTGGCATTGCATGTGTGTTCTTTTCACAATCCACCCATGGATCCACCAGTGTCATTGCATGTGTGTTCTTTTTAGTAACAACAACCAGAGTCATTTTTCATGTGTGTTCTCTTCACATACAACCTATGGATCCTCCACCAGTGTCATTGCATATGTGTTCTTTTCACAATCCACCCATTGATCCACCACTGTCATTGCATGTGTGTTCTTTTTAGTAAGAACCAGAGTCATTTTGCATGTGTGTTCTCTTCACATACCACCTATGGATCCACCAGTGTCATTGCATATGTGTTCTTTTCACTAACAACAACCAGAGTCATTGAAATGTGTGTTCTTCTCACATACCACCTATGGATCCACCAGTGTCATTGCATGTGTGTTCATTTCATTATCTACCTATGGATCCACCAGTGTCATTGCATGTGTGTTCTTTTTAGTAACAACAACCAGTGTCATTTTGCATGTGTGTTCTTCTCACATACCACCTATGGATCAACTAGTGTCATTGCATGTGTGTTCTTTTCACTAACAACAACTAGAGTCATTGCATGTGTGTTATTTTCACATACCACATATGGATCCACCAGTGTCATTGAAATGTGTGTTCTATACAGAGACCACACATAGATCCACCAGTGTCATTGCATGTGTGTTCTTTTTAGTAACAACAACCAAAGTCATTTTGCATGTGTGTTCTTTTCACATACCACCTATGGATCCACCAGTGTCATTGCATATGTGTATTCACAATCCACCCATGGATCCACCAGAGTCATTGCATATGTGTTCTTTTTAGTAACAACAACCATAGTCATTTTGCATGTGTGTTCTTCTCACCTAATACCTATGGATCCACCAGTGTCATTGCATGTGTGTTCTTTTCACTAACAACAACCAGAGTCATTTTGCATGTGTGTTCTTTTCACATACCACACATGGATCCACTAGTGTCATTACATGTGTGTTCTTTTTAGTAACAACAACTAGAGTCATTTTGCATGTGTGTTCTTTTCACATACCACCTATGGATCCACTAGTGTCATTGCATGTGTGTTCTTTTCACAATCCACCCATGGATCCACTAGTGTCATTGCATGTGTGTTATTTTCAGTAACAACAACCAGAGTCATTTTGTATTTGTGTTCTCTTCACATACCACCTATGGATCCACCAGTGTCATTGCATATGTGTTCTTTTCACAATCCACCCATTGATCCACCAGTGTCATTGCATGTGTGTTCTTTTTAGTAACAACCAGAGTCATTTTGCATGTGTGTTCTCTTCACATACCACCTATGGATCCACCAGTGCCATTGCATATGTGTTCTTTTCACTAACAACAACCAGAGTCATTGAAATGTGTGTTCTTCTCACATACCACCTATGGATCCACCAGTGTCATTGCATGTGTGTTCATTTCATTATCCACCTATGGATCCACCAGTGTCATTGCATGTGTGTTCTTTTTTGTAACAACAACAAGTGTCTTTTTGCATGTGTGTTCTTCTCGCATACCTCCTATGGATCCACCGGTGTCATTGCATGTGTGTTCTTTTCACTAACAACAACCAGAGTCATTGCATGTGTGTTCTTTTCACATACCACATATAGATCCACCAGTGTCATTGAAATGTGTGTTCTATACAGAGACCACATATGGATCCACCAGTGTCATTGCATGTGTGTTCTTTTTAGTAAAAACAACCAAAGTTATTTTGCATGTGTGTTCTTTTCACATACCACCTATGGATCCACCAGTGTCATTGCATGTGTGTTCTTTTCACAATCCACCTATGGATCCACCAGAGTCATTGCATGTGTGTTCTTTTTAGTAACAACAACCATAGTCATTTTGCATGTGTGTTCTTCTCACATACCACCTATGGATCCACCCGTGTAATTGCATGTGTGTTCTTTTCACTAACAACAACCAGAGTCATTTTGCACGTGTGTTCTTTTCACATACCACATATGGATCCACCGGTGTCATTGAAATATGTGTTCTCTACAGAGACCACACATGGATCCACCGGTGTCATTGCATGTATGTTCTTTTCACTAACAACAACTGGAGTCATTGCATGTGTGTTCTCTCCACAATCCACACATGGATCCACCAGTGTCATTGCATGTGTGTTCTTTTTAGTAACAACAACCAGTGTCATTGCATGTGTGTTCTTTTTACTAACAACAACTAGAGTCATTGAAATGTGTGCTCTCTTACGAGACAACACATGGATCCACCAGTGTCATTGCATGTGTGTTCTTTTCACTACCAACAACGAGAGTCATTGAAATTTGTGTTCTTTTCACATACCACATATGGATCCAACAGTGTCATTGCATGTGTGCTCTTTTCACAATCCACCCATGGATCCACCAGTGGCATTGCATGTGTTCTTTTTAGTAACAACAACCAGAGTCATTTTGCATGTATGTTCTTTTCACATACCACCTATGGATTCACCAGTGTCATTGCATGTGTGTTCTTTTCACTAACAACAACCAGAGTCATTTTGCATGTGTGTTCTTTTAGCATACCACCTATGGATCCACCTGTGTCATTAAAATGTATGTTCTCTACAGAGACCACACATGGATCCACCAGTGTCATTGCATGTGTGTTCTTTTTACTAACAACAACAAGAGTCATTGAAATGTGTGCTCTCTCTTCAGAGACCACACATAGATCCACCAGTGTCATTGCATGTGTGTTCTTTTCACTAACAACAACCAGAGTCATTGCATGTGTGTTATTTTCACATACCACACATGGATCCACCAGTGTCATTGCATGTGTGTTCTTTTTAGTAACTACAACCAGAGTCATTTTGCATATGTGTTCTTTTCACATACCACCTATGGATCCACCAGTGTTATTGCATGTGTGTTCTTTTCACAATCCACCCATGGATCCACCAGTGTCATTGCATGTGTGTTCTTTTTAGTAGTAACAACCGGAGTCATTTTGCATGTGTGTTCTCTTCATATACCACCTATGGATCCACCAGTGTCATTGCATATGTGTTCCTTTCACTAACAACATCCAGAGTCATTGAAATGTGTGTTCTTCTCACATACCACCTATGGATCCACCAGTGTCATTGCATGTGTGTTCATTTCATAATCCACCCATGGATCCACCAGTGTCATTGCATGTTTGTTCTTTTTAGTAACAACAACCAGTGTCATTTTGCATGTGTGTTCTTCTCACATACCACCTATGAATCCACTGTGTCATTGCATGTGTGTTCTTTTCACTAACAACAACTAGAGTCATTGCATGTGTTTTCTTTTCACATACCACACATGGTTCCACCAGTGTCATTGAAATGTGTGTTCTATACAGAGACCACACATGGATCCACCAGTGTCATTGCATAGGTGTTCTTTTTAGTAACAACAACCATAGTCATTTTGCATGTGTGTTCTTTTCACATACCACCTATGGATCCACCAGTGTCATTGCATGTGTGTTCTTTTCACAATCCACCCATGGATCCACCAGAGTCATTGCATGTGTGTTCTTTTTAGTAACAACAACCATAGTAATTTTGCATGTGTGTTCTTTTCACATACCACCTACGGATCCACCAGTGTCATCGCATGTGTGTTCTTTTCACTAACAACAACCAGAGTCATTTTGCATGTGTGTTATTTTCACATACCACCTATGGATCCACCAGTATCATTGAAATGTGTGTTCTCTATAGAGACCACACATGGATCCACTGGTGTCATTGCATGTATGTTCTTTTCACTAACAACAACTGGAGTCATTGCATGTGTGTTCTCTTCACAATCCACACATGGATCTACCAGTGTCATTGCATGTGTGTTCTTTTTAGTAACAACAACAAGAGTCATTGAAATGTGTGCTCTCTTTAGAGGCCACACTTGGATCCACCAGTGATATTGCATGTGCGTTCTTTTCACTAAAACAACCAGAGTCATTGCATGTGTGTTCTTTTCACATTCCACCTATGGATCCACAAGTGTCATTGCATGTGTGTTCTTTTCACAAAGAACAACCAGAGTAATTTTGCATGTGTGTTCTTTTCACATACCACATATGGATCCACCAATGTCATTGCATGTGTGCTCTTTTCACAATCCACACATTGATCCACCAGTGTCATTGGATGTGTGTTCTTTTTAGTAACAACAACCAGTGTCATTGCATGTGTGCTCTTTTCACAATCCACACATTGATCCACCAGTGTCATTGGATGTGTGTTCTCTTCAGAGACCAGACATGGATCCACCAGTGTCATTGCATGTGTGTTCTTTTTACTAACAACAACAAGAGTCCTTGCAATGTGTTCTCTCTTCAGAGACCACACATGGATCCACAAGTGTCATTGCATGTGTGTTCTTTTCACTAACAACAACCAGAGTCATTGCATGTGTGTTCTTTTCACAATCCACCCATGGATACACCAGTGTCAGTGCATGTGTGTTCTTTTTAGTAACAACAACCAGAGTCATTTTGCATGTGTGTTCTTTTCACATACCACCTATGGATCCACGAGTGGCATTGCATGCGTGTTCTTTTCACTAACAAGAACCAGAGTCATTTTGCATGTGTGTTCTTTTCACAATCCACCCATGGATCCACCAGTGTCATTGCATGTGTGTTCTTTTTAGTAGTAACAACCGGAGTCATTTTGCATGTGTGTTCTCTTCATATACCACCTATGGATCCACCAGTGTCATTGCATATGTGTTCTTTTCACTAACAACATCCAGAGTCATTGAAATGTGTGTTCTTCTCACATACCACCTATGGATCCACCAGTGTCATTGCATGTGTGTTCATTTCATAATCCACCCATGGATCCACCAGTGTCATTGCATGTTTGTTCTTTTTAGTAACAACAACCAGTGTCATTTTGCATGTGTGTTCTTCTCACATACCACCGATGGATCCACGGTGTCATTTCATGTGTGTTCTTTTCACTAACAACAACCAGAGTCATTGCATGTGTGTTCTTTTCGCATACCACATATGGATCCACCAGTGTGATTGAAATGTGTGTTCTCTACAGAGACCACCCATGGATCCACCAGTGTCATTGGATGTGTGTTCTTTTTAGTAACAACAACCAGAGTCATTTTGCATGTGTGTTCTTTTCACATACCACCTATGGATCCACCAGTGTCATTGCATGTGTGTTCTTTTCACAATCCACCCATGGATCCACCAGAGTCATTGCATGTGTGTTCTTTTTAGAAACAACAACCATAGTCATTTTGCATGTGTGTTCTCTTTCCATACCACCTATGGATCCACCAGTGTCATTGCATGTGTGTTCTTTTCACTAACAACAACCATAGTCATTTTGCATGTGTGCTCTTTTCACATACCACCTATGCATCCACCAGTATCATTGAAATGTGTGTTCTCTACAGAGACCGCACATGGATCCACCGGTGTCATTGCATGTGTGTTCTTTTCACTAACAACAACTGGAGTCATTGCATGTGTGTTCTTTTCACATACCACCTATGGACCCACCAGTGTCATTGCATGTGTGTTCTTTTCACGAACAACAACCAGAGTCATTTTCCCTGTGTGTTCTTTTCACATACCACCTATGGATCCACCAGTGTCATTGCATGTGTGTTCTTTTTACTAACAACAACTAGAGTCTTTGAAATTTGTGCTCTCTTCAGAGACCACACATGGATCCACCAGTGTCATTGCAATGTGTGTTCTCTTCAGAGACCACATATGGATCCACCAGTGTCATTGCATGTGTGCTCTTTTCACAATCCACACATGGATCCACCAGTGTCATTCGATGTGTGTTCTTGTTAGTAACAACAACCAGTGTCATTGCATCTGTGCTCTTTTCACAATCCACCCATGGATCCACCAGTGTCATTGCATGTGTGTTCTTTTTACTAACAACAGCAAGAGTCATTGAAATGTGTGCTCTCTCTTTAGAGACCACACATGGATCCACCAGTGTCATTGCATGTATGTTCTTTTCACATACCACACATGGATCCACCAGTGTCATTGCATGTGTGTTCTTTTTAGTAACAACAACCAGAGTCATTTTGCATGTGTGTTCTTTTCACATACCACATATGGATCCACCATTGTCATTGCATGTGTGCTCTTTTCACAATCCACCCATGGATCCACTAGTGTCATTGCATGTGTGTTCTTTTTAGTAACAACAACCAGAGTCATTTTGCGTGTGTGTTCTCTTCACATACCACCTATGGATCCACCAGTGTCATTGCATGCGTGTTCTTTTCGCTAACAACAACGAGAGTCATTGCATGTGTGTTCTTCTCACATACCACACATGGATCCACCGGTGTCATTGCATGTATGTTCTTTTCACTAACAACAACTGGAGTCATTGCATGTGTGTTCTCTTCACAATCCACACATGGATCCACCAGTGTCATTGCATGTGTGTTCTTTTTAGTAACAACAACCAGTGTCATTGCATGTGTGTTCTCTTCAGAGACCACACATGGATCCACCAGTGTCACTGCATGTGTGTTCTTTTTACTAAAAACAACAAGAGTCATTGAAATGTGTGCTCTCTTTTCAGAGACCACACATGGATCCACCAATGTCCTTGCATGTGTCATCTTTTCACTAAAACAACCAGAGTCATTGCATGTGTGTTCTTTTCACGTACCACATATGGATCCACCAGTGTCATTGCATGTGTGCTCTTTTCACAATCCACCCATGGATCCACCAGTGTCATTGCATGTGTGTTCTCTTTAGTAACAACAACCAGAGTCATTTTGCGTGTGTGTTCTTTTCACAGACCACCTATGGACCCACCAGTGTTATTGCATGTGTGTTTTTTTCACTAACAACAACTAGAGTAATTTTGCATGTGTGTTCTTTTCACATACCACATATGGATCCACCGGTGTCATTGCATGTATGTTCTTTTCACTAACAACAACTGGAGTCATTGCATGTGTGTTCTCTTCACAATCCACACATGGATCCACTAGTGTCATTGCATGTGTGTTCTTTTTACTAACAACAACAAGAGTCATTGAAATGTGTGCTCTCTTCAGAGACCACACATGAACCAGTGTCATTGCATGTGTGTTCTTTTCACTAACAACAACCAGAGTCATTGCATGTGTGTTATTTTTGCATACCACATCTGGATCCACCAGTGTGATTGAAATGTGTGTTCTCTATAGAGACCACCCATGGATCCACCAGTTTCATTGGATGTGTATTCTTTTTAGTAACAACAACCAGAGTCATTTTGCATGTGTGTTCTCTTCACATACCACCTATGGATCCACTAGTGTCATTGCATGTGTGTTCTTTTCACAATCCACCCATGGATCCACCAGAGTCATTGCATGTGTGTTCTTTTTAGTAACAACAACCATAGTCATTTTGCATGTGTGTTCTCTTTATATACCACCTATGGATCCACCAGTGTCATTGCATGTGTGTTCTTTTCACTAACAACAACCATAGTCATTTTGCATGTGTGCTCTTTTCACATACCACCTATGCATCCACCAGTGTCATTGAATGTGTGTTCTCTACAGAGACCGCACATGGATCCACCGGTGTCATTGCATGTGTGTTCTTTTCACTAACAACAACTGGAGTCATTGCATGTGTGTTCTTTTCACATACCACACATGGATCCACCAGTGTCATTGCATGTGTGTTCTTTTTAGTAACAACAACCAGAGTCATTTTGCATGTGTGTTCTTTTCACATACCACATATGGATCCACCATTGTCATTGCATGTGTGCTCTTTTCACAATCCACCCATGGATCCACTAGTGTCATTGCATGTGTGTTCTTTTTAGTTACAACAACCAAAGTCATTTTGCATGTGTGTTCTCTTCACATACCACCTATGGATCCACCAGTGTCATTGCATGCGTGTTCTTTTCGCTAACAACAACGAGAGTCATTGCACGTATGTTCTTCTCACATACCACACATGGATCCACCGGTGTCATTGCATGTATGTTCTTTTCACTAACAACAACTGGAGTCATTGCATGTGTGTTCTCTTCACAATCCACACATGGATCCACCAGTGTCATTGCAGGTGTGTTCTTTTTAGTAACAACAACCAGTGTCATTGCATGTGTGTTCTCTTCAAAGACCACACATGGATCCACTAGTGTCACTGCATGTGTGTTCTTTTTACTAAAAACAACAAGAGTCATTGAAATGTGTGCTCTCTTTTCAGAGACCACACATGGATCCACCAGTGTCCTTGCATGTGTGTTCTTTTCATTAAAACAACCAGAGTCATTGCATGTGTGTTCTTTTCACATACCACATATGGATCCACCAGCGTCAGTGCATGTGTGCTCTTTTCACAATCCACCCATGGATCCACCAGTGTCATTGCATGTGTGTTCTTTTTAGTAACAACAACGAGAGTCATTTTGCGTGTGTGTTCTTTTCACATACCACCTATGGACCCACCAGTGTCATTGCATGTGTGTTCTTTTCACTAACAACAACAAGAGTAATTTTTCATGTGTGTTCTTTTCACATACCACATATGGATCCACCGGTGTCATTGCATGTATGTTCTTTTCACTAACAACAACTGGAGTCATTGCATGTGTGTTCTCTTCACAATCCACACATGGATCCACAAGTGTCATTGCATGTGTGTTCTTTTTACTAACAACCACAAGAGTCATTGAAATGTGTGCTCTCTTCAGAGACCACACATGAACCAATGTCATTGCATGTGTGTTCTTTTCACTAACAACAACCAGAGTCATTGCATGTGTGTTCTTTTCGCATACCACATATGGATCCACCAGTGTGATTGAAATGTGTGTTCTCTACAGAGACCACCCATGGATCCACCAGTGTCATTGGATGTGTGTTCTTTTTAGTAACAACAACCAGAGTCATTTTGCATGTGTGTTCTTTTCACATACCACCTATGGATCCACCAGTGTCATTGCATGTGTGTTCTTTTCACAATCCACCCATGGATCCACCAGAATCATTGCATGTGTGTTCTTTTTAGTAACAACAACCATAGTCATTTTGCATGTGTGTTCTCTTTACATACCACCTATGGATCCACCAGTGTGATTGCATGTGTGTTCTTTTCACTAACAACAACCATAGTCATTTTGCATGTGTGTTCTTTTCACATACCACCTATGCATCCACCAGTGTCATTGAAATGTGTGTTGTCTACAGAGACCGCACATGGATCCACCGGTGTCATTGCATGTGTGTTCTTTTCACTAACAACAACTGGAGTCATTGCATGTGTGTTCTTTTCACATACCACCTATGGACCCACCAGTGTCATTGCATGTGTGTTCTTTTCACGAACAACAACCAGAGTCATTTTCCATGTGTGTTCTTTTCACATACCACCTATGGATCCACCAGTGTCATTGCATGTGTGTTCTTTTTACTAACAACAACTAGAGTCTTTGAAATTTGTGCTCTCTTCAGAGACCACACATGGATCCACCAGTGTCATTGCAATGTGTGTTCTCTTCAGAGACCACACATGGATCCACCAGTGTCATTGCATGTGTGCTCTTTTCACAATCCACCCATGGATCCACCAGTGTCATTGTATGTGTGTTCTTTTTAGTAACAACAACCAGAGTTATCTTGCAGGTGTGTTCCTTTCACATACCACCTATGGATCTACCAGTGTAATTGCGTGTGTGTTCTTTTCACAATCCACCCATGGATCCACCAGTGTCATTGCGTGTGTGTTCTTTTCACTAACAACAACTGGAGTCATTGCATGCGTGTTCTTTTAACATACCACACATGGATCCACCAGTGTCATTGCATGTGTGTTCTTTTTAGTAACTACAACCAGAGTCATTTTGCATATGTGTTCTTTTCACATACCACCTATGGATCCACCAGTGTAATTGCGTGTGTGTTCTTTTCACAATCCACCCATGGATCCACCAGTGTCATTGCATGTGTGTTCTTTTCACTAACAACAACTGGAGTCATTGCATGCGTGTTCTTTTAACATACCACATATGGATCCACCAGTGTCATTGCATGTGTGTTCTTTTTACTAACAACAACCAGAGTCATTGGATGTGTGTTCTCTTTAGAGACCACACATGGATCCACCAGTGTCATTGAAATGTGTATTATTTTCAACTACCACCGTTGGCCACAAACAACCGGGACG
This sequence comes from Avena eriantha, assembly GCA_910589775.1. Classification (NCBI taxonomy): domain Eukaryota; kingdom Viridiplantae; phylum Streptophyta; class Magnoliopsida; order Poales; family Poaceae; genus Avena; species Avena eriantha. The sequence continues at coordinate 150,563,167 of OU342744.1, forward strand.
CAGAACTAACCAGCAACCGCTCTGGGCTTCTAGAAGACCCGATCCCGATTGTTAGGCGTCGTTGGATCGGGGTGCGTGGATGATAGTGATGTCCTTCGCGAGCTCGATCTGCGAGAAGTCTGTTCTGCGAACTGATTGCCTTTATCCCCTTAACCTCGGGGCCGAAAATCAGATCGTGTTCCTTTATCGCCATGGAGAGGGAGAGGCCCAAACTCAGCTTGCACGAGGCTCAGATGTTCGCCCACTACGACATACTCGCACCGCCGTTAGCGATGCTTCCGGCCGGCTTCGAGCTCAGCTACGCTGGGGTTCCTATCGCACCACTCTTGCGCGACAACGCGTTGGCGAGGCAGATCGAGGAGCGCCGCTGCCAGCTGTCGGAGCAGAAGAGGGCAATGGCGCGGTACTCGCGTATGAGCGCGTACTGGCAAAAGTTGTTCAAGAAGGAGCGGGCTACGTTGATTGCGCTGTGCAGAACCCACTGGCGGGAGATCCACCCGGATTTGCGCAACCCCGAAGGGAGGCAGCGCTTCTGGGCAGTGCCTGGGCGTACGACCTCCACCGTTATCGATGCAGCGCGCCGTGAAGAATCCATGAGGAGGAGCAACGCTGCCGGGAATGTCGACATCGATTCCGACGTGGAGGAGGCTGGTAGTGACGCGGACAACATCGTCAACGACGAAGACTACGGGAGCGTCATAGTCGATTAGGGCCACTTAAGCATAAATTAAATGGGAAAATTTGCTGCAAGACATCGTTATTTTCTGTCATTTGCTGCAACACACCGTCCGATTGTGTCTTTGCCAGGTACCATTACAATTGAGCGGTGTGTTTTAGCAAACGCCAGAAAATAACGGTGTCTTGTAGCAAATTTTCCCAAATTAAATCTATGCACGGTATCTTAATGCGCTCTTTGGGTCTGGGTCACCTGCGTCATGGTCGATTATCATCATAATCTATATATGGTGGCCATGTTTTAGTTGTCTTTGTCTTTGAAACTAGTCGATCGAAACTCGTCCGATCCTGAAAATAAAGTTCGCGCGTTCCCTGGCATATCTGATGGGACAATACGCTGACTCTGCTCCCAGCACTTGATGACACAATCGTAATTTGGAGTGCGCCCGAGGAGAAGGGATTCAGCATGTTGTAATAGTGTACTACTCCTGTCCAGATATAACTGACTTAGTTTTTTTAGATATTTAATAAATGTGTCTATACCCAAAACATGTCTAGATACATGTTTTAGGTTTCTCTGTCTTTCAAACTAATCAAAAGTCGTCAAATTCTGAACAAACAAAGTCATTGCGTTCACACCTGATGGGACAATACGCTGACTCTGCTACTTGATGACACAGCCATAATTCTGGAGTGCGCCAGAGGAGATGGGAATGCAAGGGAGATGGGAACTAGTAGCCGCGTCCAAACGCAGGTAAAGAATTAATGTACTAATATTTAAAAAAAATGTAATCTGGTCCACATGACCCTATCACAGACATGTTGCACACGCTAGATATAAATAAAGACGACACAGCTAGTTTAGTTTCAATGATACAATTCAACATAGGACGTTGCTGTGCCCACATCTTTCTGCTCCTCTTATTAGTCTGCTAGCCCACGCTGCATTAAGCATCAGTTGATGAGGATAAAAAAATGATAAAATGGCAAATAAAACAATTTTTAAGCTTACCTTTCATCTAGAAAATCGTACAAAGATGAAATTGGTACGAATTTATTATTTCTCCTGCAATTAGCCGAAAGATCCTCAAGAACATCCTCAATCACCCCTACAACTTCTTCATATTCTAATACACCTCCATTATTTTCCCTTTCCTCCCCGTTTCGCTTACCCTTTTGTTTGTTTTCGCACCCTTTTCTCGCCGGCACCTCCACTTCTTCATAAATTGGCTGCTTACGTACGTTTTCCTCCGAGTGCTCATCACCGTCTTCGCGCTGCTCTTCCGCCAGTTCTGGCTGAGAAGCCTCATTTTCTGCCACCGAGGTGTGAACAGGGACAATAGCATGTGTAACTGGGTTTTTGCACAACCTCTTGATATGGCCGAATCCGCCACAGCGTCCGCATTTCCTTTTCCTAGCACCAAGCCTTGGACCTTTATCGGTGGAGGCTACGATCCTTAGCTTTCTAGGCCTCCCAGGTGGCCTCCTAAGAACTGGTGGTTGAAGTTTGAACCTTGGATCGACAATCTCCCAATCATTTTCATCGGCCATTGGTGGTACATTTTCTACATAAGTTGCAGCAAACTTGTCCACGGAGAAATAGTTGTCGACATAGTTCTCTATTTTATCTTCGTTACCTCTAAGCTTTAAGATGAAGTAAATTGCATGGTGACATGGCAAACTAGTAATCTGCCACAGCCTGCATGAACAAGTCTTGTTTCCAATATCTACAGTGTACCTCCGTTCACTTCCATGCTTGTATTCTGCATAAACCTCACCCAATGTTGTGGAACTTCTGACCACCCTCATCTTTATCGTTCTCATTGCCCTGGTTCTTGCATTCAGTAACATAACCACCTTTGGAACTATTTTATGGCCTAAAAAATTTCTTGCACAAATTCTTTGCCTTAAATCTATCTTCACCATTATGCACTGTCTTATTGCATCCAACAAAATAACAATTCCAAGTGTCTTCATGCCCGAAATCTTATCATTGAAACTCTCTGCCAAATTATTGCATACAAAATCCACCTTGCTTAACTCACCAAACTTGCTTCTGGCCCATAGCTTGGTGTGATGTTCCTCAAGGTATTTTTTCACCTTTGGAACTACATACATGTTCTGCAAGTAAGTAGCATGCGTGCTTGGGATGTATGTGTATGCTGATCGCCACAAGTCCTCTTCAAAGATCTTTCCTTTGAACTTATTCGTGAAGTTAGTAGCGAGGTGCCGCATGCATTCCCTATGCTCAACCCGAGGAAACACAGCATCAACAGCATTCTCAAGACCCTCGGATGCACCGGTGTGTATCACCAAGCCTTCAGGGTGACCAATTACTTCCCGTAGGCTCTGCATGAACCATGTCTAGCTTTCGTTTGATTCACCCTCAAGAACAGCATAAGCTACGGGTAGAAGCCAATTATGCGCGTGCAAAGCACAAGCAGAAGCAACATGTCCCCTGAACTTCCCTGTTAAAGAAGTTACGCCTATTGCAAGTATGGCCTGCAGCCGTCTAGGAACCCCTTCCAGCATGCCTTCAGGCAGACAAAACATCTCCTGAAGCATATCTTATCTGCCTACTTATACCTGACCCCCCTCGAGACCTTTTCTCTCCCTTTCACAACCTCATAATCGATGTCGACAACACTACCAGGTGATGTTTTCTCTACCTGAGCTTTGAAACTATACAACATATGAAAACTGTCATTCCACTTGCCTTGAATGAAGTCTAGAGCCATCTCCTTCCCATCAAAGACTCTGTGATAAGAAATCCGAACGTTAAAATTTTTGCTAATCTTTGCTCTGAGTTCAGCTGGTCCAATGTTATGATCCTGCCTCACCCAGTCAAGTAGAGTAGCAGCAATCCACTTGGTAGTCGCCGGTCTAATTTTACCACTTAAAGAAGTATTATGGCAGTTGTGTTCCTTCGTGTTTACTTTGATCTGCATTCGATAAGAATTCAATTAATACAGAGCTAGTTATCAGCAGAATAAATATGAGAAAGACTGAAACTAAATGTAGCTATTGCAACCTGAAATGGGTGTCCACCCCGCATTGGAGATGCATGTAATCTCCATTTACACACATTACTTTCCCTACATTGCACCCTAAATCTCTTTTGGTCACTCTTTTCAATGATAAATTCAAACCCAACTCTGATTGCATAGGTTGCAACTGCATATCTACAGTCCTCTACATTATCAAAGACAGTCCCCTCATCAATTGTAGGATTGTCCCTGTCAAAGTGTATCACTGGCCTGTCCACGTCTTCGTCGTCGTATCTACATCCCATTTCCACATCTTCACATTCATCTTCCTCATCAGTCCCATAGTCAGGCTCAAAGTTCGAATCAACCAAATATTCCCTACTCTCCATCCTATCAGGGTCAGCAGCCACGTCTGGATATGCTTTCTCATCATCATCCGCACCGCCACACGTTTCAGTGCCTTCATGCTCGCTTGACAAAGCATCATGCTCAAGGATAAGCTGTACAGACGTCTTGCGGTTACCAACCCATATCCTTGGTATCACCACGGGACTATAAACGCTAATTGGGGTATGCAGATAAGGAATCACCATTCTTACCTTTCAATGTGGACGCATGACACCTTCTCTGGGCTCCATACCTCCAAAGCTCTGCACCCTGCTACCTCTCCCCCGTTTCATTGTCCTCGGTGCTCTCTAGACTTGAAGGAGATTTCATGCTCTCTAGCCGCGTAGGACCCATATCCGTGCTCTCAAGCCTCACAGGATCCATCTCCGAGCAGGATCCGGATCACCAGCGTCGTTGGGCCCATAACCTAACGGCCGACTCTCGGTTTTTGTTTCCAGACGCGCCTGGGCGGTGGGCGGCGGCAAGGAGACAGAGCAGGGAGGGGAGGGACGTGAGGGGATGGCAGGGAGGGGAGGGCGGGAGGACGATGGCCCAAGGGGACGATGAGAGCGGTGCACGACTGAGCGGAGTGGCGGTGGCAGGAGCAGAGGAGAGGAGCGGAGCGGAGCTGGTTGCAACAAAGCATGGAAAATTGCACAATAATGTGTTGGTGGGTGGCACCAGCCCTCGAGCCTGGGACACACACCGTCGTAGGTGGAGGAGGCGGGCCCGCCTGTCAGAAAACATGCCACCTGTCAGCGCACTATACACGGGGAGCACTCCACGGAATTTTTAGCAGGTCCCACATGTCAGTCTATTTGATCAAGACTTGCATGCAGTGCATGGCTGGTCCACGCACTAGTTCCGGAAAAAGCCCGTTGATCCAAACTTGAATTGGCAGTTCTACTTCTTCTCCCCCATCTCATCGTCTCCTCACAGTAGCAGTTCCGCTTCGTCTCCCTCGTCTGTTATCCTCTTCTTCTTCTCCTCGCAGTGGTAGTTCTTCTTTCTTCCTCGATCAAAACATTCCCGCACGTAAGCCATGGCCAGTAGCCGGATGAAGAGGAACTGGGTCGATCTCCCGACCGACCCACTTCGCAAGATCGCCGACTATTTGCTGGAGAAAGAGTAGTACGTCGACACCTATGCTGCTTGTCGGGAAGTCTGCACCGATTGGCGCCTCACTTTAAAGGTGCCTGAATTCCATCTCAACAACTGGATCATGATAGATAACACACTTCCAGACGTTGGCGACTTCACCTTCCTTAACCTCGCCACTGGTTGTTGCTTCAGGACAAATCTAATAGACGTCCATCGCAGGTTCACATTCACATTCGATATTTATTGGTATTTTCCATTGTAAACATCTTAGTGCCGACTCGGTGTTTCTCGTGGCGTCATCGTGCTTGCTCGGAGGGTGGAGCCGTACCAGATTCAGCTTCTAAACCCAATCACGCACAAGTCTAACACTGAGTTTCAAGCACACATACCATCTGATCCTCTACAATCTGTCGTTGTGACGAAGTCCCCGACGACGGTGTTCGTTTGCACCAATTATCCAGATCGTATTGCATGGGTCGATGAGAGCACCCCAACGGGGCAAATCAATGAATCATTTGGAGAAGGATTCTATTCGCCACCTCCTGCTACGCTTCTGGACTGCATGACGACATTCTGAGGGGAAGTATATGCATTACTTGAGAATGGAGACATCTTGTCGACCAACATCAAGTTAGAGCAGCGCGCGAGCACTATCACGATGGCCAAAATAATTTCGGCCCCACTCTTTGAACAGGTACGCGGAACCTACAAATTTTACCTTGTGGAGTCAGATGGTGATATGCTTCTTGTGTTGAACGGGGATTTCGCCAAAGGGCAACCGGTGTTGTACCAGGTGGACACGGAGAACCGCTCTCTCGAGGCCGTCAGTGACATTGGAAGTCGTGCCCTCTTCGTTGGTCACAATCGGTCTATCTCCATTGACACCAGGTTACACCCCACAGTCAAACCCGGTTGCATATACTACATGAATTTTATCAGACTGTACGATCATGAGGTTCAAGCCTGGGAAGAGGAACCAACAATGGTAATATATGGCTTAAGTCTGGAACATACACCAAGGCCTTACCCTCTGTACGAGATACTGGCAGCACACTGGAGACGGAGAGAGTTCTCTGAACATGTGTTGCAGCACGCGGGAGCCGCCGACGACAAAATATATAGGGGAGAATGAATCATATATTCATCCTAGGTTATTTGCTAGCATTTTCAGGTCTATTTTTCGAAGTAGAAATTTGTACTGTATTTATATTATTTCGATGATCAGAATGCGTATTACCTTTCAGAAAAAATTGTAATGTATTTAAATTTAGTACTTCCAGAATTCAAAGTATTTATTTTTAGTAGCTCCTTTCAGAATTCTCTGTATTCGACACGGGCATCAGCTCAGCGCCGGAATTCAGGTCCCACATGGAAAATTGCACAATAATGTGTTGGTGGGCAGCACCACCCCTTGAACCTGGGATGCGCGCCATCGAAGGTGGAGGGGGCGGGCCCGTCTGTCAGAAAACATGCCACGTTGGCATCCCCTGTTTCTGATGCCCTTTAAAAAATAAAACACGCCACGTCGTTATCCCCTGTTTCTGATGGTGTTGCTACACTCGACGGTACATGGTGGCATATAAATAATATCGTATAAACATAAGGGCACAGTCGTCAACATTTCTAAAATGAAACCCGGTCCCGTCTCCTACCTGTCCTGGTACATTGCCCGATGAGGTGGATAGCCACGACCGATCTTTTTAATACGTTCACACTCTTGTGCTGAGAAGGGAAATAAAGATTGAGTTGTTAATGCAACGAGTGTCGAATTATTACCCTCTAAGGAAATGGGAAATGGTTATTTTCACACGTGCCTATAGTCCAAACCTACTGTCAGTCTTTCACTCCCCTTCTCCGACTTACCACAGTTCACCTTGCGCAGTTCCTCCGCGCCGCACCAACTAGGGTAACATGGCCCCGCCTAAGCCGCCGTCGCCGCCGCGACAGCCGCCAAAACTGGGGGTATTTAGCCCCTCTAAGGCAGGCCATGAAGCTCTACTTCAAGGCCGGTCTCCCATTGCCCTGCCAGGCGGATGATTTCCCTGAATGTGCCGAATTGGCCGTGGCGGTGACTGCGCCGTCGTCGGCGCCAGATGCGGCAAGCAGGGCCAAGAGAGAGATGTGGAGAAATCGCGCGGCGGCATTACGGCATGCTCTAGGCAATGGGAACAAGGTACGTATCAAATCGTTCATGAGAGCATGCCGCCGCCGAGGGTACACACCCTCGAATAGGGCAGCGCCAAGGTCTAGGAACTCTCACGTCCACTCTTCGGTGCGGACTACCTTACCTCAGTGGGGTAGGCTGGGAGCACGCCGTCTGCGGCAAAGACGCTCCATCCTACGCACCGTCGAAGGCCGTACCGTGGCGGCGACCAAGCGTCTACACTTAGTATGCTGGATTGTTCAACAGCAGGAGCCGGCGGCGGGCATCAGCTCAGCCCGGGAATTCAGGTTCAAGTTCACACGGACCTACGATCCCGAGAAGGAGATGTCGAATTTCAGTTTTGAAGAAATCGTTGTGGCGGCGCGGATGGTCCGACTGAACCGGGACTGGCGCATGCAAATTGCTCGTGCATGAACGATGCAGATTTCTTGTAGTTTGGCAGGAAGGCAATAGATCAGTTTGGGTTAAATGATCAAAGAACTTATGTCCTCTCAAGGCAATTAGCCAGCCAACTTTTCTGGTGGAGATCTGTAGTTTCTTCAGTGTAGAATAGTTAAGTTCAGACTGAAGAATGACTTTTGTAGATGAAATGCTAACGAATTGTTCTATAAACTAGTAGGAAGTTTAGCCCACTTTTGTGTAGGTATAAGACCCTTTTGTATGGAAGTACTACTGTTGTAAGAAAATACTATCAAGTACCTATTTCCTTCAATTACTAATCGTGGTTCAATCCAGTTAACTGGCATCTTTTTATCCCAGACTACAGATTTTGCGTCTGCTGTCTGTGTTGTAAACCATTTTTTTTCCTTTGTCTTGTGTTGCCTGCAAAATGGTCCTGCAGTTCAACGTGTTACAAATGTAGCTACCTTGTACTCCCTCCGTTTCAAAATATAAGATGTTTTAGCTTTGTGAATGAAGTGTATCTAGTCCCCTTTTAGTATGTAGGTTCATCTAGGTTTAGAAAGCACCATCACTAAAAGATGTCCATATACGCTCCATTCACAAAGCTAAAACATCTTATATTTTGAAACGGAGGGAGTACTTGAAGAGGGGATGGACTACATTTTCCTGGCATCCACAGAATTTACATTGCTCATTGCCAGACCACCCTCTTTTCATGAGGTTGTTCTTGGTTATTCACAGAAATTATAAAGCACGGTGTTCAACTACATTGATTCAAACTATTACACGCACACAAACTACATCAAATTCATTACCCACACATACTACATCGATTCAAACTATTACACACACACACACACTACTTCAAACTATTACACATTTTTAGTCGATGCTAACTTCCTGCTACGCTCTCCATACTACAAATTCATTAGCCACACATACCACGGCAATTCACTAGAGCTCTGTCTTCACTCGAGGGAAATCAGAACCACCAGCTCGTCCAAGCCCGGTCCCCCCACCGAAACTATGTGCCCCGTCGCGAAACGGTGGTGGTCCTGTGCCATCGATCCTTCCAGGCCAACACTGCAGGCGACGAGGGCGCTTTCTGGCAGCCTCTTCGGGGCCCTGAATGCCATGTACCGAGTCCAGAACCTCCTCCAGGTGGATGATGACCGGGTGCTTCCAGCAAAGCTGTCGCCCTGCCCTGCATGGAATCTGCACCTCGTACATCTTAGGAACGACGTCAGGATCTTTCAGCCACGCCTTTACCTCGATGACCCATCTGTTGCTCGGTGGCACGATATCCACCAGCTCGCCGCCAAGGCTACTGACGACCTGCTTGAGGGCCTCCGGCTCCCAAGCATCCAATGGGAGGCCATCAAAGCCGAGTTTGGAGAAGAAACGAAGTTGCCCCAAGCGATCGTCCCACCCACAGGCGCGATGCCAACGCATGAAGCTCATTTTCTCCCTGCAGCACTCGGAAGAACGGGAAGAATGCAGAACGCGCTCGGTGTCTGAGCTGTGCTCGAACCGGACGAAAAAATCGAATGGCGGCGCGCATACCTCAATGTTGAACTCATTTTGTCTGATCCCAAAACGAGACCTGAAAGCCGACACCAACTCTGTCGGCGACACAGTGGGACGGATGCCCAGCACGGTGGCCATGAGAGCGTGCTCATCGAACTGCTGTGCCAGGGCTACCATGCCAGGGGTGCGCGGCAGCACGCAACTTCCCGAGGCCGGTCGCTGGCCTGGATCGCCCGACGCGACGTGCTCCGCCATGCGAGAAGGACTAGCCAGAGGCGAGATATTAGTCTGGGGACGCGAAGCTCCGATACGGCGGACGATGTAACGGTGATGGCTGTGAGCTTCGATTAGAGGCGTGGGAAGTTGACCGGACATGGCAGAGACGCAAATTAGAGCAAGTGTGAGCTCCGATCTGAGACGAGCAGCCGGAGCTGAGAAAATGTTATGGGGAGGGGAGCAGGGGAGAAGACCAGAGCAGAGCAAAGAAATAGATCTCGTCCACTCAGGGATCTAGTCCACGCAGGGGTAAGCTAGTCCACGACCGCAAAAGATAACAGGGAATACTGACATGGCGGGCCAAGAAGAGTCGACCTAACAGCGGTATTTGAGTTCAGCCGTTTTTCGTCTGGTTCAAACGACCGTTTGACTGTTAGATTTGTATTCACCCCCATTTGGCCCTTCTGGACAATTGGCGAATCTACTATGGCCCCTCCGCGCGATTGATGGCAACTCGGGTACCGCGGTGCGCTCACCCACCAAATTTGGTACCGCAAACGAACATTCCCAAGATATTTGTCATGCGAGGAGGAGTGTTTCTTGAGAAGGAATTTCTCACTAAAGGTTTAAGTGGGAGGGAAATAGATCTTAATGAGGTTATTGTACCAGAGCAAGATGGGCAGAGTAGTGCAACATCGGAAAGTGTTCCGGAAATGCCTATGGTGCCATCAGATGCTTCGTGCCTACAAACGTTGTAGTCCAAGAATTTATAGCTCCTATTGAACCATGTAGATATGGTAGAGTTCGTCTTCCATTCGTAAGATTTGAAGATGAAGTATTATTGTTGGAAAATGATGAACCAGTTACATACAAGGAAGCTATGATGGGCCTTGACTTTGTTAAGTGGCAAGATGCCATGAAATCCGAGATAGAATCCACGTACGAGAATCAAGTTTGGAACTTGATGGACCCTCCTGAAGGCGTAAAGCCTATAGAATGTAAATGGATCTATAAGAAGAAAACAAATGATGTTAGTAATGTGACCGTCTATAAAGCTCGACTTGTCACAAAGGGGTTTCAACAAATCAAGGAATTGACTATGATTATACATTCTCTTCCATAGAGATTCTTAAGTATGTTCGGATACTTCTAGAATTCTCTGCATATTTCGATTACGAGATATGGAAGATGGATGTCAAAACATCATTCCTAAATGGGAAGCTAACAGAAGATGTGTACATGGTACAACCCGAGGGTTTTGTCGATCCAAAGGATGCTAGGAAGGTGTGCAAACTTCAGCATTCAATCTATGGACTGAAGAAAGCATCACAGAGATAGAATCTACATTTTGATGAAGTAATCAAATGGTTTGGTTTCAACAAGAATGATAAAGAATCTTATGTATACAAGAAAGCGAGTGGGAGCGCAATAGCGTTTATAATACTGTATGTGGATGACATAATGTTAATTCGAAATGATAAAACATTTCTTAACACTATAAAGGACTCATTGAAGGAAAGTTTTTCAATAAAATATTTGGATGAAGCAGCTTACATATTGGGCATAAATATCTATAGGGATAGATCCTGATGCCTGATAAGGCTTAATCAAGATACATATCTAGACAAATTTTTGAAGAGGTTCAAAATGGAAGAATCCAAGAGAAGATCACTTCCAATGGTACATGGCAGGCTTGTAAGTAAGAAGCAATGTCCCATAACAGGTGCTGAGTAGGAAAGCACGCGTGACGTCCCATATGCATCAACAATTGGGTAAATCATGTATGCCAAGATATCTATAGGACTAGATGTATCCTGTTCTCCAAGTGTTATGAGCAGATATTAGAGTGATCTAGGAGTTGATCACTAGATAATAGTGAAAAATATACTTAGGTACTTATGAAGGACTAAGAATATGTTTCTCATCTATGGAGGTGACAAAGAGCTCGTTTCAAGGGGTTACTGATGCAAGCTTTGTCACTGATCCTGATGATTTCAATTCTCAATCCAGTTATGTGTTCACTATGAATAGGGGAGCGGTGAGCTGGAAAAGTTCTATGCAAGATACAATTGCCGATTCTACAACAGAGGCGGAGTACATAGCAGCGTCAGATGCTTCAAAGGAGGGTGTCTGGATGAAGAACTTCATTACAGAACTTGGTGTGGGTTCCAAGTGTGTTAGAGCCTATGGAGATTCATTGTGACAACAATGGTCCCATTTCTCAAGAAAAGGGACCAAGGTCTCACTAGAAGAACAAGCATGTACAACATCGATATCATCTCACACGACACTTTGTGAGATATGGTGACATCAAGAGGTGCAAAATTCATATAGATCTGAATGTGGCAGATCCGTTGGCTAAGTTGATCACCATTGCAAAGCATGAAGAACACCGGGAATCCATAGGTATTAGACTGCTAAATGTAAACTAGAATATTGACTCTAGTGCAAGTGGGAGACTGATGGAAATATTCCCTAGAGGTAATAATAAATGTATTATTGTTCATATTTATGTTTCATAATTAATTTTATTGGTCCATGCTATAATTGTATTAGTTCTGAATAATGTGTATTTGGAGGAAAACCCTAATACATGTCTTGAGTAATGAACACCAATAAGATATCCCTATTCTTGCCTCTAAGACTAGTTCATGTATAAATGATAGTCCCGATTTCCTGACTGTGGGCAAGATGACAAAGTGTTGTGGAGTTTCCAATGATATATGAAATTGGAGTAGTTGCGAGAACAACGACAATGGATAGACCCTGCATTGTATACCGTGAAACACATCGTCAATAATTGTTATCGGTAGTTTCTCATAAACAATGTATTGCCTTTACTAAAGATTGTTAGACCACGAGACACATGTGAACTTGGGTACCATATGGATGTGACAGGATTCTTCAAAAGTTGCTCTGAATAGGAGTAACCATAAAGTCGGTATTTGCTCTTACCGGATGGTATGCCAATAATTCACATGGTGTGCTTGCGGGAATTGCTACTCCTGAAGATGGAGAGATAAACTCTGGGACCACTCATGTTCTATGTTCATCATCGTCTGGCCGGACACGTGATGAAGTTGTTTACCACAGGAACATTGATAGTATGGCATGAGTAAAGAGTACATGCCAGGTAATGAGAATAACCAGTGTTTCATATCGGGCAATGTAAAGTATCGAAGGAGCAATACGATATGTATCAGATATAATACTACGGATCACATGATAAACATCTTCGTGTTATTTGTGGGGATTACTACATATATCAAGACGCTAATAGTAATCATTATCATGGAAGGAGTTATGGACATGTCCGTAAATATCCGAACATATAGGGTCACACACTTAAGACATTATCGACATTTAGAACATGATTGTGATTAAGATATTTGAATGAAGTAATCCCAAAAAAGGATGTTTCAGAGTGTCTTAGAATATTCCGGAGGAGTACGATGAACCACGACCGTTGGATCTCACTTGAGCTTGCGGTCAGGATCCTCTGGTCCGCTTTAGCCTCGCCCGGTCGCTGACTAGCGGGCCCCACTGCAGCCCGTTAGAACCTTACCTCCTGTGCGTGTCACTGTTTGGGTGGGCCGAATCTGCCCAGGCCGGCACAGGTTTGTGAGATCTGGCATGTGCTATTTGTTTTCTTTCTAAAATCTTATTCCTTTTTTTCACTAGATATGCTAAAACTTGTGGATCTAAATTTCTCTGTGTCCCTGCTCAAGTTCTCTACCATGTAGAGCCAAAAATCTTGCCAATATAATTTGTGTTTTCTCTCTGAGAAATAATCTACCAAGATGTGTGCTTTTCACACAAAAAACAATACATGTAGATATACAACTCCTTTTGGGGTGAAACAAGTTTCTGCTGGTAGGTATTCAATATGCCTATCGTGTGGCCTTGGATTAATACCAAGAGGATCTATACATCTACTGTAGTAAAAATGACAATACAATTCAGATCCGACTTTGAAAAAATCTCAAGGTTGATATACTACACATTTTGAGTTGATTCCAACTCGTAGTGATGTGGTACTACTAGATCTACCAAAACCTAGGTTTTAAAATTTATTGACCATTTAGTGAATTTTTGTGAATTAACTACTACTTCATGTATTAAATTCACTCAATTCTACAGTGAATAAATTGAAACGAATTTATATAGAAATTTATTATTTATACCTTGCATGTGTCCTTGGTTTTGTGCCAATTGGAACTATAGAATAAATCTGTTGAAAAAGACAAAGTGCTTGCAGAACTGACTTTGGAAATTTCCTAAGGGCATTCTGTTAATTATTCTAAGATGAATAAAACTCTCAATGAACCACTACTCTTTCTAACTATAGAAGGAAAAGTTTTTTTTTGACTTATAGAGATTTTCTGGTGAATAAATATCAAAACAGGTGTTAATCTCACTAAGAAATTCATAACTAAATAAATAAAAATGTTAAAATGATGAGACAACTTCTGATGGTTTTGTTATTTCAATACCCGCCAAATGATACCACAGTTTGTGTACTGGTATCATACAGAACCAAGCCTTGGTATAAATCAGCTTTTTAAAGAAGTGTCTAGTAAATAAATCATAAAATAAGTTTTAAAAAGACAACTGAAATGATTCCAATTTCTATGAATATCTTCATCACCTACTAAAGTGTGTTGTTGCCTTATTCACTTGCTTGTTGTATTGTACTTGTGCCTTGTTTGCCTTGTGTTGATTGTGGTACCTTGGTTGTTTGCATGTGTGATCTGTGATGACGGTAGTTGTGAATGTATTGAAGTCGAGAGATCAAAGGCTTTTATTATTGGATTTCTAAGAAGTCCAAGGACATATTGCTAACCACAATCAAGCCACCATTCCTGAACCCAATTTGTCCAATGTTACTTCCTTGTGCATGTTTTTACTATACTACGCATTACATTTTACTATCGTATATTTATATCTTACTATCGTATCCATAGTTTGGCTCCTCCAAGACTTGGTATTAGTACATTGTAGGTAAACCCCTTGTGACCACCCATACTCCCCTTAGAGAGTGGACTTGCTGTTTAGCATCTTGTTCCCTCGAGCCTTGACTCCAAAAGATTAAAACCTTGGGTTGGGAATTTTAAAAGCAAAGGTTTCAAAAGTGTTTTTGAAAAACCTTGGGAAGGATGCCCTTACCAAGAGGAAGTGTTTTTAAAAGAGAAATAGGTTTTAGAAAACTTTGCTAAAAGGAGGATGGAGAAGAAAATAGAATTTGTGAAATGGCACATGATCACTAAGCAGGCCTCAGAACAACTAAATTGTACAACCACAATTACCCTAGAGTAGGAAGAGGCATAGCCAGAACCTTGCCTTAGTTAGTATGGTGGTCTCACAACTCCTTGGAGGTAGATCATAGGTCTCCTCTTAAGCCGAGTCTTCTCCCCTTTGAGATCCTAGGAGGATTGGGGAACTGGTACACTGTAGTTGCCTATAGTCGGACGATGCTACGAGCCTTCCATTGAAAGTGCACACTCACCGAGGAGTGAAAAGGCACTTCGGTTGGTCTTTGGTACCTAACACCCTGGTGCAGGAAGGAAAAACATGCAGGGTAGACCTCCATATTAGGACGGACAAGGGGAAAGATGTGATCAATTATTCGACCCCTTCATACTTAGGTATGGCGATCAGGGTCAGGTAACCGAATGTTGTGGGTAAAGTGTACAACCTCTGTAGAGTGTAAACCGATTTGAATAGCCGTGTCTGTGGTCATGTATTGTTGGGAAGGCCAATTCCTAGCTTGTGTCAGGTTTTGATTTTAAAAGGGTTTATGAAAAATAAAATGGTTTTGGGTCATGGGATGACCTCAAATGGAGATGTGTTGGGGTCGTGGAACGACCGGAGGTGCACATGTGTTTGACCAAGTGATGGTCGCCATAGAGATGGGGTAACCCCACTCAAGATGTTTTTCAAACAAAACTGTTGTTGGGGGGATACCCACGGGTAGGGTCACGCCGGGGTATAAAGGCCGAGTTAGCCGGGGTACGGCATGGTCAAAGCAAATGTTGGCTGGGTCTCCTCAAGGCAGGTCGACTTACGGGGCAACCCGGCCTGGCGGGTGTTCACCTAACACTAACCCGGCTGACATAAAATGTATGTCGGCTATACCTGATTTACCATATGTGTAGGTACCCTCATAGCCGGGTTAGCCAAGCGCTAGCCGGGTTACCACTTGGCTTCCAAGAGAAGGAAGGAATCTCCCGCTGGTCAAAAGGTGGCCTCTGCCCACTATAGCATGAGCGAAGCGAGCAGAGGGAAGGACCAGCGGGGGGTGGCCGACAAAGGTGACACGGGCAGTGTCGGCTGACGTGATCCGTGTCTGGTGACGCCAAAAGCTAAGGATCTCATAGAGGATTACATCCAAGGTCCGGACTAGCCGTTTAAAGTGAATAAAGATGCATCTAGCTTTAACCAAAGGGCATATTCGGGGAATATGCTTCCACGTGTGCCCTAACTTTGTAACCTGGGCTTCCCTATATAAGGAGTACTAGGGCCTCCATAGCAGGGGATCGATCATTCTATTAAGGAAGAACCCTAGGGCTTGGTAGCGAGGGGGGGGGGGGGGGTAAGAGAACTAGTCTCCTTCTCACGAACAGCTCGAGGAGCCCTTGTAATCTACATCCAACAAGAGAGAAATACAAACACCTGTGTGTGGAATCACCACACTATCCCTCCCTGGATTCCTCTAGTGCACATTGCCCCCATCTTTAGCCTATCCATGGCATCTGCTGTGCCACCACCACGACAGTTGGCACCCACTATGGGGCTAGCGGTGCTAGCAGGGGTAAAAATCTGGACAGGAAACATCTTCGGCACCGGCGAGCGCGTCGTATCCGGGCTCGTTCAGCACTTTGGAGCGCTGGACTATGTCAGCGACAACACGGGGAGCTTCGACAGGAACCCTCCTCCGCGCAAGAGCCTCTTCATCAAGCTTGGCGTGCACAAGATCTACGTCGGCATCAACGAGTCCTGCGTACACCCACGGAACATCGTCGAGGGAAGCGAACCATCTCTCAGCACGACTCGCGGCAAGCGTATTACTCGCCTCGCAAGCTGCATTGAGGTCATGATGACAACACCAAACGCAGGAGCAAGCAAGGATCCAGTGCTAGAGCCCGAGGCAACGCCAAAGCATGCAAGGTCCAGATTTCCTCCAATAGAGAGGCCAGAGAATGTATTGCAGTAGGCCGTAGATAGCTTAGCAACACCCATAGCACCAGTAGTAGATCCGGCTCAAGCAGAGATCGAATTAGAGGAATCTAGGCAGAAGATGCTAGCTGGTGCGAAAAAAGTAGCTAAGTTGCAGCAGTCACTAAATATCACTCTGCGGGAGTATGCAAAGGCAAACCGTATAGATGGAATAAAAATCCGAGGTAGAAACCTGATTACTGAGATCGACAGGGAGTATGTGCCTAGGTCGGATCAGACAGATACGATAGTAACTGTAGGACTGGAGAGATACATCAGAGCTGCCAATGCAGCAGCTTCCGAGTTAGAAGGCGTAACCGGAGAAGCCCGAGAGAGGCAACATGAAAGAGTTAACCACCTGTTGAGGGTAGCATGTCAGCAGAATGAGGAAATAAACAACGCAAACCTGGCACAACCCGGAGCTTCTCATGTAGTTCATTCGGCAAAGAATAACCCGGCAAAATCTGCTGGAGCCACGTCGTCCCCAGGTCACGGTGCTAGGAGAGAGGAAGTGGTAACCTTGGGGAGACGAGACAAACAGATGGTCCCTTATGACCCGGTGAAGCCCGGAAAAGGAAAAGCAGTGCAATTTTATGAGGATCGTCATAGTGCCAGCCGAGGTGAATCTGGCTGAGGTAACCGCGACCAAGGCAATGCTGGTCAGAGGAACATAGTCAACGACAATGCCGGACAACGTAATCTGATGGGAACAGGGAAAAAACTCACCTCGGCAACAGCAATAGTAGTACGCACCTCGTCAGGAGAGAAGTGCTGGTCCATCAATGCAGCAACAAAATGCTCATCCGGCTCTAGACAGATATAATGATGGTTATTCGACGATGGACAATGTCGGATTCCCTAGGCCGGAACACCATGTGGTTGGATCAAGATTGGGAAACAGGAACTTGCAGCCAAATGACGCTAGGCTGAAGCTAGACTGGATCTATAGGTCAGAGATGATTGTGGTACAGGGACCACCGGGTCCGGCATATTTTTGGACCTCGGATCATGAGAGAACCACCTGTGCCGAATTTTCAGTTGGCTAGAGGAACAAAGACATACGTTGGCAGCACAAAGCCGGATGATTGGCTCATTGATTATGCAACTGCGGTAAACACTGCAACGGGTAATTTGAGATGGGCTGTGAGATATGTACCACAGATGCTGGAAGGGCCAGCAAGGGTTTGGTTGAACAACTTGCCACCAGGGAGTATCAACTACTGGCTGGATTTTGAGGAACTATTCATCAGCAACTTCTCAAGCACCTACAAGAGGCCGAATAGGCCACAGACTTTGGCGTTATGCAAGCAGAGACCAAATGAGCCGGACCGAGAGTTTCTGACTCGGTGGTGTAATGTGCGCAATTCATGTGAAGGGGTAATTGAATCACAAGCTATCACATGGTTCGCACAAGGCTATAGGTATGGAAGTATGTTGTGGCAAAGGTTGCAGCAAGATATGCCAACCACCCAAGCTGAGACAATCCGGATCGCAGATTCGTATGCCTTGGGAGACCCAACGCAACCTCGGATAATGTTAAGCGAGTCGAATGAGTACTTCAACAAAGATGGTTCCAGATCATCCAGGAGGAATGATTTCCTAGGTAAGAGAAGAGATGATCGTCCGGATTACCGGTATAGCTTGCAGCAAGTGGCAGCTGTGGACCGGGATCAGCCCAATGCCGGTGCAAGCTAGCGCTAGAAAACTGGAGGGCAACAATGGCAACAATAGACTGAAGGTAAAAAACTTTGGACACTGGAACAGAAGAAACAGTGGCAGGAAAGAAAGGACCATCTGAGATACACATTCGAGTCTATGCTGGATCAACCATGCAAGTTCCATACACCGAGTCCAAATAGTCTGGCGAACCATACGACCCGACAATGTGAATGGATGAGGAAATTAGCGCAAGGTAGCTCGGCACGATGCACCTCGGCATGATGGACCTCGGAATGAGGCACCTCGGCAGCAACTGCTCACTGGGGGAATGGATAGCAGTTGATGTTGCCTCCACCTCCACCGAGGTATGTGAATCAGGAAAGGAGGGATGTTGTGCATCAAGTGAATAACCAGCAACAACAGGACCAAGGGTATCACAACAATGAGGGGAGAAATGAGTATAGAGAGCATCATCAAAGTTATTGTGTTTACTACAGAAGAGACTGACATAAAGAGTTTGCAGCGCTGGCATATGGAGGTAAATGCAGTAATGCCAGCTGTGGTGAGGTATATACCTTGGTCGGATCAGGAGATTACTTGGAGCATCAAGGATCACCCAAAGCTTATGCCAAGTCCTGGGACTTACGCGCTGGTTCTAGATCCGATGTTCATTGGGCCAAATATCAATGTAAGGTTTTCCAAGGTGTTGATAGACAATGGAAGTAGCATCAACATCATGTATAAGGATACCATGCACAATTTGGGTATATTGGAGAACATGCTCCAGGCAACAAGGACCACTTTCCATGGCATCGTGCCAGGTATCTCCTGTGAGCCAATTGGTAAAGTCCGGGTTGATGTGTTATTCGGCACAAGGGAAAATTTCCGGATTGAGAACTTGGAGTTTGAGGTGGTGAATTTGGAAAGCACGTATCACACATTACTCAGCAGGCTGCTCTGAACAAATTCCTGGCAAGTACTCACATCAGTTACTTGAAAATGAATTTCCCTGGACCAAGGGGGTGATTACCATAGCTGGGGACTTCAGGTGTTCTATTGAATGTGCTTCCACCGGATCTAACCTGGCCGAGTCACTCGTGATCGCTCAAGAGAAGAGGAAAATCCTGGAAGTGGCTACACTAGCTCAGTCCGCGCAGCAGCATATGTCGGCTCTGAATAACCCGCATGGGAGTGTTTTGTTTCAAGCGACGAAAGATACAAAGAAAGTGCATGTTGACGATCAGTTCTCGGAGTGCACCGTGACTATTGGTGCCAGGTTAAGTGACAAATAGGAAAGCGAGCTCATCAACTTCCTCCGTGAGAATCGAGACATCTTTGCTTATTTTACACATGACCTGCAAGGTGCACCGAGGGAGTTGGCTGAGCACTCTTTGAATGTGAGACCCGGAGCAAAGCCGGTGAAGTAACCTCTCCGCCGCTTCGCCAAAGACAGCAGAAAAGCCATTGGAGATGAGGTAGCTCGGCTCCTTGCAGCCGGATTCATCATGGAGGTACTTTACCCGGATTGGCTCTCTAATCCGGTGCTCGTGGAGAAAAAGAAGGATGATCCGAATGTAGCAGTGGTATGGCGCATGTGTATCAATTACATGAACCTGAATAAGGTGTGTCCAAAAGATCCATTTCCGCTGCCAAGGATAGATCAGGTCATAGATTCAACTGCTGGGTGTGAGTTGTTATCATTCATAGATGCATATTCTGGTTTCCACCAAATACCCCTAATTCCGGATGATCAAATAAAGACTACGTTTATCACCCCGTGTGTAGCTTATTGCTAGCGTACTCTGCCATTTGGATTACGTAATGCAGGAGCAACGTATCAATGATGCAAGCAAAAATGCCTACATGACCAAATATGTTAGAATGTGCAAGTTTATGTGGATGATGTGGTGATAAAAACCAAGGAAATCAAAACGCTCCTTGATGATATCCGACAAACATTCGCGAACCTAAGGAGGTTCTAGGTGAAGCTTAACCTAGAAAAATGTACCTTTGGTGTATCGGCAGGGAAATTACTCGGTTTCCTTGTATCCAGCTGAGGTATCGAAACCAATCCCACGAAAATCCGAGCCATAGAGAAAATGGAGCTGCCGAAGTGTCTTAATGATGTGCAGAAGTTTACGGGTTGCCTAGCATCCTTAAGCCGGTTCATAAGTCGGCATGGAGAGAAGGCATTGCCCCTCTACCAGTTAATGAAAAAGGCAGATAAATTTACGTGGACACCGCAAGCTGATAGCGTGTTCCGGGAATTAAAAAAGATGATGTACTCTGCACCAATACTAGTTGCTCCACTACCCAAGGAGCCAATGTTGCTCTATATAACCGTGACCAACCGAGTCATAAGTGCAGTAATAGTGGTGGAACGTGATGAGGAAGGAAAGTCGATGCAAAGACCAGTATATTACCTAAGCGAAGTATTATCAGCTTCAAAACAGAATTACCCTCACTACCTAAAAATGGCATATCGTGTGTACATGGCAGCTAAAATACTTAAGCATTACTTCAAGGAACACCCCATCAAAGTGGTGTGTGAAGCACCCATATCCAAGATTATGGGTAACAAAGATGCTAGCGGCCGAATTGCAAAATGGGAAATTGAGTTACCCCCCTATGCGCCGCAGTTTGATAGAAGGGACGCGATCAAGTCACAAACTGTGGCGGATTTCTTCATGGATTGGGCTGAGATGCAATACGAATCACCTCTGCCGGACTCAAATTACTAGCGAATGCATTTTGATGGGTCAAAGCTAAAGGAAGGACTGGGGGCCGGGGTAGTGCTTACCTCACCCAAGAAGGACCAGTTGAAATATGTCCTCCAGATCCATTTTAGCGCATCAAACAATTTAGCCGAATACGAAGCACTTGTGCATGGACTCAAAGTAGCAAAGGAGGTAGGCATACATCGGATACTGTGTTTTGGTGATTCGGATTTGGTGGTACAACATGTGTCTGGCAACTAGGATGCTCTGGACGCAAACATGACACTTTACAGATTTTATGTCCATAAGATAAGTGGTTTCTCCGAGGGGTGTGAATTCCATCACGTATCTCGGATCGAAAAATGAGGCAGCCAATGTATTATCCAAGTTGGGTCATCCTGGTAGCCAAGCCCGCCAGGCATTTCATTGGAACTCTTGAGAAAACCATCCATTACACCATCACTAGAATCTGAATCAATCTATATCCCGGCCCTCTCCAGATCAGAAGCTACTCCTATGGAAATAGACTGGGGAAGCACCTCAGCGAACCCGAGGATTGCTTTGGCAGACGCAGGGACTGCTTCGATAAACCTGGGGACTATCATGCAGAACCCAGGGACTATTCAGCTTGGTCCGGCTGGAGTTATGTCAATGGATGCAATGGAACATGACGAGGAGCTTTTCCCCATCCGAGATATACCTGCATGGGCAAAGCCGATATTTGAATTCCTAAAGGAGGGAACTTTGCCGGATGATGAGATACTCTGAAGGAAAATCCAGAGAAGAGCAAAGGCATACACAATTATCAATGTCGAGTTATACAAAAGGAGTGTCACCACTATGCCGCATTGATGCATAGACCCGGAAGAAGGGCTTGACATCCTCTGAGATATCCATCAAGGAGAATGTGGTCATCTTGCATCTTCTAGAGCATTAGTGGCAAAAGCTTTCCGGCATGGATTTTATTGACCAAGTGCCTTGGAGCAAGCAGAGGATCTTTTGAGGAAATGCAATGGTTGTCAGAGGTACGCCACAAAGACGCATATGCCAATGTCGGAACTGAAAACTATACCTATCACTTGGCCATTTGCAGTATGGTGTTTGGATATGGTCGGACCATTTAAGCCGGCAAAGGGAAACATGACTCATATCTTGGTGATGGTGGACAAGTTCACCAAGTGGATTAAAGTGAAACCAATCAGGAAATGTGATGGGCAACAGCTGTGACATTCCTGAAAGATATAATCTTGAGATATGGCTATCCCCATAGTATCATTACTGATAATGGCACAAATTTTGCTGAAGTAGCATTTGCGAGGTTCTGCTGAGAGAAGAAGATCCGGCTAGATGTTGCCTTTGTATCCCACCTCGCATCAAACGGACAAATGGATAGATCCAACGGACTAGTATTGTCTGAGATAAAACCCGGGCTCATTGAGCTGCTACAAAGATCAGTGGGTGCTGGATAGAAGAACTACCATCGGTACTATGGAGTTTAAGAACAACTCTGAATCGATCAATGGGATATACACCATTTTTCTAATATATGGGACAGAAGATGTACTACCAGCCGACATAGGGTCACCCAATACACAGAAGCCAAAGTGTGCGAAGCCCGGCAAAATGATGTTGATCTGCTGGAAGAAGTGAGAGAAATGTCCTTGTCTAGATCCTCCATATACCAGCAAAACCTCTGACGCTACCATAGCCAGAAAGTAAACCCCCGAGTCTTCCGGGAAGGTGATCTCGTAGTTCGGCTGGTGCAGCATACTGCAGGCATGCATAAGTTATCCCCTCCATGGGAATAACCTTTCATTGTAAGCAAATCTTTGCACAATGATTCCTACTATCTTATCGATGCATAGCCACAGGAGAAGAACAACGCGGATAGGTCCGGCAAGGAATCCAAGCGTCCATGGAATATAGCTCTACTTCGTCCATTTTACACCTAAGAAAGAGGTGAATGTATCTGAATCACTCATATGTTGGTATGTATGTTGGCAATGAGCATATCAATGAAACCTCGGCACCCCTAGCAGAAACTCGGGGACTGCCTTAATAGTTGTCTTTCCTGCATTTATTTTATATGTCGGCTGGATTAAACTACTTACACTTTAGTTAGATTAGTTGTGTGTAGGCACCAAAAACCTAAATCTTTGACTTTGTTGCTATCCAACAAGAATCGGCTTCATGGCAAGCAAGAGAACAAGTTTGGAATTGCAAATCACATGAACACCGACTAAGGAAAGGAACATAATCGAGCCGACACTTGTCATTCGGACTAACCATGTATTTACTTTATTTAAGTTGTGGTTGGATTATTTTGAGATAATCTCAAAGTTTTAAGTATTGTTAGGACAATTTATCGAACCTCGGACTCGTAAGTCAAAAACCAAATCAAGGTAGACGCGAGCTAAATCAAAAATTGAACAAACAAGAAAAGGAAACTCGGGGGACTTCGCCCAAGTTAATCCGGCATTAATAACTTAGTAGCAAAACATAAGAAATTGTAGCAAAATGAACCATTGTGCATAAATACAACTGCACCCAGCATACCTGGGATCTGATGAATATTATTAAGTGTTTATAGCTCATGGAGAAGCAGCTGGAGGCGGATCATTGGTTGAGGGAGGAACTACTTCGGCGTCAATAGGCAGGGCACTAGTCCCTGCCTCATCTTTGGGGTTAGCCTCCTCATCCTCCGGGTCCTCAGTATCATCGCCAAGCCCGGAGGCTTCTTCTTCATATTCTTCACCCTCAGCACCATCCAAAACATAGGCGTCATCAACTGCGTCGAGGAAGCTCGGACCCTCGTTCCAGCTATGGGAGAAGGCATACTGGATGAGATTTTTGGCACAGGCTTTGTGTTGGGCGATGCACTCCGGATCATTGGACCATTTAGATCTGGTGTGCAAACGACCAAGCAACTCCAGGTTCAGCCCCTCATACCATGAAAGAACAAAGTTCAGCGCCGTATCTGCTGCAGCTTGTGCAGCATATTCCCGCCATAAGTTCAGCTGAGGCTCACACTCCATCAGCTTGGATATAAAAGCTGTAGTGCCTTTGGGAGCGGGCTCAGTGGGCCAGAGAGTGTTGAACATCTAGACTGCTGCTGGCATAATGTCCACGCCATAGTTCTTCATGACCTCAATACGCGTGGCGAGGATTACCAACATGTCCTCCGTATCATACAGAATAGACTCGAAGGCAGAATCAACTAGGACATCCCGCTAAAGGCAAAATTTGGTGACAGCAGCAGAATCAAGAGGTTCGCTCTCTAGGAACTTGCCTATGAACAAAGCAAGCAATATCAGTAAGTAAGGGAACATGGCCTGGAGAAATGAATGTCGGACGGAGGATGAAAACTCACATCCAATATGGCACAGGATCCGACTCAGCTCCTTCTATCCATTAGTGTTCCTTTCTTGGATCTTCTCATACTCAGTGGTCATCGACTTAAGCTTGATGTCGGCTTCGTTGAGAAAGTCGTTGTCCTTGGTGATCTGAGTCTTCAGGCGCTCTTTCTCCTCAGAGAACTCCTGGTCGGCCTTGTCCAGCTCGGATTTATGGAGATCCTTGAGCTTTTGGATTTCGGCGTCCAGCCGAGTAATTTCATTGTCCTTGAGGCGCAACTGGGAAATTT
Organism: Avena eriantha; assembly: GCA_910589775.1. Classification (NCBI taxonomy): domain Eukaryota; kingdom Viridiplantae; phylum Streptophyta; class Magnoliopsida; order Poales; family Poaceae; genus Avena; species Avena eriantha. The sequence goes on from OU342744.1 coordinate 150,587,860, forward strand.
CATCATCTTTCTTCTTTAGTTCGGCCTGATGCTTTCCTATTTGTTCAAGAAAGTGGAGCATCATGTCAGGAATGGGCACGCTATCTTGAAGAGTAACTGCAATAATGGGTTAACCCGATAGAGCTGAGGTATAAATATCTATCGAGTCAAGGGAAGGGGCATGCAAAGGCTAAATGATCAAGGTGAGTTACCTTGGATCTTAGCCAAGTTCTTGCGCATGATGACGTTCCCAGCCTCGGCCTCAGCTGCATAATCCAGATGATAAGTTAATACGGATAGCAAGTAACTCGAGGGAACGGAAATGAAAAAGTCTTAAGTAAAGTAATTTACCCTTCTTTTGGTGATCGACAAGCAGTTTGCCGTATCTGGCACGAAGATCCTTGTACGAGTCCAGCAGACGCTGGAACTCAGCAGTTCGACGGTTGGCGGTGATCTGAAACAAGCAAATGTTAGTTCAGAAGTAGGAAGAAATATAATCGAAGTCTACAAGATCCGGGCAAAGTGGAACTTAACCTATATCTAGGTGTGTGGATATTCGAAGTATACAAGATCCGGGCCAAGTGGAACTTAACCCGGCTCTAGGTGTGTGGATATTTGAAGTATACAAGATCCGGGCCAAGTGGAACTTAACCCGTCTCTAGGTGTATGGATATTTGAAGTCTACAAGATCCAGGCCAAGTGGAACTTAACCTAGCTCTAGGTGTGTGGATATTCGAAGTCTACAAGATCCGAACCAAGTGGAACTTAACCCGGCTCTAGGTGTGTGGATATTCGAAGTCTACAAGATCCGGGCCAAGTGGAACTCAACCCGGCTCTAGGTGTGTGGATATTTGAAGTCTACCAGATCTGGGCCAAGTGCAACTTAACCTGGCTCTAGGTATGTGGGTATTCGAAGTTTGCAAGATCTAGGCCAAGTGGAACCTAACCCGGCTCTAGGAGTGTGGATATTTGAAAATACTAAGGACTTGCGCTAATTCTCTAAGAGCATCCGACCGAGTAATGAATTACTCCCCCGAAGGCTCAGGGACTAGTGGGTATATCTCTAAGTGTTTGCATATAAAAAAGGCATAGCAGAAAAGGGGTTTACCTCCATCATCCGACTAGCAAGGGAGATGGCCCTAGTAGCGCTGTTCATCTGAGCGCTTGTCGTGGTGGTGTCATGGCAGATGCCATGGATAGGCTAAAGGTGGGGACTAATACACGTTAGGGGAATCCAGGGAGGGATAGTGAAGTGATTCTCCACACAGTTGTTTGTATTGCTTAGTTACCAAGATTACAAGTGCTCCCAGAGCTGTATTGGCGAGAGGAGGAAGAAGGAGCTCTCTTACTCTCACCCACAGATCACACCAAAAACCCTAGCCAAATCAGAATAGTAGAAAAACCAACCCCATCTACCGAAACCCTAGCCCCTCTTTTATAGAGGGAGCTCGGGCTCTGCTTAGGGCATACGTGGAAGCATATTCCTAAGGATATGCTTCCCCCCCAAAGTAGTAAGCCGACCGGGGTGCTTTTCCCCTGCGTCACACATGCTTTGGCTACGTGAGCCTCTGCGGCGTCCGCGTCAGCCGACATGGGCGTCGTCACCCTTGTCGGCCACGCCTCGGTGGTCCTGTCCTTGCTTGCTTCGCTCAGGTAGTGTGTACCGGGGCTTCTTTTGACCAGCGAGATTCCTTCCTTCTCCTAGAAGCCAGACGGGACCCGGATCATAGCTGATCTGGCCACACCTGTTCCTGCATATAAGTAAAACATGCACATCTGACTTACTGCTTAAGTCGGTTGAGACTTAGTTAGGCGCACGCCCCCTGGTCCGGGTTACCCCGTGATTCGGCCTGCCTTGAGGTGACCCGGCCAGCATCTGCTTTGGCCTTGCCGAACCTGGGCTAACTCGGCCTTTATACCCCGGCGTGACCCTACCCGGGGGTATCCCCCCAACATTAGTCCCCGAAGCTGGTGCGGTCTTAGCTGCCTTGGCCGCTAAGGCCACATCAGGTTCAATTCTGTGCTCTGGTCGTTATTGCCGAGTTACCTCTTTACCTCGGATTTATATGGATTTACGTTCCCTTCGCACATTCCAAGTTTTCACTTGCCGGTCGGGTTACCACTTTAACTCGGACCTCCTGGTTTTACTTTCCCTCCGCACATTCCAAGTTTTCACTTGCTGGCCGGGTTACTACAGTTCCATCCGGGTCTTGTTTCCTTCCCTCGTACGCTAACCCATGTGAATGGTAATCATTGTGTTGTCTTATTTTAAGGGCCTGCACAGTAACAGCCGCAGTAATTGTCAGTTATCACTATGCGCGGGTCACGTCATGCCTGCCTCCTCGTTTATCGCATCATAGTGTCACGTCATGGGATCATTTCCGCTCTGTGGCCCTCCGTGCTCCCCACTGATTGGTCCGGGCAGGTGATACACGGCCACTGCGTGTGGCCGATCCGTAGGACACAATCCCACTCACCGCTTGAGGGAGTGGTTAAATAGCGGAGGGGCGCATCCCTTAGGATTTTTCCCCTTCCGCGCCCCTCTGCCCGTTGCTCTTCTCCTTCCTCTTCCCTGCGACCGCGCCGCCGCCAGTGCTCCAAATAGCAGCGTCGGTGCCGCGCTTTTCCTTCACGCTTTTGCGCCGCCGCCACCGCTACACAACTCTCTCGCCACGGGTCCTCGCCAATCCCGGCCTCTCCCCCCCGCCGCCGCCAGTGCCAGCGAGGGCAGCGAAGATCAGATGACGGAAGAAGAGCTCGTCGTTGCTGAGCAGGAGATGGAGGAGGATGCCGCGGCGGCAGACCGCGGTGCGTGGGCCGGGTCCTGGGTCTGCGAAGACGACCTGGACTGGCTCTACCGCACCAGGCGCATCCCCGCCGGCGTTGCGGCTCGCCTGGCCTCCTCCAAACTGGCCCCCTCACCCAATCCGGGTGAATACGTCGTGTTCTTGTCCCACTTTCAACGGGGCTTCGGCTTGCCGGTGAGTGATTTTTTTCGGGACTGGCTCAGTACGTACCAGCTCTAGCCGCACCATCTTCCAGCCAACGCCATCACTTCTCTTTCTGCCTTTGCTTCTACGATCGAAGGCTACGCCGGACTGTGGCCCACGAAGGAGCTATGGATCCGGTTTTTCGGCCTTCGTCGCAACATTATCCCAAACATCCACACCGATCCGGAGGACAAGCAGCTCATTCAATTCGGAGCGGCTTCCATCTCACCCCAGAGGTTTTCTGTTTTCCCCCGGGTCACCAGGTTAGAGTCCTGCAAAGGGTGGGCCCGGACCTTCTTTTACGTCCGGAACACAGGCACCGAAGATTTAATCCGGCTGCTCCCATATACCCCGGGTCCACCTAACCCGGATCTATGGGACGCCGTCCCCAAGAAGCCCACGGCCTTGGCCAACCAGGTCAACAAAAGGTTCGTGTAGCTGAAGAAACTCGGGCTACGCAACGAGGATGCCATGATCACTTTCGTGCGTAACCGAATCTCCCCCTCCAGAAGCGCACCCACAAGGTGTGCCACATGAGCTTCGGCCGCGACCCCAACCGGACCTCCTCCTTCGAGCTGAGCAACACGGAGATTTATCGCCGGGTTAAGGCTCTCTTCACCACCCACAAGGATTTCTCCTCCGAGTGGACTTGGGGAATTGAGCATTTTTTCCGCGATAGGCTTCCTCCCGCGGTAAGCTTCATGTTGCAAACTTAACCCGGACTAATTATATGTCAGTTATTGTTGCACTTTTGACTCTTTTGTTCATTCCTTTCCTCAGCAATTTCTTCAGCAGACCCTTGAGGACGGCACCGATCCGACCCTTAAGTGGGCGCCGGACCGGGAGACTCCGGATGAGGAAGAGCCGGACCAGGAGATGTTCCTCCCGATGACCAACGCCACGAAACGACCCACGGGTAAACCCTCTTCTATTAGAGATTGGCCCAATGATGAAGATGACTCCGATGTCGAGGTGATTGAACCAGTTGAGGCTGTCCCCCTTTCTTTTGCTTTTCTGCCATCCGCTCACCCCAGTGGTCACATCCACGAGGATCCTCCCCTCGCTAGGGGCGAACCTGTTCCGGTGGCATCGAAGAAGAAGCGTGGGGCTGCTTCAAGTTCTTCCTCCGGACCTTCTCAGCCCGCTAAAAGGCGAAAGAAGTCCGGGGACAAGACTGCCTCCAAACCAGCAGGCAAGGCCCCAGCACGAAGGGCCCGGAAACCCAAGGAGGCCCAAACCTCGGATGCGTAAGTCACTCTTCCCTCTGTATCTTGCTCTTTCTTTCATAGATGTAATTTCTCTTCTGACATTGTTTGATTTTGCAGGGCTCCGGTGGAGGTCCCTCAAAGTGGATCTAGCATCTCTTCACATCTCCGACCTAGCCTTTCTCTCTGTCGTGACGACGAGTCACGTCCGCTGAGCCCTATTCCAGAGGGTTCTGCGGCCGCTCCGGGTTCAGCTCCACTTCGGCAAGAGGATGGTAACCTTGGAGGGGGGAGACCGGTCCGGCCGAGGCGACGGCATCCACCACCTTGGCATTGCCGCAACCAGCAGCCACTAAAGCTACCTCGGCTCCAGCACCAGTACCAACAACCAGACCAACACCAACACCAACTCCGGCATCAGCACCAACTCCGGCTGCAAAAACATCAGCAGCGGCACCAAGTCTAGTAATAAGAGCACCAGCGCCTAGCTCCTCTGCCTCGTCCGAGTCTTCTCAACCTCGGCGAGGAACTACCCCGGCCGCTCCTAAGGGGAAATCCGCTGCGACGGCTTCCTCTTCCCATCAAGCCAAGGACAAGAAGGCTCCGGACGCTGCCAAGCCGACATTCGTCAAGGCTAGGTAGCGTAACCTCGTATCAATGCTTCCCAAGAAGACTCCAGCAGCGAAGGACGCCTCTGCCGAGCCAACTGATGCACAGCAGATGGTCCTGCACACCAGCCCAGCCCTTGCCTTGATTGAAAGGAAAGAAGCGCACGCAAAGGGCTTGGTGGCGCCCCATATGCCCAGCGGTGAACGGTATCCTCCGAGCCTGATTGAGTTTGTCATGAACTGGAATAAGGCAGAGGTAGTTCAAGACGCTGATCTCCCGGAGAAGTTTGTCCCCGCCGAGTTTTCCTCCCAAATGAACACAGCGGCAAAGGCAATTAACCTCGCTGGGCGGATGATGGAGGTACGTCGCTTCCCCTTTACATGCAGTAGATAATAATCATTAGTCCCCGAGCCTCCGGGGGAGTAACTTGTTACTCGGCTGGATGCTCTTTAGAAAACTAACATAGCTCCATGAGAACGTCGAATATGCACACACCTAGAGCCGGGTTAAGTTCCACTTGGCCCGGATTTTTGTACACTTCGAATATGCACACACCTAGAGCCGGGTTAAGTTCCACTTGGCCCGGATTTAAGTACACTTCGAATATGTACACACCTAGAGCCGGGTTAAGTTCCACTTGGCTCAGATTTTAGTACACTTCGAATATGCACACACCTAGAGCCGGGTTAAGTTCCACTTGGCCCGGATTTTAGTACACTTCGAATATGCACACACCTAGAGCCGGGTTAAGTTCTACTTGGCTCGGATTTTAGTACACTTCGAATATGCACAAACCTAGAGCCGGGTTAAGTTCCACTTGGCCCGGATTTTAGTACACTTCGAATATGCATCGAGCTAACTTGCGTTTCTGTATCCCTTTCAGGTGACCACCAATCGCCTGAGTGCTGAATTCCAACGCTTGATGGATACCCACAAGATGCTACGCGCGAAGCAGGCTGCACTTATCGCGGAATACGAGAAAAGGGGTAACTTTCTTCCTTATCACTTCTTCATTTTCTTCATCTTCCTTTGCCGAACTAATCTCATCCTTCGTTTTCCGCAGCTGGGGTGGAGGCTGAGAACATTATTATGCGAAAAAATCTGGAGCAGATCAAGGGTAAGTCATTTCTGTCCGACCTTGCTGTGCTTTCCACTTCCTTTTCTTCTTGGCTCGGCCAACATTCATACCTCGACTCTGCCGGGCCAACACACTATTTCAGCATCGCTTGAAGATAGTGTGCCTGTGCCTGATATGATGCTGCATTTTATCGAACAAGCAGGGCAGCACCAAGCCGAGCTTAAGAAAAAAGATGACGAGCTCGCCCTCCTTCGGACCAAGGACGATGAGATTGCCAGGCTCAAGGCTGAGATGGAGAAGATGAAGGCCCAGCACCAATCCAAACTTCAAAAGGCTGGCCAAAATTTCACAGAAGAGCACGAGCACCTTCACCTCCAGATTGCCTAGGACCAGGATCTTCTCAAGGAGTCCGGCATCCAGCTCGGGTTGGCGAACGCTGAGCTTGAGCAGCTTCGGAAGAGACGTGATGACTGCACCAAGGAGTTGACCCGGATTCTCAGTCATATATCACGTAAGTTCCTTTCCCTTTTCCGACCTACTTCTCCGAGTTACTTCATATGTCTTTTCTTGACCCTCCTCCTTTGCCTTGTTTCTAGGCAAATTTCTAGAAGGCACTCCTATTGCGAGCGCAGCAGTTGCCAACTTCCACCGACAAAGAGGTACTCCGGCCGCTCCTGATGGTGAAGGGATTGCATATGACCTGGAGGACCTGTTGGTCAGCTTGTCGTCTCGCATGGAGCTCATCAAAAATTACGGCAAGGACATCCTCGGCGCTGCAGCTCGCATCTTCAACACGTTCTGGCCCGGTGAAGAAGCCCCGGAGACCACCACACTTCTCATTGAGAAGTTAATGAAAACCGAGACTCAGCTTGACCTCTGGAGAGAGTCCGCTGGACGTGCCGCAGCTGATACCATTCTTCAACACATACTCACGTGGTATGAGAAGATCGATCTCAACCTCTTGACACGTCTGCGCACAGGATCCCGATGGACCAATGACCCGGAGTGGGTAGCTCGGCGCTAGGCTTGCGCCCATAGCCTCATTGAATACGCTCCCATTCATGAATGGGTTGAGGGGCCGAGCTTCCTGGAAGCTGCTGCGGACGAAGAGGTTGAGAATGACGAGGATAGCTCGGACGGTGAAGAAGAAGATGACGCTTCGGATATTGAAGGCGGCGAAGATGATGCCGAACTTCCTCCTGCTGCTCCTTGAGCGAAAAAACTCGAAAATTTATCAGATCCCTGGTATGCCGGGTGGAGTTGTATTCCAAACACATGTGATATTTTGCTACTAAGTTCTTATGCCAGATTAACTTGGGCGAAGTCCCCGAGTTTCTTTTTCTTGTTCGTTCAATCTCTTGGCTCGGTTCGTGTCTACCTTGATTCGGTTTTATGACTTACGAATCCGAGCTTCAAAAATTGTCTTAACAATACTGGGAAACTTTTAGACTTAGCACCAAAATAAAACTACATAATAACTTGAAAATAAATGCAGGGTTAGTTTGAAAAACAAATGTCGGCTCGAATAAATTCTTTTCCTTAGTCGTTTTTCATGTGCTACGCAATTCCAAACTTGTTCTCTTGCTTGCCATGAAGCCAATTCTTGTTGGACAGCAGCAAGTCGAAGAGTTGGGTTCTTGGTGCTCGCACATTACTAATCCGAGTTAAGTCGAATAACTTATTCCAGCTGACGCATAAGAACAACAACCATTATTAAGGCAGTCCCCGAGTTACTGCTCGAGGTGCCAACATTTCATTGATAAGCTCATTGCCGACATACATACCGACATATGAGATGACTCAGATACATACACTTCTTAGTTAGGTGTAGAAAGGACGAAGTAGAGCTATATTCCATGGTCTCTTAGATTCCTCTCCGGACCTGTCCGCCTTGTTCTTTTCGTGTGGCTTTGCATCTATAAGATAATAAGAATCATTGTGCAATGCCCTGCTTACGATGAATGGCCCTTCCCATGGGGGGGATAATTTATGCATGCCAGTAGTATGTTGTACCAACCGGAGCACCAAATCGCCTTCCCGAAAGACTCGGGGGCACACTTTCCGGCTATGATAGCGTCAGAGATTTTGCTGATATATGGCGGATCTAGACAGTGCCAGTTCTCTCGCTTCTTCCAGCAGATCAACATCATTTTTCCGGGCTTCTTGCACTTCGGCTTCTGTGTATTGGGTGACCCTAGGGGAATCATGCTCTATGTTGGCTGGTAATACAGCTTCTGCCCCATATACCAGAAAAAACGGCGTATAGCCTGTTGATCGATTCGGAGTTGTTCTTAAACTCCACAGTACCGCTGGTAGTTCTTCTATCCAGCATCCCGCTGATCTTTGCAGCGGCTCAATGAGCCGGGGTTTTATCCCGGACAATACTAATCCGTTGGATCTTTCCACTTGTCCGTTCGATGCGGGGTGGGCTACCGAGGCTACGTCTAGCCGGATCTTCTTATCCCGGCAGAAACGCGCAAATGCTCCTTCCACAAAATTTGTGCCATTATCAGTTATGATACTGTGAGGATAACTGTACCTCAAGATGATATCTTTGAGAAACGTTACGGCCGTAGCTCCATCACATTTTCTTATAGGCTTTACCTCAATCCACTTCGTAAACTTGTCCACCATTACCAGAATGTGAGTCATATTTCCCCTTGCTGGTTTGAACGGGCCAACCATATCCAAGCACCATACGGCAAATGGCCAAGTGATTGGTATGGTCTTGAGTTCCGACATTGGCATATGTGTCTTGGTAGCGTACCTCTGACAACCATTACATTTTCTCACCAGATCTTCCTCTTGCTCTAAGGCATTTGGCCAGTAGAATCCGTGCCAGAAAGCTTTTGCTACCAAGGCTCGGGATGAGGGGTGATGCCCGCATTCCCCCTGATGTATATCTCGGAGGATGTCAAGCCCTTCTTCTGGGTCAACGCATCGCTGGAGGACATTGGTCACACTCCTTTTGTACAGTTCGGAATTGATGATCGTGTAAGCCTTTGCCCTCCTCTGTGTTTGCCTGGACATCACTTCCTCAGTGGGTAATGTTCCATCTTTCAGGAATTGAAATATAGGTAGTGCCCAAGCTGGTATTGCTCTCACAGGGAACACATCCTCATCAATCTCCATCTGATCCACCGGCATAACTTCAACCGGATCACGCTGAGCAGTCCCCGGGTCTTGCGACGCAGTCCCCGGGTTCAATGAAGCAGTCCCCAGGTTTGCCGAGGCAGTCCCCGGGTTTCGCGCACCACTTCCCATCTCAATGTCCATGGGCACAGCTCCGGATTCCGTGTCCTCCGGGACATAGATCGAGTCAGTTTCTGGGGAGGGCCTGATGGATGGTTTCCTGAGGTGCTCTAACGCTACACCCGGTGGAATTGCTTGTCGGGTTGTCTCGAGCTTCGACAGCATGTCGGCAGCCTCATTTTCCACCCGGGGTACATGGTGAAATTCGCATCCCTCAAAGTAACCAGATATCTTCTGCACATGAAATCTGTACAGTGCCATGTTTGGATCAAGGGCGTCCCATACTCCCAACACTTGCTGCACCACCAAATCCGAGTCGCCAAAGCATATAATCCGATGTATCCCAATCTATTTTGCCACCTTGAGCCCATGCACAAGTGCTTCATACTCAGCGACATTGTTTGATGCGACGAAATGGATCTGCAGCACATATTTCAACTGGTCCTTCTTTGGCGACGTGAGTACGACTCTGGCACCTAGCCCGGTTTTGGTTTTTGATCCTTCAAAGTGCATTCGCCAATAATTCGGATCTGGGAGTGGCGGTTCGTATTGCACCTCGGCCCAATCCACGAAAAAGTCCGCCACAGCTTGAGATTTGATGGCCTCTCTTATGTCATACTGCGGTGCATAAGGAGCTAGCTCAATTGCCCATTTTGCAATTCTGCCGCTCGCATCCTTGTTACTCATTATCTCGGATATGGGGGCCTCACAAATGACCCAGATAGGGTGCTCCTCAAAGTAGTGCTTCAGTTTCTTGGCGGCCATGTACACGCCATATGCCACCTTTTGATAGTGTGGATAGTTCTGCTTTGAGGCTGACAGCACCTTGCTCAAGTAATACACTGGCCTTTGCACTGACTTACCTTCCTCGTCGCGCTCCACCAGTATCACTGCACTTACAACTCGGTTGGTTGCGGCTATATAGAGCAACATTGGCTCCTTTGACAATGGTGAGGCTAGCACTGGTGCCGTGGCTAACATCTTCTTCAGGTGGGTAAAGGCTTCATCGTCCTGTGGCGTCCAAACGAACTTATCTGACTTTTTCATGAGTTGGTAAAGAGGCAATGCCTTCTCTCCCAACCAACATACAAACCGACTTAACGAGGCCAGGCAACCTGTGAACTTCTGGACATTGTTAAGACACTTCGGTAGTTCCATTTGTTTGACGGCCCGGATTTTGGTTGGATTAACCTCGATACCTCGGCTAGAAACAAGAAAACCAAGCAATTTGCCAGCCGGGACACCGAAGGTGCATTTTTCCGGGTTAAGTTTCATTCGGAACCTCCTTAGATTCGCAAACGTTTGCCTGATATCGTCAAGGAGCGTTTTGCTTTCCTTGGTCTTGATAACCACATCATCCACGTACACCTGTACATTTTGACCTATTTGGTCGTGCAAACATTTTTGCATACATCTTTGGTACGTTGCCCCTGCATTACGTAAACCAAACGGCATGGTGCGATAGCAATAAGCCCCATACGGGGTAATAAATGCAGTCTTTATTTGATCATCCGGATTCAGAGGTATCTGGTGTAAACCAGAATATGCATCAATGAATGACAACAATTCACATCCAGCAGTTGAGTCTATGACCTGATCTATTCTTGGCAGCAGAAATGGATCTTTTAGACATGCCTTGTTCAGGTTCGTGTAATCAATACACATGCGCCAAACCACTGCCACGTTCGGGTCATCCTTCTTCTTTTCCACCAGCACCGGATTAGACAGCCAATCCGGATAAAGAACTTCCATGATAAATCCTGCAGCTAGCAACCGAGCTATCTCATCCCTAATGACTTTCTTCCTATCTTCGGCGAAGCGGCGGAGAGGTTACTTCACCGGCTTAGCTCCGGGTCTCACATTTAAAGAGTGCTCGGCCAACTCCCTCGGAACACCTTGCAAGTCCTGTGTGGACCAAGAAAAAATGTCCCGATTCTCACGGAGGAAGCTGACGAGCTCGCTTTCCTATTTATCACTTAACCCGGCACCAATTGTTATGGTGCGCTCAGGGAACATGTCATCAACAGGAACTTTCTTGGTATCTTTCGTGGCCTGGAAGGAGACACTTCCATGCGGGTTACTCAGCGCCGGCATATACTGCTGCGCGGACTGAGCCAATGCCGCCACCTCTTGAATTTTCTTTTTTTCCTGCGCAATCACAAGTGACTCGGCTAAGTTTGACCCGGCTGACGCACACTCCATGGAACGTCGGAAATCCCCTGCAATGGTAATCACCCCGTTTGGTCCGGGCAACTTCATCTTCAAGTAGCTAACGTGACAGCTTGCCATGAATTTGTTCAGGGATGGCCTTCCGAGTAATGCATGGTAGGCACTTTCCAAGTTCACCACCTCGAACTCCAAATTTTCGGTTCGGCAGTTATCCCTTGTGCCGAACAGGACGTCAACCCGGACCTTGCCTATGGGCTCGCAAGAGATGCCGGGCACAATTCCATGGAAAGTTGTCCTCGTGGCCTGTAGCATGTTTTCCGAGATACCCAACTTGCGCATTGTGTCCGCATACATGATGTTAATGCTACTACCATTGTCGATCAACACCTTTGAGAACCTTACGTTAATGCTAGGTCCAATGAGTGTCGGATCCAGCACCAACGCATACGAACCAGGGCTCGGCATCAGCTTGGGATGGTCCCTGATGCTCCAGGTGATTTCCTGATCAGACCAAGGCATGTACCTCGTCACTGCGGGCATTACTGCATTCACCTCCATATGCCTACGCTGCAAGATCTTTCTATTTGTTTACTCAATGGTGAACACACAATAGCTCTGATGGTGCTCCCTATACTCGTTTCTCCCCTCATTTCCGGGGTATCTCTGATCTGGCTGATGCTGATTTTCTACTTGATGCACTGCATCTCTTCTCTCATTGTTATCATACCTCGGCGGGGGGGGAGGCAACATTAGTTGTTGCGTGTTCGCTCCGGAGAGCAATTGCTACCTGGGTAACTCCTGCCGAGGTTGATCATTCCGGGGTGCCTGAGCATTCCCCGAACCACCTTGTTCAATCTTGCGCATCCACTCACATTGCCTCGTCGTATGACCCGCTGGGTTGTTCGGATTTGGTGTATGAAACTTACACGGCTGGTCCAACATCGACTCATAAGTATACCTCGGACGGTCTTTCCTTTCTTGCCATTGCTTCTTTTGCTCTAGTGTCCAAGTCTTCTTGCCATCGTTTCTCGGAGTCCACTGCCCTCCAGTTTTTTGGCGTTGGCTGCCCCCTGCTCCGGGCTGATCTTGATTTACAGCTGCAACTTGGTGAGAACCGTATCTTTGATCCGGTCTATCATCTCTCCTTTTTCCTCTGTAGTCATTCCTCCGGGATGATCCGGCCCCATCTCTCTAATAGTACTCATCGTTCGACTCGTTTGATACGAGCCTAGGCTGAGTCAGATCACCCAAAGCATACGAATCTGCAATCCGGATCATCTCTGCTAATGTAGTTGGCATTTTCCTTTGCAACTTCTGCCACAGCTCGCTTGCATATCTGCACCCTTGTGCAAACCATGCTATGGCCTGTGATTCTATCACGCCTTCACACGAGTTTCTCACAGTGCACCACTGGGTTAAAAACTCCCGATCCGTCTCATTTGGCCTTTGCTTGCACATAGCTAAGGTCTGCGGCCTATTTGTCCTCTAATACGTACTCGAAAAATTGCTGATGAACATTTCCTCGAAATCTATCCAGTAGTCGATGCTTCCTGGTGGCAAATTGTTCAGCCATACCCTTCCCGGTCCTTCCAACATCTGGGGTACATATCGTACAACCCATCTCAGGTTGCCAGTGGCAATTTTCACAGCTGTAGCATAATTTATCAGCCAATCCTCCGGCTTTGTAGTGCTGTCATACGTCTTCGTGCCCCTGGGTAGCTGGAAGTTCGGTACCGGTGGCTCCTTCATGATCCGGGGTCCAAAACATGCTGGACCCGGTGGACATTGACATTCAATTTGTTCCGACCTATACAGTCGATCCAGTTTCAACCGGGCATTATCCGGCATCAAATCCCTGCTTCCCAATCTTGACCCTATCACATGATAGTCCGGCCTTGGGTATCCCGCGTTTGCCATTTCCGAGTCTCCATCATTGTACCTATCTTGCTCTCGTGGAGCACCTTTCTGTTGCATACCTCGGCCGGCACTTTGCTCTTGCCTTGGTATATTCCGCTGCTGCGGTTGCCCTGCTCCGGCCGAGTTTCGCTGTCCGGCATTGCCGTTGACAACATTCCCTTGACCGGCATTGCCTTGGTCGCGGTTACCTCGGCCAGCTTCACCTCGGCTCACACTCCGTCGATTATCATTTTTCTGAGCTTCTTTTCCTTTCCCCGCCCACGTTGGGTCATAGGGAATGATCTGTTTGTTCTGTCTGGCCGAGGTTACTACCTCTTCTCTCCTTGGACCACCATGAGGATACGATGCGGCTCTAGCGGATTTCTCCGGGTTACCCACCGCCAAATGGACGATCTTGGAGGCTCCAGCTCTCTCTGGGTTAGCTCTGAGCAGTTCCTTGTTTTTCCTGTTCGCGATCCGAACCAGCTCTTTAACCCTATCATGTTGTCTTTGCCGGGCTTCACCCGTCAGACCCTCTAACTCGGATGCAGCTACATCCGCTGCTCTGAGGTTCTTTGCCGGGGTACTATACCTCGGCAGGCCCACGGACAAACAGTTTTCTGATTCCTCGATTCCAATATCACCCTCTCTGTTCATCTCGCTCATGAGATTTCTTCCTTTCACTTTTACTGCGTCAACCTTGTTCGCATTTGCATACTCACGCAGCGTCATATTCAACGACTGTTGTGCCGCCGCTATCTTTTTTGCACCCTCTAGTATTTTCTGCCTAGTTTCTTCTAGCTCGGCCTGCGCTCGAGCCGGATCTACCGCTGCTACTACAGGGTTTGCCATGCTATCCATTGCTTCCCTCAACACATTTTCCGGCCTCTCTAGTGGAGGACCTCTACCTTTCCTTGGTGCCTTAGGCGTTACCTCCGGATCTGGCGCCGGATCCTTGCTCGCGCCCGCACCTGGCGCAGTCATCATCACCTCCGCATGGTCCTGGGAGCGAGCGATACGCGTTCTGGGAGCCACGGTGAGGGGTGGCTCCCCCGCCTCGACGACGTGACGCGGATGAACACACGACACGTCAATAGCAACGTAGACCTTGTGCGCACCGAGCCTGACGAAGAGGCCATTGCGCGGAAGAGGATGCGTGCCGAAGCAGCCAGCGTTGTCGCTGACGAAATCCAGCGCTCCAAAGTGCTGAACGAGCCCGGAGACGATGCGTTCGCCGGTGCCGATGATGTTTCCCGTCCGGATCTTGACCCCTGCTAGCAACGCTAGCCCCACTGTGGGCGCCAACTGTCGTGGTGGTGTCACGGTAGATGCCATGGATAGGCTAAAGGTGGGGACTAATACATGCTAGGGGAATCCATGGAGGGATAGTGAAGTGATTCTCCACACAGTTGTTTGTATTGCTTAGTTACCAAGATTACAAGTGCTCCCAGAGCTGTATTGGCGAGAGGAGGAAGAAGGAGCTCTCTTACTCTCACCCACAGATCACACCAAAAACCCTAGCCAAACTAGAATAGTAGAAAACCAACCCCATCTACCGAAACCCTAGCCCCTCTTTTATAGAGGGAGCTCGGGCTCTGCTTAGGGCATACGTGGAAGCATATTCCTAAGGATATGCTTCCCCCCAAAGTAGTAAGCCGACCGGGGTGCTTTTCCCCCGCGTCACACATGCTTTGGCTACGTGAGCCTCTGCGGCGTCCGCGTCAGCCGACATGGGCGTTGTCACCCTTGTCGGCCACGCCCCGGTGGTCCTGTCCTTGCTTGCTTCGCTCAGGTAGTGCATACCGGGGCTTCTTTTCACCAGCGAGATTCCTTCCTTCTCCTAGAAGCCAGACGTGACCCGGATCATAGCTGATATGGCCACACCTGTTCCTGCATATAAGTAAAACATGCACATCCGACTGACTGCTTAAGTCGGTTGAGACTTAGTTAGGCGCACACCCCCTGGTCCGGGTTACCCCGTGTTCGACCTGCCTTAGGGTGACCCGGCCAGCATCTGCTTTGGCCTTGCCGAACCTCGGCTAACTCGGCCTTTATACCCCAGCGTGACCCTACCCGGGGGTATCCCCCCAACAGCGCTGAACTCCGTTGGACCAAACTTCTCCGGGAGATCATCCTGTGGGTTTATAAATTCGGCGTTGTTCTAGTTGTTCACGTACGCGATGAGCGCTGGACTATAATTCTCCCCGCTAAGCGACTGGCTCGTCACCAAGCCCTTAGCATGGGCTTCCTGCCTCGCGGACTGAGCAACAACCGGGCTTGTATGCAAGGACTGTTGTTGGTTGCCCTCTGATCTGGAAGCAGAAGGGCCAGAGGATGGATCTTTGGCTATCTCGGCGGCCTTCTTGCTTTTACTAGCAGGTTGTGGCCGCTGCAGAAGAGACGAGGTTGCCGCTCTGGAGTGAGCTTGACGGGCCAGCTGAAATATGTCTTTAATGGGCATAGTTGATCTGGAGACGGAAATTGTTGGGTCCGCAGCATAGAAAACAAAAAATTTCCTACGGTGTGAACTACACGCCAAGATCTATCTACTAGGTACAAAGCAACGGGTGGACATACATCCAACGAGAACTTACCCTTGAAGACAACGAGTTTTGTTAACGAGTAGGAACTTGTCGTTGATGTAGTCGTACACTTGTCGATCTCAAGATCGTCAGGAAGTCCGAGCGTCGCAACTCAGCAGCGCATCGGCACTCGCACACACGTTCAAGCCACCGGACAACCTCCACCTCCTCGCTCCAGCGATCCAGCGGAAGAAGCAACTCCTTCTAGACGAAATGCCACCGGGAACATGTATCTCGCTAATCCGATACCATGGGGGAATAATTCTAGAGGGGGAGAGAGATCCTTCACAAGGAGGTGTGAGGATGAAGGAGGGAATGGGTGGCCTTTTATAGGAGGAGGGGGGGTGCCCCCTCTCTCCATGGCCGGCGCATGGGGGGTGACCCCTCACCTCCCCCATTCATGTGGTGGTAACCCCTCCACATTAAAATGCCTCTTCACATTCCCTTTTAAAGTCTCCACTTTAAATGCATTAAATTTCTCCAAATTTAATGCTCTCTCATTTAATAAAATTCTTTTTATTAAATTTATTCAGAATTTTGTTAATTACTTTAATTAACAAACATTCACATATAGCCCCTTGCAATATTTCAATATCACATGCAGAACCACTTTCTGCAATTTCACCCGAAAAATTTCCGGTTTCTATTGAAACAATTCCTGCGCTTTGCAATTCTTTTGTCTGAAACATATGTGCTCCAAAATGGTGTCCGGTAATTCTTAAGTGTGCCACCCTACGGTTCGCGAATAATGTAGACATGATCGAGACCCTTCTCTGATCAATAATCAGCAGCAGGACCTGGAGATCCGTACTGACTCCTACACATTCAATGATGACTTCTCTGATCGTGAGAACCTTTAACGCTTGTAACTAAATCCTTTTGTCTCTCGATATATTACATGTCCGAGATTTGATCATCGGTATCTCCATACCTAGTTTGATCTCGTTACCGATAGGCACTCTTTTCTCATTCCCGTGATATAACATTCTAGTGATCACATCACTTGCTTGCAAGCTATCTTAATGTGATATCACCGAGAGGGCCCAGAGTATATCTATCCGTCATCTGGATTGACAAATTCCACTCTTGATCCATGAGCCTCAACATAACACCTTCGTAGTACGAAACCCATCTTTATAGTCCACCTATTATGGTGTGACGTTTGATGTTATCAAGATACTCTTCCGGTGTTAGCAATTAACATGATCTCAAGGTCTAAGGATAAAGATTACTTCGTATGATGTTATAGCAATATAAACATAATGACTTGATCGTAATGCTATACTTTGGATGAATGTTCATCACATCATTCCACCAATGGTGTGACCTTGTTATTAACAACATCCAATGTCCATGATCAGGAAACCTTGATCATCTTGTTAATCAACAAGCTAGTCTATAAGAGAGGCATAACTAGGAACCCTTTTTGTTTATTAAACACACATGTATTGATGTTTCTGATCAATACAATTCTAGCATGTAAAATAAACATCTATCATATATAAGGATTATATAATAACAACTTTATTATTGCCTCTTAGGGCATATTTCCTTCAGCAACTTGTGGTTTTTTCTTGGAGGCTGGCTTTGGTGTTGTTGTTGCTGGTGTTGTTGTTGCTGATGCTAGTGTTGCTGGTGCTGGGGCTACTGGTGCTGGTACTGGTGCTACTGGTGCTGGTGCTGATGCTACTGGAGAAACTAGAACTGAAGAAGGAATAGTCTGGGGCGGTGCCGATGAAGCTGGCACCTCAGAAGCCGAAGGTTGCGGTGGAGCTGAGGAATTGGGAAGATCCAGCATCGCCATATCCTTGGCGGTCCCACTACCCCCGTATCGACATTGCCCTCCTCATGACGAGGAGAGCTCAGATCTGGCACGGCCGCGGAGCCTTCTTGGATAAGGCTCAGCGGGCGAACGTTGTTGTTGCCGGGGGTGATGGAGCGCTCCGGATAGGAGAAGAGATGCTGGGGCCACTTTGGGGGATCACCCTAGGAGCGCTGCCTAACCAGACAACAAACAACAAGTTACAAAGAGAAATAGAATAAGTGACATGTAGAAACGATGACGCAAGACCCGGAAATGAGCAACGAAGGAAAAGAGGCTTACTCGGCCAAGGGTGGAGGCTCTCGAGGCTTCAGCCCTCTCCGTATGGTGCTCTTGGGCACAGGCTTGCCCGCAGCCTTGACCCCCGATTTCTTCTGCCTCTTCTTGGGTGGGGGCGCCTCCAAATCTGCGGCCGAGGTTGCCGAACGCTTCTGGGAAGAGGCAGGAGACAGATCCCCCGTGGCAAGAGGAGGAACCTCATGGACCTGACCGGCCGGGTTAGCTGAAGATTCGGAGGTAACCGGAAACACGTAAGAGATGGGCACCAGATCAAGTACCTCCATAACCTCAACATCAGAGTCGTCATCATCTGGCCAATCCCTTAAAGAAGAGGCCTTACCAGAGGTTCGCTTGGTGCTGTCCGGAGTAGGCAAAAACCTCTCCAAGTCAAGCTCCTCCACGTCTGGCTCTGAGCGGTCCTCCACCCATTTGAGGGTTGGCTCCTTGTCGTCCTCAACTGTCTGCCGAAGAAACAACTGAGAGCAAAATACTAAAGGGTCAAATTAGGATACGATCCGACATACAGCGAGACTCGGCAAAGAATGACAGGAGATGAGCATACCTTAGGTGGTAAGTTGGCCCGGGTGAAGTGCTCAAACCCCCACTTGCACGCCTCGGTGAACTCCTTATCTATATTAAAGATAGCTTTAACCCGGCGAAATATTTGAGAGCTCGAGAGCTCGAAAGAGGAGGTGCGATTGGTGTCAAGAGGACCACTCAAGTGTCAAAGCTTGTGTGGGCATTTCTGAAGAGGGAGATTCGGCTGCGCATGAAAGTAATCATGACGTCCTCGCTGCGTAGCCCCAGCTTGACGAGCTCCTTGACTCGGCGATCAACCTGATTCGCCATAGGCCGCTTCGGGATCTTCTCCCACAAAGAGGTATCCAGAGGACCCATCTTAAAGCAGAGTAGCCGGATCAAGTCTTCATCCGAGTTGTTCCTGATATAGAAGAAGGTTCGGGCCCAGCCTTTGCAAGATTCAAGGCCGGTAACCTGGGGAAAGGTAGAGTTCTTGTAGGGAGAAATTGAGGCTCCACCGCACTAGGTCAGGTGTTTGTCGGCAGGGGCAAGATGATGATCCGGGATAACATTTTTCTTAAGACCAAAGAACTTGATCCAAAGTTCTTTGGTGGGCTAGAAGCTGATGTAACACCTCAGTTTTAGCTAATCTTATATTTAGGGTTGTTTGTGCATTCATGATCATCATCTTTTGCTAAGACAAAATAAAAATGCAACAAAGAAAATAAAACCCTAAACCCTAGCTATTTTCCCCTCTCTCTGAAAAACATTCAAAAGGGTTTTGATTATTTTGCGTAGGATAAAGTTGTGGAGCCCAAATGGATTAAAGGGGCCCCATCTTTTTCACCTGTTTTACAAACCCGCTGGTAATTTTGAATTGCTAAAAACACAAATGAATTTGAAATTACAAAAGAGAAGTGAAAACATAAAAAGGAAAATGTTTCAGAAAATAAAACAGTAGCTAGAACCCTCCCAGGCTGGCCCAAATCATTTCCCTCTCTTCTCTGCCGCTCGCGTGCAACAGCTTTGGTCCACCTCGGCCCAGCCCACCATACCCCTTCGCGTCGTCTTCGTCCCTGACGCCAAGCAGCTGCCTGGTGATGCCGTCACTATCGATCACTGCCGTGCGCCAAGATCCTCGCATGCCGCCGCCCTGGAGAGGATAAGAGCGCCGCGACATCCTGCCTCGACCCTATCTTCTCCCTCTCGCATGCACCTCTCTCTCTCTCTCTTTGTGCGCCGAAACCTAGCTCTGGCCAGAGCTTGCCTTCGTCGCTGTTCTGCACCTCCTCGTGCCCTACCGACAATGCCATAGGCTCCGCCTCTTTGCCTTGACCATCCTAGCAAAAGGAATCGAGGAGTGGAGCCATGAATCGAGCCCTGTGACCTCCATCTTCCCCGACCCCGATGAAGCTGCCCGCCACCAATCCTCGCTCTTCCGGGCTTCTCACGCCCCGCCGTCGTCTCCGTTCGCTTCTTGGTGAGCTTCTGGTCCTCACGGACCATCGCCCTGTCTCCCCCTCGCTTTATACCTCGGTGTCGTCGTGCGCCGTCATGCTTCGTCGTAGATAAGCGTCACCTACCCAGCTCCGTTGGCTATTTTTTAGCGGTGCCGCCAAGTTCACCATGTCATGCTGTGTCGAACGGGCCCCCTAGCGTAGCCTCGCAAGTCCCCTGTCGCCGTCCTCGTTGCCCACTTTGTGGTGGCCCCCGGCGTGATGCCGTGCTGACGTCACCATGACATCAGCCACGCGCGGTCAGCCCCGGTCAAACTAGCCTCAGGCCCCACCTGTCTATGTGGCAGCTGATGTGGCCCTGGGCCCATCAGTAAGCCACTTTGGCTAGCCCAACCCTAGTGAGAAACGTGTTATACGCCCACGCTGACGTCATGCTGATGCAGTAAGTCCTTTTTAAATCGTTTTAACAATTTCAGAAAAAGGATAAATCATATAAATTTAATAAGTAATTATTTATAAGTCAAAAAAATATGTATAATATATCAAAATGTTCATAAAAATGGTATCTACACAATAGACTCATAATCATGCATTGTTCAAAAACTTTAATTACAAGTTTAATTAGAAGCACATTTGAACCCCTGTAGGTGATTCCAGGGTCTCTCCTGTATTAGGGTTTGGACCCCTCGAATCCTGCTTAAATTGCCAAGCATGCCTTAGGGTTACATTTCAATACAATTTAACTTGTCATATCATCATCCTTGCTTGAGCATTGCATCGATGCCATGTGTTGATTGTTGTTTTCCCCTTTCTTTCCGGTGTTTGGTTCTTTCCGGTAGAATACGATATTGAGATCAAGATCGAAGACCGAGGTTAACACCATCGAAGGTCGACGAGCAATACTTGACCAACTATAACCAAGTCAAGTACAAGCCTTCCAAAGATCTATATTTGGGTAGCATAACCCCACCATTATACAATCCTATGATTTCGAAAGCATTTCATTCTTACCATGATGCATACGATTCTACTATGGTCTTTCATCGATAGATAGAGTACCATATCTGCCGCATTACTCCCTTTGAGCTTATATTACCCGATCCACTGCTCCTAGCATAACTAGGTTTGGCTTGTGTGCACTTGACATGGGTATACCCTATAGGTACTCGAGCTTGGTATATACGGCCTGAATACAGCGGAAGCCCATGGTGTCGCCAAGGCCCAAATAGAGAACTCAAGTAGCCTACGGACTCTTGAGTGGTTGAAGAACAAGAAGAAGCTAAAGATAGAAAGTTCAAAGGGAAAAACCCTAACCTGTAACCGACTCGACCTGCTACCTGAGACCTGGCCTATCTATATAAAGGCCAAGAGGGGGCGGTGAGGAGGACACACGCAACCCTAGTTTCCACAACCCTCGCCAGATTGCATCTGCGCACCATTGTAATCCTCGATTCCTTTGATAATTCCACAAGCAGACAGGCATAAGTAGGGACCTCTACGAGGCCTGAACCTGGGTAAATCTTTGATTCCCCTGTGTGCTTGTTTGCTAACCGATAGATGTCTCCAGCGCTCCCCCCTTCTCCAAAACCCAAGTCCATAACAATGGGCATTGATGAGTTAAACCCTCGTCAATTGGCGCTGTCTGTGGGAATTGGGAGTGCTGATGTTGTGGCTTCTTCGACCCCATCAACTGCGATCTACAACTCCGCAACAGCGGAAATTCGCCAGCTTTTCGGCGCGTTCGACTTCAACGTCCACACGCCGGCCACTCGACCGGCTTTCGAATCCGTAGGCGACGGAATTAGCCTGGCGATCGGGAGCCTCCGCTTCCAAGTTGGTTAGATGGGCACGCTTCGCATGCCTAACCAGCCGATAATACCATCGATTACTCCAGCATCGTGGTTTCCCCTGTCGATCGGCACACTCAGCGAGCTCAACGCCCCAGCAACAGCTGGGAGCACAGATAGCGACAGCAGTCGCAGATCCGATCTGGGCGATCTAGCAACTGAAGATGAGGCCTACGGCTCCGGATCTGAAAGTTGCGGGAGCAATGGCTTCCCCAATCACTTCATGTGCACCGTCATCAACGCAGGCGACACCTCCGCCAATCGCGACAATATGGGCAACCGTGGCAATGGAACCGATCCACCAAACAGTGGCATACCCAATAGCGGTAACGGCGACAACGACAAAGGAGGAGCAATCGAACCACCAACCATGGTGAATGAAAACACGGGAGCGCGCGTAGTAATCAAGCTCAACGACAACGAGTGGGCCCGTTGCCAAGAGGCCCTACGAGGCAACCCCCTGCCTCTCGACTCCCCGCAGAACATGCTGATGGGTTACCATTGGCTTCTGAAGGAGGAATATAGGCGCCAAGTGCATACGCTCGCGCAACACGAAGCGCGCAAAAAGGTAGCAGACGAGTCAAGTCTTCGACGTGCTGGGCTCTCCTCCCACGAAGGATCCTCCTCAAAGGGCAACGAGCACATCGCAAACAAGAGGCGATCCCGGATGGCCCATCTCACCGAGCAAGAACGCATAGAAGCTGCAAAGGTCCTCGACTTCAGCTCTATGATAGTCGACACGCGGGGCAACATGGTCCCAAAGACGCCGCAAGCGGCAGTGACAGCAGCCACCATGTACCTCCTCAACAATCAGCCGCCAGCTGGAGATACTCGAGCCGCCATGCACCGATCCACGATCGCGGGCTTGGGGCTAGTCGAGGCCGCTCTCGACAAGGAGCCGACACTGGAGCTGAAGAAAAGCAAAGCTTTGGCAAAACGTTATTCCTCGTCCTCATCCAGGGATGACAGTCACGATCTGTCTTGACGCCGCTGCTCCCAGCGACACGACCACGACTACGGCGCATGTGATGACATCACACAACGCAAGATCGACAAGTCAAGGGCGCGACGTGCCCGATCGACTGACTCAGAAGACGAAGATGTGGAGCTCTGTGGCGCTAGATGCTTCAGCAGAGCCATCAGGCAAAAGTAAATTCCTAAGGGGTTTAAGCTCCCATCAGAAAACCCAAAGTTTCACGGTCTGCAGGACCCGAAAATCTGGTTACAGGACCATATCTCTTCTGTCAGGCTCCACGGCGGCAGCCGAAGCACGGCCATGCAGTGCCTGTAGCTACAGCTACAGGGCGCCACCCGAGCATGGCTCAACAACCTCCCTCGTGGATCCATCCGCAGTTGGGAAGAGCTGGTCTACAGCTTTGTGCGCAACTTCAAGGGCACCTACAATAGGCCCGCGTCAATCGAAGAACTGAGGTACTACCAACAAAGGTCGGGCGAATCGCTACGCTCATACATCCAGAGGTGGTCCATCATCAAGAACTCCGCAGAAAATATCTCGAAGGATCACGCAATCGACGCATTCAACGGCGGTGTTCGCCGCATAGAGCTCCAGGGGGAGCTAGTCCGCTTGAAGCCCAAAACCATTGACCACCTGATGGAAATCGCGAATCGGTGGGCAAATGGAGAGGATACGGTAAAGAATCGTGTTCACTCCAACGATGAAGCAGAACTTGAACGCAGACGCGACCGCCGAAGCAAACGTCGAATGCGCATCTACGATGACCGCGGCGATGTCAAGATGGTCACAGCCGGCTACGCCGACAGACACGACGACAACCGCAACAGCGGCTACCGTAGCGGTGGATACTGCGACTCCGGGAAAACCACGCAAGTATGGCAGCACCGCACTCGCGATGAGGCACCCACAACGTCCATTGAAGACAAGCTGTCCGGGCCATGCACCGTGCACTTCTACATCAACAAGCATGATGGCAAAAACAAATCTAGCCACCTCCTCAAAGACTGCCGCGAGTTCCTCAAACTCCATGAGGGTCTGGCTCGGATGAATCGCGACGCGGTTAACAGGGGCTACAGAGCCGCCCCAGGCGCCGTGGCACATGGGGCTCCCCCGCCACCACCAGGACCACCGCCAAACGCAGCTCCGCCGGACCCGCACCACGGAGGCGAACCGTACCCACGGGCCATGGGTACCATGATGATCCAAAAGGGCCGCCCCTCTAATCGGGTGCAAAAGGCCATCACTCGCCAAGTGAATCTGGCGACAAACTCGCCACCACCCACCACTGAGTACCCCAGTGGAAGTGATTCCTGTATCACCTTCGACAAGCGTGACCACCCATGCCAAGTACCTCATCCAGGCCACTGTCCCCTCGTACTCGAGGCACAAATTGGAGGCTTCGACATGAGCCACGTCTTCATGGACGGCGGAAGCGGCATCAACCTTATGTTCTCGATTACCTTGCGAGCAATGAGGATCCCTCTGACTTGCTTAGAGGCCTCATACATAACATTCCATGGCATCGTCCCAGGAAAGGGCGTATATCCCCTTGGCAAAATCAACCTCGACGCCATCTTCGGCACGCCAAAAAACTTTCGGCGCGAGCGCATCGACTTCGAAGTCGTCGACTGGCCCTCACAGTACCACTACATCCTCGGACGTGTCGCGTTCGCTAGGTTCATGGCAGTGCCGCACTACGCCTATCTGCAAATGAAAATGCCAAGCCCGAATGGCGTCATCACAATCAACAGGAGCTTCGAGAGGTTCGATAGTTGCGACAGGGATTCAATCAAATTTTCCAGTCCTTCGGCATGCAAGAAGAACTTGCAAGACTAAAGGAGTCGACAGACAACAGTCTGCGTCCCCTGAGCCGGCCAAGTTGCCCCGACCTATCCTTCGACTCATCGGTGCACACGAAGAAAGTTCAGGTCCACCCATCGGATCCCGCCAAGACGGCCCTCAACGCCAACAACTTGAGTCCCGCATAGGAACTCGCGCTCGTCGAATTCCTCCGTGAGCACTGGGAAATCTTCGCCTGGTGTCCGGTGGACATGCCAGGAGTTCCAAAGGAATTCGCTGAGCACGCACTCAATGTCAACCCAGACGCAAGGCCAGTCAAACAAACAATTCGGCGACTGTCTGAACCAAGAGCAAAGGCAGTCGGAATGGAGATCAACAGACTCCTCGATGCCAAATTCATACGCGAGATCAAGGAAAGCACTTGGCTCGCCAACACGGTGCTAGTACCAAAAAAGGACACGGATATCCTGCGGATGTGCGTGGACTTCACCTCTTTGAATAAGCACTGTCCGAAGGACCACTTCCCGCTACCGCAAATCGACCAGATCATCGACTCCACCGCGGGATGCGAGCACCTTTGCTTCCTTGACGCCTACTCAGGCTACAACCAGATTCGAATGAAGGAGGAAGATCAAGAAAAAACGGCATTTACAACGCCTTTTGGTGTGTTCTGCTACAACACAATGCCCTTCGGGCTGAAGAACGCAGGAGACACCTACCAGCGGTGCATGCAGGCTTGCCTCAAGAACCAACTTGGTCGCAACATCCAAGTCTATGTTGACGACATAGTAATCAAGACCAAGGAGGAAGCTTCACTAATCGACGATTTGCGCAAAACCTTCGCCAACCTCGACCGCTATCGGATCAAGCTCAATCCAGACAAATGCGCCTTCGGCGTACCATCTGGGAAACTACTCGGGTATCTTATCTCCACGAGAGGGATCGAGGCAAACCCGAAGAAAATAAAAGCCATACTGGCCATGGAGAAGCCGAAAAACATAAGAGGTGTCCAACAGCTGGCTGGGCGAATCGCAGCGCTTAGTCGATTCATCAGTCGAATGGGCGAAAAGGCACTGCCTTTCTACCAACTCCTGCGCAAAGCTGACAAGTTCGAGTGGACCAACGAGGCACAGGAAGCATTTGAAGACCTCAAGCGCCTACCGCCCACCTTGCCACTACTGGTGACCCCACGCGAATGGGAATCATTGTTGCTGTACATCTCCGCCACCAACCAGGTGGTCAGCACAGTGCTCGTAGTAGAACGAGCCGAGGAAAACAAGGTCCACGGGGTACAGCGCCCAGTCTACTACCTCAGCGAGGTACTTATGCCAACAAAACAGTGGTACCCGCACTACCAGAAACTGGCGTACGACGTCTTCATGACAGCCCGGTGACTGTGCCACTACTTCCAGGAACACCCAATCGTGGTAGTCAACGACGCCCCGCTTGGGCATATCCTCAACAATCCCGACGCCATCGGACGAGTCGCGCTTTGGGGAATCGAACTGTCTCCACGAGACATTGCATATGAAAAACGCAATGCAATCAAGTCGCAAGTTCTCCCCGACTTCCTCGTGCATTGGATGGAGAACCAACTCCCCGAAAAACCAGATATGTCCTACCACTGGATAATGCACTTCGACGGTTCGAAGCGAAAGGATGGGGCTGGCGCAGGTGTCATACTGACATCGCCCCAGGGAGACAAGCTGAAATATATCCTGCGAATGTAGTTCACTGCCTCCAACAATGAAGCTGAATACGAGGCCCTACTACACGGGATGAGGATGGAAAAAGCCTGCGGGGCCAAGAGGCTCATAATATATGGCGACTCCAAGCTGGTCATCAACCAGACAATGCACGAGTGCGACGCACTGAACGACAACATGATCGCCTACCGCGACCTCTACGACACATTCGAAGGGGACTTCGATGGTTGCGAGCTGCAGCACATAGGCCACGAAAGCAATGAAGAGGCGGACACACTCGCCAACATAGGTTCTACCTGCGCCCCCATACCACCTGGGGTATTTCTCGAGCGCATCTGCAAACGCTCCATCAAGCCAAAGTCCGCAGAGAAGAAAACAAGCGCAACAACGGACTTAGGGGCTGCACCGCCCAATGAGCCAATGGTACTCGATGACCTGGAGCTGGACACAGGACTCGGAGGGCCAATGAGCGTCATGATTATTGAGCCATCCTGGACTCAACCATACATCACGTACCTTCTTAGCAAGAGGCTACCAGACGATCCGACTGACGCCCGGCAGATCGCACAGCGATCCAAGGCATTCGCTGTTATCAACGGCGAACTATACAACGCACCATCACAGGAGTACTCCAACGATGCGTCTCCACGACCGATGGAAGAGCTGTTCTCCTCGACATCCATGAGGGAACTTGCGGGCACCACGCTGGCAGTTGCGCCCTCGTCGCCAAAGCTCTACGAACCAGATTCTACTGGCTTACGGCCATGCGCGACATCAAGGATATCGTCCAGAAATGAATAGCTTGCCAGCGACTCGCGGACAAGCCACACACGCCTGGCGCAGAACTCCGGCCAATTCCATCGGCCTGGCCCTTCATGCAATGGGGACTCGACATGGTCGGCAAACTCCCAAGGTCCTCACGAGGAGGCTACGTCTACCTCCTGGTCGCAGTCGACAAATTCACCAAGTGGATAGAGGCCATGCTAGAGACTAATCAGTCAGGATACAGCGCAGTCAAGTTCTTCGAGTCCATAGTCTATCGCTTTGGAGTGCCACACAGCGTCATTACGGACAACGGGACGAACTTCACGTCCAAGGAGTTCCAATAATTCTGCGAGAATCTGGGAATCAACGTCAGCTATTCCTCCGTAGCGCACCCACGGACTAACAGTGAGGTCGAAAAATCTAACGGGCTCGTCTGCGGCGGCATCAAGAAACAAATCCTCAGGCCATTCGAACAGGCCGCGGGCTGCTGGCCAGACGAGCTGCAATCGGTACTCTAGAGCCTACGCACAACTCCAAACAGCGCCCGAGGGTACACCCCGTTCTTCATGGTGCACGGGGCTGAAGCGGTGCTACCCGCCGACGTACGATACAAAGCACCACCTGTGGTCGCTTACAGCGAGCAGGAGTCAACTCTTGCACTCGAAGACTCTGTCGACCTCCTTGACGAGGTGAGGGAAATCGCCGCAGAAAGATCAAAAATCTACTAGCAGAACCTACGCAACTACCACAGCAGAAGGCTACGCCCTAGATCATTCGTCGAAGGCGACCTAGTCCTGCGACTGAAATAGCAAGGGCATCTCAAGCTTGAGTCCCCCTGGGTGGGACCATACGTGATTACAGAAGAAATCCCAGGTGGCGCCTATCGCCTTAAAGATTTAGAGACTGGAGTCGCATACTCCAACCCTTGGAACGTCGCACAGCTGCGGTGCTTCTACCCTTAGTCATTTTTTTACATTGCAAATAAGGCTACTCAGCCAACGCTACTGAGCCACACATTGTGTTGGGTTCGCAGCATAGAAAACAAAAAAATTCCTACGATGAGAACTATACGCCAAGATCTATCTACTAGATACAAGCAACGGGTGGATATACATCCATAGAGAACTTACCCTCGAAGACAACAAAGCTTTGTTAATGAGTTGGAACTCGTGGATGATGTAGTCATACACTTGCCGATGTCAAGATCGTGATGAAGTCCAGCAGGTCCGGCTCCAGCATGTCCATCAAATCCAGCTCCAGCATGTCCATCACCACCAAGTCCAGCACCGCAAAGCAGCGGTGCATCCGTGATCGCACACACATCTGGTACCCCGAAAAACCTCCATCCCTCGCTCTAGCAAAGAAGCGGAAGCAGCAACTCCTTTCTAGATAAAGCCATCGGGAACATGTATCTCGCTAATCTGAGACCATGGGGAAATAATACTAGAGGGGGAGAGATCCTCCACGAGGAGGTGGGAGGAAGAAGGGGTGTGCGGGGGGCCTTTAATAGGAGGATGGGGTACCCCTCCCCCATGGCCGGCGCCCCATGGGAGGGTGACTCCTCACCTCCCCATTCATGTGGTGGTAACCCCTCCACATTAAAATGCCCCTTCACATTCTCTTTTAAAGTCTCCACATTAAATGCATTAAATTTCTCCAAATTTAATGCTCTCTCATTTAATAAAACTCTTTTATTAATTTTATTCAGAATTTTGTTAATTACTTTAATTAACAAACATTCACATAAAACCCCTTGCAACATTTCAATATTACATGTAGAACCAATTTCAGCAATTTCACCCGAAACAGTTTCGGTGTCTATTGAAATAATTCCAGCGCTTTCTTAAATCTTTATCTAAAACATATTTGCTCCAAATGGTGTCAGTATCCCTTAAGTGTGTCACCCTACGGTTCGCAAATAATGCAGACATGATTGAGACCCCTCTCAGATCAATAATTAGAATCGGGACCTGGAGATCCATACTGACTCCTACATATTCAACAATGACTTCTGTGATCGTGAGGACCTTTAATGCTAGTAACTAAATCCCTTTGTCTCATGATATAATACATGTCCGAGATTCGATCATCGATATCCAAATACCTAGTTTGATCTCGTTACCAACTTGCACTCTTTTCTTATTCCCGTGATATAACATTCTAGTGATCTCATCACTTGCTTGCAAGCTATCTTAATGTGACATCACCGAGAGGGCCCAGAGTATATATATCCGTCATCGGGATGGACAAATCCCACTCTTGATCCATGAGCCTCAACATAACACCTTCGTAGCACTGAACCCACCTTTATAGTCACCATGTTACGGTGTGACGTTTGATGTTACCAAGATACTCTTCTGGTGTTAGTAATTAACATGATCTCATGGTCTAAGGACTAAGATTACTTCGTATGATGTTATAGCAATATAAACATAATTACTTTGATCGTAATGATATACTTCGGATGAATGTTCATCACATCATTCCACCAATGTTGTGACCTCGTTATTAACAACATCCAATGTCCATGATCAGGAAACCTTGATCATCTTGCTAATCAACGAGCTAGTTTATATGAGAGGCATTACTAGGAACTTTGTATTTTGTTTATTAAGCACACATGTATTAACGTTTCCAATTAATACAATTATAGCATGCAAAATAAACATTTATCATAAACATTGAATAAGATAATAACCACTTTATTATTGCCTCTCGGGCATATTCCCTTCAGTCTCCCACTTGCACTAGAGTTAATAATCTAGTTTGAATAACTTTGCGTATTGAACACCTATGGCTTTCTGGTGTTGCATATGCGCGATTGCTAGTGGTTAATATAATCTCCGGATCTGACAGTTTCAGGTCCATGTGTATTTGCATGTCTTTGCGTCTGTAAGCATCACTCATTCTCAAATGAGATGGCATTGTATAAATTTGGTCCTTCGGTGAGACCTTTAGTTCGCTCGGGTTAAAATATGTTGATATTATTGTCATACAATATATCTTCATAGTATTAGCCCACTTTGAACCACACCTAGTTTGATAACAAACTACTTAACACAAATGCCCTCCTTTGCTGCTACTATAGCAGTTATATACTTAGCCTTTTGTTGTAGTATCCGTCACAATGTTTCAACTTTGGAACTTATCCAAATCCAGCATGGAACATCCTTTCCATTACATTGTGCCACCCATAGTCTAAATTGAGATAAATTTAATTTCTATCTTGTGATAAAACTAGTATCAATGTAACACTTTACAATGAACTACTTTTAACTATTTGTCACTTATACATGATATATTCTTAGTTCTTCCAAAGCTCATAAGAATATCTGTACTATTGTCTAATGATCATCTTATGAATCATTCTGGTATGTGCTCATAACATTTAGAGTATAGGACATTCTGGATATATACATATCATGGTATAATCGATCAAAATCTTCGTGTGATTTTACTCACCAAGTGTTGAAACACTTGAATCTTGATAAAATCCTTTCCATGCAGCAAGAACCTTTCTTGGTGTTTCCATATTGAACCCTTTCAATATCTCATATATGTATGTCTGGCACAACCATATTAGCGCCTCAATTTGTCCATATAGATATTGATGCCAAATATTCCGGTTTTGCCCAAGTCTTTCATCGTAATCTTATTTTAATGAAATTCTTAACTTGTGTCAATACAAGATACATCATTTCCAATCAACAATATGTCCTCTACATAATGTATTAGAAATATGTCTCAGCGCTCCCACTTAATTTCTTGCAAATGCAAGCATATTCATCATCTCCGATGAATTTAAACTCTTTGAACAGTTTCATCATGGTGAAGATTCCAACTCCGCTATGCTTACTTCAACTATTGAAGTTTGCATGCCCTTTCAGCACCCTTTGAATTAACAACATCCTTTGAACCGTGTCTTGTACACGTCCTAGGTAACCATTCTATTAGAAGGACATTGTTTTGTTTGTTCAACTACCATACATCAAATTATATGTAGTGGTTGCTACATTAATCCGTCAAGACTAAATATCGCTATGAAAGATCAAATCTTGCCATAGTCAACTCCTTGAACATTGTCGTACTATTTCATAGATGTTAAACATCCATGTCTATTTCTTTATAGATCCAAACACAACCGATAGGCTTCACGCCTTTCCAGAGGGTCTTCCAAGTTCAGATACTTGTTTCTCGTGTATGGATACTATCACGGAT
Source organism: Avena eriantha (assembly GCA_910589775.1). NCBI lineage: Eukaryota > Viridiplantae > Streptophyta > Magnoliopsida > Poales > Poaceae > Avena > Avena eriantha. Next base: position 150,619,009 of record OU342744.1, read on the forward strand.
TCTATGACTTCTAGTCATTTTACGGAGTCAGGGCTCATCATTGCTTCTTTGCATGCAGTCGGTTCATCATTGTCAAAACAATAATGACTTGCTTATCAAATCACACTATTTGATTCTTACCGACCCACACGGTTCAATAGGAACTCTAATCTCCGAGATCACAACCTTTGTAATCACGGGAGCCATGAGCATTGTGGCCGCCACCGGGACACTTTCTGGCGCTGCGCTACTTAGCACATATAGCTAAGGTTCAACAACCTTATCAAAGTTCTATTTTCCTCCCACTTAACTTTTCACAAAAATTTCCTTCTCAAGAAACTTGACGTTCCAAGTAACAAACTCTTTTGTCCTCGGTGTTATGGAGAAATTCCCAAAAAGTTCTTTGGGATAACCTACAAAGACGTGCTTATCCGACTTTGGTTGTAAACATTTTACTTATGCATAGCATACCAAAATTTAAGAAAAGACAATTCGGGTAGTATCCCAAACCATAACTTATATGGCGTCATTTCAACGGATCACGATGGTGCTCTTTTCAGTGTAAAAGCGGTAGTCTCTAAAGCTTCAATCCTTAAAACATATTGGCAGTTTTATAAATGACACCTTTGATCTTACCATGTCAAACATGGTTTGATTTCATCTCTCAAATATGCCATACTCCTATGGTTTATCGGGAAACACAAATCATGGAACAATTCCTCAAATCTTAGGTGTTTTGCTAAACATGTAACTCAAATATCTTCCTTTATGATCAAATCATAAACTCTTTTATTTTTTTGTTACAATGATTTTTCACTTCATCTTGAAAGACTTTGAACAATTTTCAAATGTTTCATACTTCTTCCTTATTAAGTAAATATATAGATATATTCACTTAAATTTCTAGAGAAGGCATATGAAGCAAAAAGATCCATCGCATATGGCTACACACAATGGACTATATACATCAACATGCATAATATCCAATAAGTTAGTCATCTGTTCCTCTTTGGCCTATGGATGGAGTTTCAATTATCTAAAGGAAAGTCTCACAAGTGTCAGTTGATCAAAATCAAAGACTCCAAAAAAATCCATCAACATGGAGTTTCTTCATGTTTTCTTTCCAATATAATTTAAATAGCGATGTCACTTTATAAGTGATCTTTCACTCATTTGTCTTGTGACATTTTAGCAATAGTGTTTATGGATGTGATTTCTCCCACTAGACTTGTAAAAGTTCATCCATCCTTTATGGAATACGGTAATTAACTGAACAACCATTGTTCTCATAATACCGGAACAAAATAACAATTATTAAAATAAATCTTGAAGGCTAGGTTTGACGACAATGAAAAACACAATAACACTTTATTTGTTTTCGATGAACATCATCACTTATTCCCTTGCTAGTTATTTAGGCCATTGTAGTTCATGAATTGCGTTGTCATGTATGACACTTCATACCAACCAATTCGGTATCCAATACCGGTATCCAATACCTAAGAACCACATTGTTTAAAAAGCAAGGAATACAACCATAACATGTATATCTTCTATATACCTAAGCTGGACATTTCCAACTTTTTCTTTTCTGCCAAATATTTTATAGATTCTCTTTCAGCAATTCCTTTTCCTTTTAAAAGAATTTATCAACATCAATAGTGGTGTCATTCACATGACACATAGTACAAAGCATATATAGTCAAATACTAATACCTTTGGACTTGCACTTTGAAGTGGATCACCATCATCAAATGTTTGGTATTCTTTCAAAAATCCATTCTTTAGTAATCTATTAGTGTAGTAAACATCTTACTTACATCTTATATTCATCCTTATCATGACAACTTTCATGATCAAGCTACTATAGCCTGTAAGGAAGAATCGCGAGTATAATGTTAGTTCCCAAAACCTTTTTGGGAGATCCGGATGCCTAGCATCTCCATCCTTCACAAATTCTCATACAATATGAGAACAAGTATTTTTCTAAATTATACTCTATCATAATGCAACCAAAAACATTGTTTCAGATATCATACTATCTTTCACACATGATGGTTTCTGAAACAATTTTCTAGCTCCTAGATAATCTTGATATTAAAACAACTTTTGAATATCAATAATCATGGAGGCAAACATGATACTTTAGATACTAACATTGGAATTCTTACTCTTGATTTAATACTACTTATTAAACTTCATGGAGTAAATAGAGTTTGCTGAAAGTTTGCAATAGGACTTCTAAACTTTAAATTGACATTCAAAACAATACGATACCAGTTCGTAAAGTAAATATCCAGAATTCTACAGTTCTATTATCTCAATTAAAACTAAGCATAAGGTAGTGAACAGACGCCAATGACTACAACAAATTATGCAAATTCACTTCGATTTAGTTTATGACAAATTGAGTTCGACTAATCCAAATTAGAAATGAACTCCCACTCAAAAATGACATCCCTCATGCCTTTTTGGTGATTACATGAACCAAATCCACTACACCAAGTCTGATCATCACGTGAGTCGGTGTAGCTTCAAAGGCGAGCATCAATATGGGCATCACATCAACTATATGACTCATGCTTAACCTTTCGGTCCGTGTTCCGAGGCCATGTCTGTACATGCTAGGCTCACCAAGTAAGAACCTTAGTATTCACGTGTGTAAAACTGTCTTACACCCGTTCCTATGAAAGCGTAGAGTGGGGTACACCCGATCATCACGTGATGTCTCGAAACACGATCCACAGAATGGTGCATACTTAAGGAAGAACACATTTTATCTTGATATCTAAATGAGGGATCATCTTACAATGCTACAAAAAGCGCCAAACTAGCAGTATAAGATGCTAACATCTAATGTGTAAAGTGAGACGATATGGTCCATGCATTTGATCTCTATCATTTGCATCGTGGTATTATCTCTATCATTCCTTTGTGTGTAAGGCCAAGGTCTATGGAACTTACACGTTGAGTGTGTTGTAAGAGTATCTATCATACATCTACTTACAACAATACCATATCAGACACTAGCCCAGCAACGATCTAAACTAGACGCTTCTAATTTATCAATTGCAAGTTTTACGTGGCTTAGGGCTTTCGGAGAGAGAATAGGTCTTACCTACGAACATGAACCACAACGAGGATAACCAAGTTATTAGCAACTCGTTGTAAATCAGATATTGACTATAGTAGGAGAGACAGACACCCACCAACCACTTATGCCAAAAAAGTTGCATGTCAGTCGTGGAACCGGTCTCATGTACGATGACATGTAAGGTTGGTCTAGGCCGCTTCATCCCACTATGCCACTAATATCCAAAATACATAGAAGATGCAATAACATGATCATCATCACCCACATATAAACATATGTCTACTACCCGTGCAAAGCACTATGCATAGATCAGGCTCTGATACCACTGTTGGGTTCGCAGCATAGAAAACAAAAAATTCCTACGATGAAAACTATACGCCAAGATCTATCTAGTAGATACAAGCAACGGGTAGATATACATCCATAGAGAACTTACCCTCAAATACAACAAAGCTTTGTTAACGAGTTGGAACTCGTGGATGATGTAGTCGTACACTTGCCGATCTCAAGATCGTGATAAAGTCCAGCAGGTCCAGCTCCAGCACGTCCATCAGATCTAGCTCCAGCATGTCCAGCACCACCAAGTCTAGCACCGCAAACCAGCGATGCATCCGTGATCGCACACACATCCGATACCCCGACAACCTCCGTCCCTCGCTCCAGCAAAGCAGCGGAAGCAGCAACTCCTTTCTAGATAAAGCCACCTGGAACATGTATCTCGCTAATACGAGAGCATGGGGAAATAATACTAGAGGGGGAGAGATATCCTTCACGAGGAGGTGTGAGGAAGAAGGGGTGTGAGGGGGGCATTTTATAGGAGGAGGGGGTACCCCTCCCCCATGGCCGGCGCCCCATGGGAGGGTGACTCCTCACCTCCCCATCATGTGGTGGTAACCCCTCCACATTAAAATGCCCCTTCACATTCTCTTTTAAAGTCTCCATTTTAAATGCATTCAATTTCTCCAAATTTAATGCTCTCTCATTGAATAAAAATCTTTTATTAATGTTATTCAAAATTTTGTTAATTACTTTAATTAATAAACATTCACATAAAACCCCCTGCAACATTTCAATATTACATGCAGAACCAATTTTAGCAATTTCACCCGAAACAGTTTCGGTGTGTATTGAAATAATTCCAGCGCTTTCTTAAATCTTTATCTGAAACATATTTGCTAAGTGTGTCACCCTACGGTTGGCGAATAATGCAGACATGATCGAGACCCCTCTCAGATCAATAATCAGAAGCGGGACCTGGAGATCCATACTGACTCCTACATATTCAACGATGACTTCTGTGATCGTGAGAACCTTTAATGCTAGTAACTAAATCCCATTGTCTCATGATATAATACATGTCCGAGATTCGATCATCGATATCCAAATACCTAGTTTGATCTCGTTACCGACATGCACTCTTTTCTCATTCCCGTGATATAACATTCTAGTGATCTCATCACTTGCTTGCAAGCTATCTTAATGTGATATCATCGAGAGGGCCCAGAGTATATCTATCCATCATCGGGATGGACAAATCCCACTCTTGATCCATGAGCCTCAACATAACACCTTCGTAGCATTGAACCCACCTTTATAGTCACCCTGTTACGATGTGACGTTTGGTGTTATGAAGATACAATTCTGGTGTTAGCAATTAACATGATCTCATGGTCTAAGGACTAAGATTACTTCATATGATGTTATAGCAATATAAACATAATGACTTTGATCGTAATGATATACTTCGGATGAATGTTCATCACATCATTCCACCAATGTTGTGACCTCGTTATTAACAACATCCAATGTCCATGATCAGGAAACCTTGATCATCTTGTTAATCAATGAGCTAGTTTATATGAGAGGCATTACTAGGAACTTTGTATTTTGTTTATTAAACACAAATGTATTAATGTTTCCAATTAATACAATTATAGCATGCAAAATAAACATGTATCATAAACATGGAATAAGATAATAACCACTTTATTATTGCCTCTCGGGCATATTCCCTTCACACTGTACCTCATACTATCCTGCGAATAAATAAAGCTAAGTTCCCCAAAACTTTGTGTTTTCTTTTATTTTTCGCAAATTATACACTCGGGGGCTGCGCCACCCTATACATATTTGTTCTACGAACTAACGCGATATCCTGAGTAGCTGGCACACCAATCGAAACCCTTGACAAACACCAACCCAGTTGCAACGCACCTGACAGGTTGGTAAGGGGCTAAGATAAACACAAGTCAGGCTAACGAAAAGGAATCGCATAGTGCAACGCACTCACAAAACATACAAGCTAACAAGCTCTTTATATACATCAATGTTAATCAATTATACACAGCATATATATAAACTTTACAACACTGGTACAACTATGTGCAGGATACAAACTAAACTACTGTTGCATCAAAGGAAGGTTGGTCTGCTCCTCGAAGAAGTCAATGATTTCCTCCGCTGGGCGATCCACCGCTGGTAGTGCGGAACCATGTTCCAAGTCGAACCTGCTGGTGGTGATGGCGGTCCGGCCGCAACTACTGCAACATCCACATCAGGCATGTGCAGTCGCACCAGCAATAGAGCAGCCTTGGAACCAGCCACTAACTGTTGCCGTACACACTCGTGGACCGCACTCAAGTCTTGGAATTTAGCAAGAAGGGCCAGCAGGCTCAATGGAACGACGTACAGCGGGAACATCATCTGGTAAATATTCTTCAAGCATGATTGCGACTTCTTCAAGAAGTGAAGCACTCGCGACGCACGATCCTGCAGGGTCGCCAGCGCGATTGCGCGATCGTGATCCACCCAGAAGTATCCACTCGCATGAAGCTGCTCCTAGGTCAGGTCATTCATGTGAATGGCAATCCTATCCTTCTCATCTTGTGGATGGCGCGCACTGACAACTATACCAAGCAAAGGCAGAAGTATGAAGACATCGAACTATTGCGAGTGACTACTGGGAAAAGAGAAGGAAGAAGAAAACTAACATTTGAATTGGTTGCCTAGTTGCGTCACCTCCCCCAGCAGATATTGTTCTCGGGCGACAGCCTTCTCCGCCCTTGATTTCCATACATCCGCGTTACCATGGAGTATGGGCAATTCACGCTCTAACTGCTTCACATGGTCTCGGAGTCGCAAGAGCAGAGACAGCTCATCCACCCTTGAGCGCGGCGGCGCCAAGGTGCCATCAGGGGGTGGGGAATCCCGAGGTTCCCTCAAAGGATCACTCGATGTGCCATATCACAAGTCAAGCAAGAGACAATAAGAAGACTAAGGCGAGGCATAGACAGAAGATTCGAGTGCATTCAAGATTAACAAAGTATCAGCAGATACACTTGCCAAAAGTCATGTTTTCGACAAAAGAAATAAGCTATTTAACTATTAGAAGGCGCGACTACTGAGGAGCAACTGGCTTCTTCGACTTAGACTTTGGTTTTGGGGGCCTCATCGAGTCTGTGGCAGTATCAGACGTCACCGACTTCCCACCGGCCCCTGACGTCGCAGCCTTCGTCGCCTTCTTGGCTCGCTGAAGCTCCTCAGAGTACTTCGCAACTGTATTGATCAGTTGTGGCCCGTACTTGCCACAAGCAGTTGCGAAAGGAGCAAAGACTACCTGCTGGTCGTCCGCGCTGATAGGCATCGCCTTGGAGACTGCTGCAAGATCAACTTCGACTCCATGGGCTTGAACCATTGCGAGTGACATTGAAGCGCCAGCCGCACGAAGCGAGTTCTTGAAGCTCGCAGGAATGCCCCCGGCAAGGGACTCCACCAGCTCATCTGTATTCTCGATCAGCTCAGCCTCGGGCACCATCTCCTCCCGGAGGCGACTGAGCACACCCATGGCTTTGGTGAGCGTCCCCTGAACGGCAGCGCTACGATCTTCGACTGCCGAAATGGCACCCGCCAGGGCATCATCACGACGGAGTGCCTAGGGGTCGAAGCTTAGACCTCTGGCATCTACACACAAATCAAGCATCGGCACAAAAGTCAGCACGGCAGCAAATTCGAAAGAAGGGACACGACGAAAATCTAGACAAGGACATACCTGAGAGAGCCTTGGCAATCGAGAAAAGCTGTTCTGTAACTACCTCGGTGAATTACGTTCTTAGTTAGATGCCTGGATGAACGAAAGTGGTTAAAATAGTACGATGCGGCCCAAGGCCACTCACGGTAGACCTTTCGGCCGTCCTAACCACTTTCAGATCATCGGGACAAGAACGAGCGGCGTAATCGGCAGGCGAAGGGATCAACTACATACACAAATGAGTATGTATGCAAGCCACATACAACAGTCCTCAGAGCCATTCCATCTAAAATAAATAGAAATATTGCAACGCCATACGGCAAGATTCAAATATCCTAGATAGAGATAATATTTTAGGATAGCTCCTCATACAGCAAACATCAGAGTATCAGGCGGAAGCGGAAACAAGATCCGAGTATGGATAAGAAGCAAATCGGCATAAGATGCCACATAAATAAACACATCCTGCCCACAGATCTCACGGATCCCCGTTCCCGGAATCTCTACACCGAATGATCGTTGCCAACATCATCTGTCTCCTCCACCCAGTATCCATCTTGCGAATACACCTGTTCATCTGAATCAAACAATTTATCGTGTGAGACCCTAGGGGTACTCAGCAAGTCTTTATGCCGCTAAAGGGGACACAACCTGGGGTGACGCAATTGCAGCAAAAGATAATATCTAGCAATTCTATAAATACTCGCTAACCATTCGCCTAACCAATGATAGACGGATGTCCGTGAAATTAAGAACAACAGTTGTAACAGTATAATTAACAGATCCATCCTCCTCCTCGCTTACCAACGAGGAAGCGGACGAACAACCCCCATCATCCGTTGGCAGTTTTATTAACCATTCCATGAGTATTGCACTATTTACTAGTCAAGTACTTAGTCCAATTAAAAGCGGTACTTTAGTTATACTTGTCTATGATCGAGAAACTATGCTCCAAGTCGTCCATAACCGCGGACACGGCTTTCAGAAAGATTTACCCTGCAGGGGTGCATGAATAGCAACACACACTCGATCAACCTCGGAAAAACCAACTCAAAACCCAACGAGGCATTCACGACAAAGCAATCACAGGATTCAGAAATATTTCAGGGGGCCACCCCAATAAGCTACCCGCAACGAAGTTGGCCGACTCCGAGATGGACCCAGGGTTTGCGACGACGGCTGTAAACGACTGGGAACCCGAAAATGTGACTGGGCTTGTCGATACCGCGAAAACGTGGCACGATCCAAAACAGTACAGGTGCTCCTCGCACAATCTTAAATAAAGCAGTAACATGGCATAAGTACAGGATAATAAAGCCCCAAACTAATTGTGGCCCCAAGAAATAAGAATGAATCAAGCTCTGGCTCAAGGGGGTCCATAAGGCCTCCCGGATGTGGATAGTGCGAATAGTCAAGGAACAGGAATCAAGTACTCGGGGTCCTACGGGACACAAGTGAGCATGAAAAACCAAATAGCAGATATTGCTCACCGGTGCCTCTTTCATTAGTTATCCCATTACTACTCAGGTTATGTTGTTTAAGTGCCTCGTTATTCATCAGACACTCGCATACCCTACACATGCTTTTCTACGACTCGCATGGCTCAAACAACTCCTGTAGTAATGGCTCATGTGATGGAGGAACAAGCTTCGGTGGTGTTTAAAAGTAAAGGCGATGCAATACTTGGGATTCAATTTAATGCAACCACGACTCAATGATGCAAGAATAAGATAGAGGCAATAGGTACTATATATATGCAAGCATGTGTTAGTGCTTGCCTGGCAGCTCAGTTGAAGCGAGAGATGGATCTGGGTAGTACTCATGTGATTCCTGGTAATTCTCCTGCTGGCCGTCTATTCGAAGAAGAACCAAACAAACAAGGGTCAACATAAATAAAGTGCACAAGCGTATGTATTAAAATGCGACAAGCAAACAAGCATGCCATGATGAATGATGCACAATTTACATGGCATTAAAGTAGCATGGCATGGTGAGGGGTGAAATACAAGAAGAAAGCATTTTATTATTTACTTAGTCAAATTTTGTTGCCATAAACAGTTCAGATTTGTAAGAATGACATGATGGATGCTTCAATTCAGAAAAAGGACTGCATAGATAGAACGGGCTCGTCGTGCTGATCGATTTAGACATATTATTTGCCAAATTTGGAGTTATAGATTCAAAGTTATTAATTTATTAAGAAAAGGGCATTTTATTGTAATTTTAATCATCTCGAAATTTAAAGTGTTCAAATAATATTTTGAAGGGCATATTTGAATTCCTCACATTTTTCTGATTCAAAAACATATATTATTTGTATTATTTGGATTTGTATTTAAAAAAAATATTTAAATCTGACTTGAATTTGAATTTAAATCAAATTCTGAGAAGTTTATTTAAAAACAGAAAACAGAAAACGTTTTACACCACGGCAAACCTTGCCACAGTCACAGACAGGTGGGCCGCTGCTGACTGGGCGAGATCCGCGCGCAAAAAGCTTTTCTCACCGCGGCTACTTCTAGCCACTACGACTGACTGGTGGGGCTGGGTGGTGATGGGGCCACACGAGGTTTTCCGGCGAGGGTGGCGTCGCAACCATGGCGAGATAGATCTTGCCGTAAAAATGAAAAAGAAAGAGGGAAGCTACGGATCTTGTTCAGGAAGGATCGGCGGCGGCAGGCTGCACTAGTCGGGGCGTCTCGGGGAACAGAGGGGGAACGCAAGCCTGGGCTGCTCGCCGGCGGGGCAGATCACCAGCGGGGGTCACAATCGGGCGGTGCTCGCACGCGGAGGCAGAAGAAGGGGAAGGGAGAAGAGGGTGGCGCTCACCTCGTTCGATTCCACAGGAATTCGGAGGATGGGGTGGTCGGAGCAGAGGGGGACGGCAAGGCTGCTGCGGTGGCGCACGGTGCTCTGACGAGGGGGAGGCTCCGGGCGGTCCTGGTCCTCCTGGCTAGCGGAAATCGACGACTCGGACCACTGCGACGCTCCCCGGCTAGTTCTTGGACACCAGCAAGGACGGCACGGCGCCGTTGTGCTCTGACTGGCGGCGGGCGTGGTACGGTGGAGAAGGGAGAGGGAAAACGAGGATGCCCGCTAGGGTTAGGCAGCGCAGCGCGAGAGGATAAGGCGGACGGTCATGCGCTCGGCGTGGGCAGCTGGCACAGACGACGGGGGTAACGGCCACCTGCTCCTCTCCGTCGCGCGCAGAGAGGGAGGAAGAAGACGGCGTGAGGCGCCGGGTAGAGAAGAACAGTAACGGAGGCTAAAGGGGTATGGGCCGCGGGGAAGAAGGAGCGGCCCAGGTCGGAGGAAGGGCCGGGGTGCTGTTGGGCCGCGACCAGGTAAGGCTGCTGCTGCTGGGCTTTTCTCTTTAACTCGTTTTTTTTTCTTTTTATTTTATTAACTGTTTTGATTTTTGTTTTGTTGCAGATTTAAACAAGCCCAAGAATTAACCATTTTGGAAGTTTTTGCATTATGATTCCAAGGGAAAAGAGATGAGGGCTTGGTAGTGGAACACAAGGTGATGGTGAGGACAACACCAAAAAGGAGAGAGAGGTGTTAAAGTCAAAGGGAAAATCCCACTTGTTCATGCATGAGGGGAAAATGGTTTTGGTTGGGAAGAGAGAATGGTGGAGAGAGATGGAAAGATCCCACAAAGAAAGACACACTAATCAAAAAGAAAAACAAAGGAGCTAAAGGTGGTGATGATGGTTGCATGGCCCATGCAAAACAATAAATGCCAAGGTTTATTTTGTGAAAACAAAATAATAATATGGCATTGTTCTTATGCATTCCCAAGGAGTGGAATAAAGGCCAAGCAAAAGAATTTATAGAATTAGATCCACCCCATTCACATGAGCTAGAATAAATTCAAAAGAAAAGAGAAACAAGCTCATGGATTAATGGAATGGTGGAATTATAAGGTGGTGAAAAGAAAGGTGATGGAGTTGAATAAAAGATATGCCCCCAACTCAACTTGGGCATTTAAACAATATATCAATAACCAAATACAATATCAAGAGGCAAATACAATTAATAATGCATATGAGAGAAGAACCAAAAGAAAAGGGTTTTATATGATGCTCAAATGCAAGGTGGCATGATGACATGAGCAAGATATAATTATGATGCAACAATTATAAATAGGAAGTAGCCATTATCTTACTAGACCAAGTAGCATTACAATTGTTAGACAATTGGGATGCTACAACTCTCCCCCACTAAACAGGAATCTCGCCCCGAGATTCTAGGCAGAAGAAGACTCAAAGAGGGTAGGATACTTGGCATGGAGCTCATCTTCACGTTCCCAAGTGGCTTCATCAACGGAATGGTGCGACCACTGCACCTTGCAGAACTTGATGGACTTGTTGCGAGTCCTTATTTCCGCGACTTCAAGAATTTTTGTGGGGTGTTCTTGATAAGACAGATCTTCTTGGAGATTGATGAGTTCATGGTCCACGGTCTTGCCGGGATCCTTGAAGCACTTCTTGAGTTGAGAGATGTGGAAAACATCATGGACTTTGAGTTGTTGAGGGAGCTCAAGAGCGTAAGCAACTTCTCCTCTTCTTCCACGAATTTTGAAAGGACCGATGTATCTAGGAGCCAGCTTTCCTTTGATGCCAAAGCGGTGCGTGCCTCTCATGGGAGTGACACGAAGGTAAACGAGATCACCAGGGACATACTCTATGTCCGTGTGCTTTCTGTCATAATTGCTCTTCTGGCGACTTTGAGCAATCTTCAGATTTTCAAGAAATGATGTGAACTTTCTCCTCCGCTTGAGTTACAATGTCGGGGCCAAACAATATTCTTTCACCTGCGCCCGACCAACCAATCGGAGTTCTGCATTTGCGACCATAGAGAGCCTCAAATGGTGCCATCTTTAGACTTTTCTAGAAGTTGTTGTTGTAAGAGAATTCAGCATAAGGAAGACATTCTTCCCACTTCATGCCGAAAGAGATAACGCAAGCACGGAGCATATCTTCCAGAATCTGATTGATCCTTTCAACTTGTCCTTGCGACTGAGGGTGGTAAGCTGTGCTGAAGTTCAATTTTGTTCCCAAAGCATTTTGGAAACTTCCCCAGAACTTGGAAGTGAAGATGCTTCCACGGTCTAAGCTGATCTCAAGAGGAACCCCATACAGAGAGACAATTCTGTTGATATAGAGCTCAGCCAACTGAATTGCAGAAATTGTTTCCTTGACTGGAAAGAAGTGAGCTACTTTGGAAAGCCTGTCAATGACAACAAAGATTGCATTGTTGCCCTTCTGCGACCTTGGAAATCCAGTGATGAAGTCCATCTCTACTTTCTCCCATTTCCATTCCGGAGGCTTCAATGGCTGTAGAAGACCGGAAGGTTTCTGATGGACAACTTTAACTCTACGACAAACATCACACTCCGAGACATACTTGGCACAATATCGTTTCAACCCAGGCCACCAATACTGTGTTTTCAAGTCCATGTACATCTTAGTGCTGCCGGGGTGGATAGAAAGAACAGAATCATGCGCCTCCTTGAGAACTTGCTCTCTTAAACCCGGGTAGATCGGAACAAACATCTGGTGTTCGAAGAAAAGAGTGCCTTGGTCGTCGACGTGGAAAGACTCATACTTCGGAAGATGAATGTTGGAGATGATCTTTTTAGTGTAAGGATCACCAGGTTGAATGGAACGAACTTTTTCGTCCAAGAGAGGTGTTGCCAGAAGGTTCAGGAGATACCCTTGATCCACAATTTCAAGGTTGAGCTTGCGTAATTCCTCGAACAAGAGAGGTTGTTGTTCTTCCACCATGAGATTGTTAACATAAGCTTTTCGGCTGAGAGCATCGGCCATGACATTGGCTTTGCCCGAAGTGTAGTTGATGGTCAAATCGAAATCATTGATTGTTTCAATCCACCTCCTCTGACGAAGGTTGAGATCAGGTTGTGTGAATATATACTTCAGACTCTTGTGATCAGAAAAGATCTCACAACGGTTGCCAAGCAAATAATGCCTCCATACTTTCAAAGCAAAGACAACTGCTGCGAGTTCGAGGTCATGTGTAGGATAGTTGATCTCATGCGTCTTCAACTGCCGAGAGGCATAAGCAACAACTTGTTTTTCTTGCATAAGGACCGCACCCAATCCTTGCAATGAGGCATCACAGAATATCTGGAAAGGCTTTGATGTATCTGGAGGAACCAAGACTGGTGTGGAAGTGAGCTTCTCTTTGACTGTTTCAAAGCTTGCTTGACATGCAGGAGTCCAAAGATATTTCTTGCCTTTCTTGAGGAGATCGGTAAGAGGCTTCGCAATCTTTGAGAAGTTTTGAACGAAGCGACGACAGTAACTGGCCAAACCAAGGAAACTTCGGACTTCTTTGACATTTATGGGTGGAAGCCAGTCCATAATTGTCTTAATAGTTTCTGGGTTGACGGCGATGCCCTTGGCAGAGATGATGTGACCAAGGTAGGTGGCTTGAGGCAGCCAAAACTCACACTTGGAGAACTTTGCATACAGGCGGTTCTCACGAAGCTTGTTTAGGACACACCGAAGATGTTCTTCATGTTCTTCCTTTGACTTAGAATAGACTAGAATGTCATCCAGATAGACCACAACGAATTTATCAAGATACTCCATGAAAACCGAGTTCATAAGCCTCGAGAAGGTGGCAGGTGCATTGGTGAGACCGAAAGACATGACTGTGTACAAATACAAACCATAACGGGTGGTGAAGGCTGTTTTAGGAACATCTTCCTTGCGGATCTTGATTTGATGATAGCCACTTCTCAAATCAAGCTTAGAGAATACCACAGCTCCAGCTAGCTGATCGAAGAGATCATTAATCCACGGAAGGGGATATTTATTCTTGATTGTTTTAGCATTGAGTGCCCGATAGTCAACACAAAGTCTATCAGTCTTGTCTCGCTTCTTCACAAAGATGGTTGGACTACCCCAAGAAGAAGTACTGTGCTGAATGAAACCCAACTTCCCTTGTTCATCCAACTGACGTTTGAGTTCAGCCAACTCAGCAGGACCCATTTTATAAGGCCGCTTGGAGATAGGAGCAGTACCAGGTTCAAGTTCAATAACAAACTCGACCTCACGATCCGAAGGCATACCTGGCAACTCTTCAGGAAAGACATCTGGGAACTCACAGACTACAGGAGAATACCTTCCATAGCATCATCATTCAGAGCCGCCAAAGAGTAAAGCTGAATTGCAGGAGTCAGACTTGGAGAATAGACTATATGGCCTTCAGGAATTTTCAGAGAAACCGAACATTCAGCACAATCAATCACAGCTGCATTTGCTGTTAACCAATCCATGCCCAAGATAACATCAATGTCAGAATTTCCCAGAATAATCAAGGAAGCCGAAAACGAAGAGCCACCAATCTCAATTTGATTGTCACGGCTGATTTTATAAGCCCTCATGTTTGATCCAGGAGATTGCACCATGAGGCGAGTTGGTAAAGCATCAGAAGATAACCCATTACTCTCCGCAAACTTGTATGACACGAAAGAATGTGAAGCACCAGAATCAAATAAAACTCGTGCAGGAACTGAGTTAACAGGAAGCATACCCATGACAACTCTAGGTGCATGCTCAGCTTGAGCGACGTTGACACAGTTGGCACGAGCAACCGTAGACCCAGGCTTGGTGTTGATGTTGAGAGCCCGAGGTGGAGGTGCACGAACCATAGAAGAACTTGCCGCAGGTCTTGGAGGTGGTGGTGGAAGAGCTTTGTTGTTCATTGGACAATTCCAGTGCTGATGCCCAGTGTTTCCACAAGTATAGCAAGCACCAGGTGGACGTGGAGCAACGTAGCCAGGGACTCCGCCAGGCGCTCCAGGGTAGTTGTGGTTGTAGCTCCTGGGAGCCGCAGTGAAGGAGTTTGGTGGCCTTGCTGCGTAGCTTGACGGTCTTGGTGGAGCAGGGAGCGTCGGTGGGGTGTTAGGAACCCAGACACGACGCTTAGAAGGAGCTGTCCTAGCAGAAGAGCTTGCTGTATCACCCTGTGTTTCTTTGACTCCTCAAACACTTTCCTACTTGCCTCTTCCTGCAGAGCTGTGTGTTCAAGTTCCAGAAAAGATGCCGGCCTTGCATGAGTGATAGCATATTTGATGGAAGCATTGAGGCCTTGCCGGAACCTCTTTTGCTTCTTCTTGTCATCAGAGATCTCATCGCCACCATAACGGGAAAGGTTCACGAAGTTTCTGATGTAGGTGTTGACATTGTCAGTGCCCTGCTTGAGGTTGAAAAACACTTCCTTCATCCTTTCCATGACAATTTCTGACAGATATTGCTCTTTGAAAGCAGCAGCGAATTGCTCCCAAGTAGGCTGAAAACCAGAGAGATCTGCCTTGAGGTAATTTTCCCACCAGAGAGCTGCATCTCCCTTCAGAAGGTGAGTGGCACATTTGACCCATTATTGCTCGGGAACATCCGCAGTCATCAGCAACCTTGACACTTCACGTAGCCAATCATCCGCATCAAGTGGCTGATCAGACACCTCAAATTGGCGTGGGTTGAACTTGAGAAAACTCTTGATGTCTCCTCGCTTGGGAGGTGGAGGTAGCGGAACGAACTCATTCCACCTGACACTTTCCTCGAAGCGCTGCTGGTTCTGCTGCATAGTGCCCAAAGCATTTGCAATACTTGCCAAAGCAGCCCCTAGTTCAGGTGGTATGTCCTCCTCAGAACGGCGTGGTGGTGCCATCCTGTGATTGATATAAAACACAAGTCAGTACTATAATGGAGAATGATAATAATCCAAAATAGTACTAAAATGGAATTAATCAAGATTAAAGGATACAATTCACTGAGATGATATTAAAATATCGACAACGTTCAAGACAACTAGAAGATATTAAGCATAACGCACACGACTGAACAAGGAGTGTGGTACACAAACTAACAAAGAAATTTTTTCCGCAATTTCGGCATTAAAATACCACTATATGTGCAAAACCACTTAACGAATCAAGATTAGTAACTCTACTCGTTCAATATACACGAGCAATGATAAAAGTAGTGGTATGGTCGCGACTCCATCCCGGACTCAAATCATTACTCCGCACATGAATCAGTAAAACACATATCCCAACATCTTCTTCTTAAGAGGAACCTAAAGATTGGTAACTACGAAAAAGAACACCCCAACAAGATAAGGTCGGATAACAAAGAGTAAGATAGATCGCATCGGTATACAACGAATCAGATAGATCGCGTCGGTTTACAAAGGCCTGTCGGTATGGAATGTACCAACAGTTGATAACCAAAAGGCAGATAGTGATAACATTTGGATGCAACAGATAGACAAGGAATTCACACACACACACAACCTATGGTACTACGGAACCCAGAACACGTGAATCCTAGTTTGAATTTTTAGAAGAGGATTGAAAACGTTACACTTCCTTACCACAAAAGGGTGGGTGGGTGGGTAAGAATAAAAATGGAAGCATTCCTACTCTCACGTTTGTTTTTCCCTAGTATACATAACTACAAAAAATATTTGCTAGACTGACAACGACCATTTTGGCTGAGACCCTGAAGGGCGAGATGGCTCTGATACCAATTGTAACTACCTCGGTGAATTACGCTCTTAGTTACATGCCTGGATGAACGGAAGTGGTTAAAATAGTACGGTGGGGCCCAGGGCCACTCACGGTAGACCTTTCGGCCGTCCTAACCACTTTCAGATCATCGGGACAAGAACGAGTGGCGTAATCGGCAGGCGAAGGGATCATCTACATACACAAATAAGTATGTATGCAAGCCACATACAACAGTCCTCAGAGCCATTCCATCTAAAAGAAATAGAAATATTGCAACGCCATACAGCAAGATTCAAATATCCTAGATAGAGATAATATTTTAGGATAGCTCCTCATACAGCAAACATCAGAGTATCAGGCGGAAGCGGAAACAAGATCCGAGTACGGATAAGAAGCAAATCGGCATAAGATGCCACATAAATAAACACATCCCGCCCACAGATCTCACGGATCCCCGTTCCCGGAATCACTACACCGAATGATCGTTGCCAACATCATATGTCTCCTCCTCCCAGTATCCATCTTGCGAATACACCTGTTCATCTGAATCAAACAATTTATCGTGTGAGACCCTAGGGGTACTCAGCAAGTCTTTATGCCGCTAAAGGGGACACAACCTGGGGTGACGCAATTGCATCAAAAGATAATATCTAGCAATTCTATAAATACTCGCTAACCATCCGCCTAACCAATGATAGACGGATGTCCGTGAAATTAAGAACAACAGTTGTAACAGTATAATTAACAGATCCATCCTCCTCCTCGCTTACCAATGAGGAAGCGGACGAACAACCCCCATCATCTGTTGGCAGTTTTATTAACCATTCCATGAGTATTGCACTATTTACTAGTCAAGTACTTAGTCCAATAAAAAGCGGTACTTTAGTTATACTTGTCTATGATCGAGAAACTGTGCTCCAAGTCGTCCATAACCGCGGACACGGCTTTCAGAAAGATTTACCCTGCAGGGGTGCACGAATAGCAACACACACTCGATCAACCTCGGAAAAACCAACTCAAAACCCAACGAGGCATTCACGACAAAGCAATCACAGGATTCAGAAATATTTCAGGGGGCCACCCCAATAAGCTACCCGCAACGAAGTTGGCCGACTACGAGACGGACCCAGGGTTTGCGACGACGGCTGTAAACGACTGGGAACCTGAAAATGTGACTAGGATTGTCGATACCACGAAAACATGGCGCGATCCAAAATAGTACAGGTGCTCCTCGCACAATCTTAAATAAAGCAGTAACATGGCATAAGTACAGGATAATAATAAAGCCCCAAACTAATTGTGGTCCCAAGAAATAAGAATGAATCAAGCTCTGGCTCAGGGGGGTCCATAAGGCCTCCCGGATGTGGATAGTGCGAATAGTCAAGGAACAGGAATCAAGTACTCGGGGTCCTACGGGACACAAGTGAGCATGAAATACCAAATAGCAGATATTGCTCACCGGTGCCTCTTTCATTAGTTATCCCATTACTACTCAGGTTATGTTGTTTAAGTACATCGTTATTCATCAGACACTCACATACCCTACACATGCTTTTCTACGACTCGCATGGCTCAAACAACTCCTGTAGTAATGGCTCATGGGATGGAGGAACAAGCTTCGGTGGGGTTTAAAAGTAAAGGCGATGCAATACTTGGGATTCAATTTAATGCAACCGCGACTCAATGATGCAAGAATAAGATAGAGGCAATAGGTACTATATGTATGCAAGCATGTGGTAGTGCTTGCCTGGCAGCTCAGTTGAAGCGAGAGATGGATATGGGTAGTACTCCTGTGATTCCTGGTAATTCTCCTGCTGGCCGTCTATTCGAAGAAGAACCAAACAAACAAGGGCCAACATAAATAAAGTGCACAAGCGTATGTATTAAAATGCGACAAGCAAACAAGCATGCCATGATGAATGCTGCACAATTTACATGGCATTAAAGTAGCATGGCATGGTGAGGGGTGAAATACAAGAAGAAAGCATTTTATTATTTACTTAGTCAAATTTTGTTGCCATAAACAGTTCAGATTTGTAAGAATGACATGATGCATGCTTCAATTCAGAACAAGGACTGCACAGATAGAACGGGCTCGTCGCGCTGATCGACTTAGACATATTATTTGCCAAATTTGGAGTTATAGATTCAAAGTTATTAATTTATTAAGAAAAGGGCATTTTATTGTAATTTTAATCATCTCGAAATTTAAAGTGTTCAAATAATATTTTGAAGGGCATATTTGAATTCCTCACATTTTTCTGATTCAAAAACATATATTATTTGTATTATTTGGATTTGTATTTAAAAAAATATTTAAATCTGGCTTGAATTTGAATTTAAATCAAATTCTGAGAAGTTTATTTAAAAACAGAAAACAGAAAACGTTTTACACCCAGGCAAACCTAGCCACAGTCACAGACAGGTAGGCCCCTGCTGATTGGGCGAGATCCGCGCGCAAAAAGCTTTTCTCACCGCGGCTACTTCTAGCCACTACGACTGACTCGTGGGGCTGGCTGGTGATGGGGCCACACGAGCGCGTGGCCAGTGGGCGACTGACACGTGGGCGATCCAGGGGAGCACGGGTTGAGAATTACAAAGCGCGGGGGCTTGCTTGCAAAGCTGCACCAGGGCTGACTCGTGGGGCCGCTGAGGCTGCTAAGGATCTGGGCGTGATCGTCAAAAGCGCGGGGGGAGGGGGGCTTTTCGCAAAACTCCCACGCGAGTTCTGAACTGAATCTGACACTGCTCTCTGAATCGCGACGACGACTGACGACGGCGAGGTTTTCCGGCGAGGGTGGCGTCGCAACCACGGCGAGATAGATCTTGCCGTAAAAACGAAAAAGAAAGAGGGAAGCTCCAGCTACGGATCTTGTTCAGGAAGGATCGGCGGCGGCGGGCTGCACTAGTCGGGGCGTCTCGGGGAACAGAGGGGGAACGCAAGCCTAGGCTGCTCGCTGGCGGGGCAGATCACTGGCGGGGGTCACAATCGGGCAGTGCTCGCACGCGGAGGCAGAAGAAGGGGAAGGGAGAAGAGGGTGGCACTCACCTCGTTCGATTCCACAGGAATTCGGAGGATGGGGTGGTTGGAGCGGAGGGGGACGGCGAGGCTGCTGCGGTGGCGCACGGTGCTCTGACAAGGGGGAGGCTCCGGGCGGTCCTGGTCCTCCTGGCTGGCGGAAATCGAAGACTCGGACCACTGCGACGCTCCCCGGCGAGTTCTTGGACACCAGCGAGGACGGCACGGAGCCGTTGTGCTCTGACTGGCGGCGGGTGTGGTACGGTGGAGAAGGGAGAGGGAAAACGAGGACGCCCGCTAGGGTTCGGCAGTGCAGCGCGAGAGGATAAGGCGGGCGGTCACGCGCTCGGCGTGGGCAGCTGGCACAGACGACGGGGTAACGGCCACCTGCTCCTCTCCGTCGCGCGCAGAGAGGGAGGAAGAAGACGGCGTGAGGCGCCGGGTAGAGAAGAACAGTAACGGAGGCTGAAGGGGTATGGGCCGCGGGGAAGAAGGAGCGGCCCAGGTTGGAGGAAGGGCCGGGGTGCTACTGGGCCGCGACCAGGTAAGGCTGCTGCTGCTGGGCTTTTCTCTGTAACTCGTTTTTTTTTGTTTTTATTTTATTAACTGTTTTGATTTTTGTTTTGTTGCAGATTTAAACAAGCCCAAAAATTAACCATTTTGGAAGTTTTTGCATTATGATTCCAAGGGAAAAGAGATGAGGGCTTGGTAGTGGAACACAAGGTGATGGTGAGGACAACACCAAAAAGGAGAGAGAGGTGTTAAAGTCAAAGGGAAAATCCCACTTGTTCATGCATGAGGGGAAAATGGTTTTGGTTGGGAAGAGAGAATGGTGGAGAGAGATGGAAAGATCCCACAAAGAAAGACACACTAATAAAAAGAAAAACAAAGGAGCTAAAGGTGGTGATGATGGTTGCATGGCCCATGCAAAACAATAAATGCCAAGGTTTATTTTGTGAAAACAAAATAATAATATGGCATTGTTCTTATGCATTCCCAAGGAGTGGAATAAAGGCCAAGCAAAAGAATTTATAGAATTAGATCCACCCCATTCACATGAGCTAGAATAAATTCAAAAGAAAAGAGAAACAAGCTCATGGATTAATGGAATGGTGGAATTATAAGGTGGTGAAAAGAAAGGTGATGGAGTTGAACAAAAGATATGCCCCCAACTCAACTTGGGCATTTAAACAATATATCAATAACCAAATACAATATCAAGAGGCAAATACAATTAATAATGCATATGAGAGAAGAACCAAAAGAAAAGGGTTTTATATGATGCTCAAATGCAAGGTGGCATGATGACATGAGCAAGATATAATTATGATGCAACAATTATAAATAGGAAGTAGCCATTATCTTACTATACCAAGTAGCATTACAATTGTTAGACAATTGGGATGCTACATATTCTTCGAATAACTTCTCCCTAGCTGCGATGGTGGCGCGCAGATCCTCTTCGCGTTTCCGCGATTCGTCCTGTGCCGCGATTGCCTCATCACGACTCTTCACTGCCACGGCAAGCGTTTTCTCAAGGGAAGCAGTGCTACGAAGAAGTGCATTATGCTCAGTTGTGACACAAACAAAGATAAACCGCCAGTCGAATACATCACAGGGATGTAGAAGAAAAGGTAAAGATAACTCACTTTCAACCGCGCGATGGCGATTGTCCAGCATTGCATGCTGACGACCCATCGTGAGCACCTGCTCCGCCAGGCGAGAGGCTTCCTTCACAATGAGCTGCGACAGAAGACATAGTAAAGGGTCAACAGATGGCATAGATGAAAATTCGACTACAAAATCAGAAGAAGAGATACTACACATACATGATCCTCCAACGACTCCAAAGTTGATGGATGCGCAGACGTCTGGATAACCATCAGGTGCTCCACATTGTGTGGAGAACTTGATGAGTTATGACCGGAGTGGGCCACCAATGGAGGAGAAGGGGCACGCTCAGCCATTTTCTTAGCTCTGGAGGTCGCGACTACAGATTCCTTCAAAAATTGTACGTCGCCAGAGGATGACGACGCTGGCAACTGCAGAACAAAATCAACATCAAGAAAAAGAAACTTCAAAGAAGAACCAGACGGAAGAACTTGCACACTTACCAATCAAACTTGTCAAAATTGAAGGTTTGATCCCCCGACTCTGACGACGACTCCTTCGGCAGTCGCATCTTCTTGCGAGAATATGGTGCCACGGCACTCACAGGAACGGCATGTATCGGCGACTCTACGCCAACAACTGCACCTTCCGGAGTCGAAGGAGACGATGCATCCGAATCCTCGCTGCACGAACGCTTGCGAGTGTCCGGACCACTCGACTCGGGGGCTTCCTCCTCCACATCAGATGGCACGGTCGACTCCGACTCGTCCTCTTCCAGGGCTTCATGAGGGATAACCCCCTCAGGAAGAGGGGGCATACATGGCGACACCCCCCAATCCTGCATACAGAAAAAAATCAGCATAAAGTCAAGAAAAACAGAAAAGAAGCAGTCGACAAACAAAGCTACTACGTAGCACAACTATAGCTTAGGAGGAGGGTTAGTAGCATCGAATGGAGGTACGACTGGATCATTGGGGAGCACATCCTTGGCGGTGTACTTAGTGACCAGTCGCACCCTTTTATCTACCTCACTCGTGGAAATGCCATCGGCAGATACGCGAGTGACATCGTCCGTGCTAGCCCACTAGAACATAGGATGGACTCGGGCCTGCAGGGGCTAGACGCGACGGCGCAGCCACGTGCGAATGAGGGCGCAGCCTCCCTCCTCTTTCCCCATGTGACTCTCGAGGTCGCAGACGCGCTCGTACAGCACATCTGTCTCCGCGGATTCACCGGGCATCACTACGTTCTTCCAGGAGCGCCTCCTCTTGCATGGCGTTGCGGGATCGAAGGGCGCGAGTCCGTAGTGGTCTCCGTCGGCCTTTAGGTCGCTTGTCCCTCCACCCTTGGAAGGACGCCGTGAGTTTGATGTCAAAGTATGTGGCGGATGAGTCGACATGGATACCGCAGGCTCCTACATCGTAGACTACGGAGCCAGACGCCGACTAGCGCTTCATCTTGAAAAGACGCTTAAAAATACCAAAGTGCGGCTCAATTCTGAGCCAGCACTCGCAAAGAGTAATGTAGCAAGCTACATGGAGGATGGAGTTGGGGGACAGTTGATGCATCTGGAGCCCATAGAAACAGAGAATGCACCTGAAGAAAGGATGCAGGGGCAACAAGATACCGCGGATGATGAATGCTAGGAACATCACCCGAAAACCGCCAGGAGGAGAGGGGATTACCTTGATGCTAGGGACACGCGCGTCAGCGACTGCGGAAGACAAAACTCCACCATGGCATAGGAGATGGAGCTCAGAAGACTTGATCACGGTGCACGCCACGCACCATTAGTGACGCGAGTGCCCGTGCCCTTCTTTTCCCGGCGGCGGTGGTGCTGGTGCCCACAGCGGTGGAGTCGCTCTTCTTCTTCGCAGCAACCATGGCGGTGACGGAATCAGCCGTGGCACCTCCTTTCTTCCCTATTCTACGGTGGTGGTGTCACCAGAGAAAGTAACTAGGGAATACACGGAGCTGGTCCAGCGCCGCGAGAAAGACGAACACAAAGGAGCAGAGGAGCAGCAGCAATGGCGACGGAGGCAAATGCAGAGAAAAGAAGTAAATGTGAAAATTACCGTCGTAACATCGCTACTTAACCCCCTGGAAGATGCAACCTAACGGCCAGGAAAAACCCTACCAGACGCGTGGCATTCATCGTGCTCGACACGTGGAGGACCTGAAGCGTGAACCGTCCCCCACTACCCCCATTATGCGCGGAAATCGAGGAGGCGCAGTTAAAACAGAGATTGTGCACGCCCGGTCAAGTCAGAGTCATAAAATGGGACCCACCGCTTGTCACATCCCGTCAAACTCGCTCACGCGGGCAACTGAGGTCATCACATCGTCAGCACTGACGTCATCCAAAATTACGTAGCAGAAGACTTCAACTACTTTAGTCCTTGCTCGAGTCTTCGACTCCACCAAGCACTCAGGGGCTACTCCCATAGGGAGCGCTGGTCGCGCACCCTGATTTTATCTTCTTATTTTCTACAGGAACATGGACAATCAAAGCAAACCCAACCACTCGAATCCGCAATTCGACTATGGACATGGGTTACTCCCATAGGGAGCGCCGGAAGAAAATTCGACTGAAACAAGCAACAAAAGACGACAGCAGTCACAAAAGTTCTTTAGTCCCTGCCTGAGTCTTCGACTCAACCAGGCACTCGGGGGCTACTCCCATAGGGAGCACTGGTCGCGCACCCTATGATTATTTGCACATCGTACTGTGTATTGATATCCTCCATACTCGAAGTTTATGGCGACACCACCTCATATTTTTCCCTACAAAGAGACTACGTCTCCTGGGTCACCCGAATCATCTCCGTGATGATAAAAAATTCGGATGCCGCACTTGCAGTGTGAAGATAAGACCTGAATAAGGCCTGGCAACGCATTTGTTGTGCACTACCAGAAATATATCCGTACCTATAGGTACGATGAACATGCCTTGACGGACGCGTCGAGTGCTCACACCCATATACTGGATTTCGACTCCTGTAAGACCTCTACGGCTTGAGTAGAATTACAACAGCACTTTTCCGGATTCGAGTCCGGGGACTCGAGTTCGAGTAGATTGCATTGTTTTACCCTAAGGTAGTTAACTGATACCGATACATCGGTTAAATCAGGCATGCACATCAACAATCCCTATAACACAAACAGAGCAGTCGAAAATATACTCATTCATGCACTCGAAAGGCTTCATAAAGTCCCCAGTCGAATCTGCGATTCCACTGGACACTCGGGGGCTACTGACATGGGTATACCCTACAGGTACTCGAGCTTGGTATATACGGCCTGAATACAGCGGAAGCCCACGGTGTCGCCAAAGCTCAAATAGAGAACTCGAGTATCCTACAGACTCTTGATTGCTTGAAGAACAAGAAAAAGCTAAAGATAGAAAGTTCAAACGGAAAAAACCTAACCTGTAACCGACTCGACCTGCTACCTGAGACCTGGCCTATCTATATAAAGGCCAGGCGAGGCGGCGAGGAGGACACACGCAACCCTAGTTTCCACAACCCTCGCCAAATTGCAACTGTGCACCATTGTAATCCTCAATTCCTTTGATAACTCCACGAGCAGACAAGTAGGAGTAGGGACCTCTACGAGGCCTGAACCAGGGTAAATCTCCGAGTCCCCTGTGTGCTTGTTTGCTAGCCGATAGATGTCTCTAGCGCTCCCTCCTTCTCCAAAACCCAAGTCCATAACGATGGGCATTGATGTGTTAAACCCTCGTCAGCACTGCTAGAGCTTATATATGTGTCTTGCTTAGCCCTGCTTAGCTGTCAGTGCTGGTTCATCCAGAAGATGTACCAAATGCAGAGAATCTAGTATGACAGGAGGATGAGGTATATTGATGAGGTAAAATCAGTGGTAAAGGTTAAACATGCTAAGGCTTGTATGGGAGGCCACGGTAGGATGTGGTTTTTGTTGTCCCATGCTCGCCACCACTAGGACCCAAGTTCTAGCCTCGTGAACCAAGATGAGCGTACAGCCACACGGGGCCTAGAAAACCTAGCGAGTAACTAAACTGCCTAGTAGATTCCATGAGTCACATAGTTCAGGCTTTCCATTCGACATATGCATAGAAAACGTTTTGAAAGATTTGGCAGGTGAAGGTGCATCATAATAGGTAGGTAAGCATGGTCGGGGTTGCTTGGGGTTGATGGAGCCCCTGGTAAACCAACCTCGCCCACATCTCTAGGGACCGACTTCGGGATTTGACACGTTACAGTGGAACCATCCTTAGGGCGTGACTCATGGTCTCGGCGAAAGCAAGGTAAAGGTTGTGTCCAACCACCCTCTGCCAGCCTTCCAAGGAAGAGGGCTAATAGCTTGGCATTAAGAGTCGGTTGGTACGTGTGGGTAAAGTTGTACACCCCTGCAGGGTATTAATTTTTTTGAAAAGCCGTGTCCACGGTTATGGACGACTTGGTAACGGATGTGAAGATCATAGAGAACTATAACCTAATCGTAAAACTTGGAGGTTTCAACGTGTGCTTAAGTATGCTTCCTCATGTGTACGAGGGGGTGATCCTAGATGTGAGATGAGGATTACTTTGGTGGATATCAAAGATATGATGATCAATTCTTTGGAGATGTCGCTCTCTTATCCCCTTTTAAAATATTCTAATTAGACGAGCTTCTTCTCCCTCTTGTTTTACAAACAAAGATGGATTTATGCAAAACAACCCCACCTGCCATAAGTCTTGCGGAGTACATCCTGTACTCACCCTTTCTTTGTTGATACTTTTGTACCAGAGTAAGTGTTTCCCCGAAGACGAGTTTTGTACGACATCGACACCGACGAGTAGCTTGGGGTTCCTAGCCGGCAACCTGGAATCTATGGGTTGGGACGTCATCGTTATGCTTCAGACCTCTTAGGCCATTTGTTAAGTTTGCTATACTTAATAGCATAATTTTCCTTCCGTTGTTTCATGTTTGTGGTCAGTGACCTCTGCTTGGAATATTTTGGTTCTTCGCTCAGTTATGAGTTTGCTGTAATAATTTTCGTGTCACGGGGTTACTGTTGTGTTAGCGATTTCTCACTGGATATCCTTGAGCTCTAGGTTAATCTTATGTCAGGCTAAGGTTGGGATTTGTTTAACCCTGATTCCAAGGGTGTCACAGCCGACATATCCCTCTATGCCAGAGGCAAAAGAGGAAAGGGAAGTAATAGCATTGGCAAGAAGATGGTGTGGTTGTAGTTGGTAGATGTTGATAAAACCGTGAAGTAAATCGCTCACAGGAAGGCCGAAGTCGTGCTGAAAATGAGACAAGAACATGACGAACTCGCCTGGATTTGGAGAAGGAGCAATCTCCTCGGCGGCGAGGTGGCACGTGACACCCGCGGGGATGCGACGTGTCGCGTAGAGCCAATCAATGTTGTCTTGGCAAACAAACGCACCCGCCCAGGCGCCACGCTCAGGAGCTTATTCCTCCTTCTCCTCCTTAGCAGCGATGATTTCCTCCTCTGTCATCTCTAAATAGAAATCTTCCAGAGGACAATCTGTAGTGGGGAGCGGCGGTTTGGAGCTGCAAGTTCCCGTGGCAAAGAGCTCGCGATAAATCAGCGGTACGGAAGTGGAAAGAGCAGCGAGGCATGGTAGCGGCAGCACTATGCTAAAGCAGAAGTGGCGGCGGCGGCGACATCGCTGTGGAGAAGAAGAAGAGGGCAGGGGCACGTGCAAAGTGGGGGAACTTCCCCAAGAGCCGCCCATGTCCCATATTTAACCGCGCCTCAGGGGTGCGTAGTGGGATCTACCGCTGCGGCACGGCCACACGATGTGGCCGTGTATTTTCCAAACCCACCAATCAGGCTCGCGCCACACCAAGGGCCACATGGAGCAGGGGATCTCACAACGCGACATTGTGATATAGTTAACGAGGGGGTTGTCGCGATGTGACGCACACATCAGTTATTCCTGACAATCAATACAGTAACCAGCATAGTAAAATGGGGCAGCCCTTAAAATGAGGCAAAGTGGTGATTACCCTCCACGTGGGACATGGGGAAGCGTATGAGAGAAGGAAAAATAACCCGGATACATGGACCATGACCCGGCCAACGAGAAGTAACTCGGATCGAGCCAAGGGAATGTCAAACCAAAGAGACCGGGTTATGGGATAACTCGGCAAGGGAAGTGCAGATCTAGATAAATGGAACTTGTTGTGGCCTTATCAGCTGAAGTTGCTAAGACTGCACTAGCTTTGGGGACTAATGTTGGGGGGATACCCCGGGTAGGGTCACATCGGGGAATAAAGGCCGAGTTAACTGAGGTACGACACGGTCAAGGAGAATGCTGGTCGAGTCTCCTCAAGGCAGGCCAACTTATGGGGCAACCCGGCCTAGCGGGTGTTCACCTAACACTAACCCGACCAACATAAAACATATGTTGGCTATACCTAATTTACCATATGTGCATGTACCCTCATAGCCGGGTTAGCCAAGCACTAGCCAGGCTACCACTTGGCTTCCAAGAGAAGGAAGGAATCTCCCGCTGGTCAAAAGGTGGCCTCTGCCCACTATAGCGTGAGCGAAGCGAGCAGAGGGAAGGACCAGCGGGGCGTGGCCGACAAAGGTGAAGCGGGTAGTGTGGGCTGACATGATCCATGTCTGGTGATGCCAAAAACCAAGGAGCTCACAGAGGATTACGCCCAAGGTCCATACTAGCCGTTTAAAGTGAATAAAGAGGCATCTTGCTTTAACCAAAGGGCATATTCGGGGAATATGCTTCCACGTGTGCCCTAACTTTGTAACCCGGGCTTCCCTATATAAGGAGTACTAGGGCCTCCATAGCAGGGGATCGATCATTCTGTTAAGGAAGAACCCTAGGGCTTGGTAGTGGGGATAAGAGAACTAGTCTCCTTCTCATGAATAGCTCGAGGAGCCCTTGTAATCTACATACAACAAGAGAGAAATACAAACACCTACGTGTGGAATCACCACACTATCCCTCCCTGGATTCCTCTAGTGCACATTGGCCCCATCTTTAGCCTATCCATGGCATCTGCCGTGCCACCACCATGACACTTGTTTTCAAAAACCTTTTTCAATAAAGAGATAGACATGCCATATCTACAAGAGAAACTATGTTTCTCACAAAGAACCCTAGAATGGAGCATTCTCTCACCCTAGCCTGGATGCATATATTTTCTATCTAATCTTGTGCTTTGTGAGTACATTCAAACATACTCACTGGCATTATTGTCCTTGGCTATTTACTTGGTCAGACTTCAAGAAGAATGAAGAAGAAGGAGAGTTGACGACTATGCGAGCTAGGACGTTCTCCCAGTCAGTTGCATGTAGGGTGAAGGCTTGACTTAGGCTCGATGCTTTGATGAAGTTTCGCTGCACATATTTGGAGTTAGCTCGATGAGGCTTATGAAAGGCATAGCCATAAAGACATTGATGTAATATTTGTGTTCATTTATGTACTGGATGTTTACTTTGGTACTTGTCAATTATGCTCCACAACACATTGATTATGGGATCATGGTTGAAAGCATAAGGGATTCTCAGATGGATAATCTGGGTGCCCCACAGACTTGGTATCAGAGCTATCCTAACTGTAGGAAAACCTTAGTTAGCATGGTCGTTAGACAGGAAAACCAATATTTTGGAAATACTGGCTGACGAGGGTTTAACTCATCAATGCCCATTGTTATGGACTTGGGTTTTGGAGAAGAGGAGTGCGCTGGAGATCTCGTTCAGCTAACAGACAAGCAACACGGGACACGATGTTTACCCAGGTTCAGGCCCCCAGAGGAAAAACCCTACTCCTGCTTGTCTGCTCTTGATTGATGATGATCCGAAGGATTACAAGGTCGCCGATGGCGGTGGATGCACAGATTGGATTTGGCGTATGTATGCTACATGTGTTGTCTAGATCTGTTGTCTATTGTGGAGATCTGGGAGAAGATGCCTCCTTGTTGGACCCTCCTAGCCTTTATATACGGGGAGACTAGGTCTCAGGTACCAATACGAGTAGGTTACAAGTTAGATTAGAACTCTAGTTTCGAGCTTTCCTTGTCTTATGCGCTGGGTGTCGGTGTCCATATGGGCTTTGTATCAGCCGAATTGTCTAGCCAAAGAGGAACCTGCGGGACAACTGAAGCCCAACAAGGATCCGGGTGGCCCAAGTCCGGAGGAAGGCGACTCCTTGAAGGAGACGACAAGAATAGATAGATTTTCAAAAGGGTGAAACCCTAATCTATAACCGACTCGCTTGCTATCCTGAGACCTAGCCTCTACATAAAGGCTAGGAGGGGAAGCCAGAAGGACATCCACAACCCTAGCATACACCTCGCCAGATTACATCTGCGGACCCCATGTAACTTTCGACTCCTCGATAATATAAGAACAGACAAGCAAGAGTAGGGTCCCTTCCGAGGGCCTAAACCTTGGTAAACCGTGTGTCCCTGATGTGCTTGTTTGCTAGCCGACCGACGCCTCCAACGCTCCCCAATCCCTTGAACCTAAGTCAATTGGTGTCATCTATGGGAAACAGGAGTGTTGATGATGCGGCTTCCTCGGCCCCATCAACTGCAATCTACAACTCCGCTGCAGTGGAGAATCGCCTCCCCTTTAGCACCTTCGACTTCACCATCCACCCGCCGGTAACTCGCCTGGACTTCGAGTCTATGGGCAACAGAATCGGCATGACGATTGGAAGCCTACGCTTTCAGGTCGGTCAGATCGGCATGCTCTGCTTCCCCAATCAACCGCAAGCTTGTTCGATTGCCCATGCCTTGTGGTTCCCACCACCGATCGGCACCCTGAGTGAGCTCAACGCCTCGGCACCAGCTTAGATACGGATAGCAACAACAATTGCAAGTCCGATCTATGCGATCTAATGTCAGAAGACGACGCTTACAGCTCCGGATCTGAGAGATGCGGGAGCAGTGGTCTCCCCAACCACAACATGTGCACCGTCATCACAACGGCGATAGAGGTGATCAAAGGGACACCACCAACAGCGATCTACCAACAATGGGCCTACCAATCGAATCCCCGCTATCGGTCCTATCAACGGTGAGCAACCACATATGGGATAAATAGTAATACACATATTCATGTGTAATGATTTAACAAAGATAAAATTTGTGGGCAACACATCGCGATATACTAGATGCCCTATGAGTCACATGCATAGCAATAGTCTTTTGATCCAGCCATTGTAACCACAAAGCACCGGCCTTACAACAATTATTAAGTGAAAACACATATCAAATCCTTAAGAAGTGATGTTGATGTTGTTCCCAAATAGATCGCTAAACAAAGACCGCAATCCCCTTTTTGTCACTGGTCCCCTACGAGATAACCGCTCACCAAGTATCTCAGCTCAAATATTTATCAATCTCTAGGATCTTGACTACCTACAAGTACATAGATCGATACAAGAGACAAAGAAACAAAGATCTATGGAAAATAAATAAATGCCAAAAAAGGGGGGCATATAGCTACACAGGGGCAAGAGGTACTTCAGTGATGCGGTTTCAGAGACCAACATGAGCGTACAATGACAGGCCTAAGTTGAGTAGAATGAGGAGTGCAAGGTCATAGGTTAGGTGCATGAAACAATCAACTTGTAAGATGTTTAGCACATAAACCATATGAAGCTTTAAAATAAAGCTGAAATAAAAGATACTTGGAACCCCATCCTTATTAGTATTGTTGACATGAATTACATAGCTCAAAATTCTATTTTTATTGTTTATGGAGGATTAACATTTGTATTCAATGCTTACTTTCGGTACAGGATGCAAACCATCTCAAGGGAAGACATAAAACTAAGAAGTAGTCTTCCAGTCAAGGGCATGAAACTAAGAAGTAGCCCAAAAATAAAGGCATGAAAATACCAATTCTAATCATGAAAAGAGTCTCTTATTCTATAGGTTCATCAAAGTGTGCTTGAAGGTTTATTTTGTTCATCATTTGTTTAATGAGACCATCACTTATTGTTTAACATATTTATAGATGTGTAAAAGATACAACTCGATAGTACACTTGCAGATTATGTTTTATTAAAAGAAATTCAGCCTATGAACTCTACATGATAATGAAGGAAGCAAAGGTAACAAACTCCAAATTCCATGTTTAGTTTTATCATCTTCATTCTCAAGGACGAGCATAGGTTAAGCCTGGGGATGTTGATGCATGTAAAATGCATACATGAACTTTGTAGTTTGTTAACATGTTTTCCCACATATTTTCATCATATATAATGTTATATCCTTGTTTTATATTGATTTTTGGGGATTTACCAATGATCCCTTTTATTTTGGGTCTAACCCGGCAAGGCAGAAAAACCTTGTTTTCAATGTTTTTGATGTTTTAGGACCTATACAAAGTCAAATAGACCTGCACTTTTGGGAATGCCAATATTTATCCACGAGAAGCATCTGGAGCACAAGAATCCCACCAGGAGGGCCAAACGAGCCTAGGTGGCACGCCTAGCCTAGGTGGGCACGCTACCCATGCTCGTTTCCTCCTCGGTTGTCCAATCGCCTCGATTCTTTCACCCATGGAGTTCTCTTGACCTAAAAATACCTATATAAGGATCCCTGGGGCATCCTCGGAAGAGAAGCCATTAGAGACGAAAACACCACCAAATAGAGTCAGATACGGTGAAGATTGGAGGAGGAAACTCCACCGGAGCCACCTCTTGGGAGATCTCCAACATCTCCAGCATCATCACCATGATGAAGAGGGAGTAGTCCACCTCCGGGCTATGGGTTTGTGGCAGTAGCTTGATCTATTTCTCTCTTGTTCTTTATAGATCTAGTACCATATGAGCTGCCCAACATGATTATGGTCGTATTTGTAATTCCTATGTGGTGGATCTTTATTCTATGATTTGATATTTGAGATTGGAATATATTTGGTGTAAGATGTTTTAATAGATACATATCATGCACCCTGTTCTTTATTGCTTGTTTTGATCCAACTTGTATGCAAGAACTTGTATGGGGAGAAGTGTGTGTTAGATGGAGTAGCATGGTGGTAGAGATTGAATTATGACACATAATATTCAAGATCTACTTTGGTTTTTACCTTTCTTTTGTTGCCTCACTAGGGATAAAGTGAAAGCATGTGCTATAGTTATCACGTGACAGTGTGATGACCTTGTTAGATCAAGGTAGCATATTTGTATTTCAAACATCATATAATATTGCTTAAAGCTATACTCTGATTTGTTCTTAAATCAAGATTACATGGAGATTTTCCTTTCTTGAGGAGTATAAGAGAGATATGTATTCCATCTCAATATTAGAATGTGATGCCCATATTAATTCCCTTTATCAAGCACATATAGAATTTCCATGAATCTTTATCATTGATGAATTGTTTTGTGATCACTACAACTTAAAAAGAGAGTACACAAGTGAACGCATGAACCCCGGTCCGATTTATATCATAAGAAACACCTTTACATTGCATCTACTATCATTTATATTTTAAGCAATTTATTATTTCCAAAATACAAAATTACTTTCCTTACTTGCAATCACTCATAAAAACTCCAAAACAACTCTACTATCTTCCATATCATCTAGTTTGATTACTTCACTTTATTTACTATTTTTATTTCAGTTTATTTTATATTTTATTTAATATTACTAATATGAAACCTTGTGCTTGACAACCACTTGGTGAAGTTGGGGACACAAGACAAATTATTTTTCTTTATAGGTTGCTTGAAGAGGAGAAGACAAACATCCTTCCATAACCAATTCCTCGAGAGTTCGATATAAACCCTCGAGTCACCCTTGTGGGGAAAAGAAGCTTGCTACAACACTCTACACTTGGAGTCCGAACTACATCCTCATCAAGTTTGAAGAGCAAGGTAACTCCCACGACAACTGCCTATTTTCTGGCACCATTATCTTCATCAACTTGTGCAACAACCCAAGCTTGGGGAGGTTGCACCACTATGAGCTTTTTCTTCTCCTTTTAGATTTTAAAGTATTTTATTTTGTCTTCTTTTTTTAGTCTTTTTAAAGTTTTCCTTAAAAACACAAAAAACATAAAAAAATTGGAAAGAGAGCTTATTGGCCCTTTAGTGTAAAAAACTTCCCAAGTGAGGTACCATTTGAACCATTTAAAATAGACCCTGTAGCTACTAAAGCCATTTATGAAACCGTTTTTATGGGAAGCCTAATGAAAATCATATGCGGCATTTTAGAACTTTTAAAGAAAGATGCGAAGATCTAAACATGAGTAATAAAAACAATAGTATGATTAAAGTTAACCTTTTTCCTTATTGACTTGTTGGTAAGGCTCTAGATTGGATATTAAAATGGCCACCTAGAAATTTTAGCTCTTGGTTTAATGTTAAAGCTACTTCTGTTGAAATATTTGGAACCCCTAAAGTAATACGTCATCTTAGGGAAATGCTTACCATGTTTAAACAAAATAATTATGAACCTCTTATAAGAGCTTGGGAAAGATTTAGAGAAATAGCTTTTGGAACAGAACATGGTTTTAGAGATTGGATGGTAATGCATATCTTCTATAGAGGGCTAACTAAAAGCTCAATGGCCTATTTTGATAAATAAAGTGGAGGTTCCTTCATAAATATAATTGCCAACGACGCTTAAATATTCTTAGATGGCCTTCTCTTAGAAGTAAAAGTCAAGGAAAGCCTTGAAAAAGCTAAAGTGCTAGAAGATGTATTTGATGATAGACATGAAATATTCAATTTATATAATAGAGATAAACAAGTAGAAGAAGTTA
This sequence comes from Avena eriantha, assembly GCA_910589775.1. Classification (NCBI taxonomy): domain Eukaryota; kingdom Viridiplantae; phylum Streptophyta; class Magnoliopsida; order Poales; family Poaceae; genus Avena; species Avena eriantha. The sequence goes on from OU342744.1 coordinate 150,653,025, forward strand.
AAATGTTAAGTGAAACAAAAGAACCTCTACTTGATCTTGATAAATGTAGCTTGCATGAACTGATTAACTTGGTACAAAATTTTGTTTATGATCCATACTTTAGTGGTCATCAAGCAGGATTTGGTTCCTACCTTGCAAATTATGTTATAAAGGAAAAGATTGAAAGATATAATCAAGAAGCTATGATACCACCTAGGCTTGGGGATGTATGGATCCCCAAGGTATTAATCACTATTGGAAAAGAGACACATCATGCTACCTAGATTTAGGATCTAGTGTCCCAGTTTTATCTAAAGATCTAGGGATTTCTATTTTCGTGCCCCTGGTTCGTTAGTTGTACTTAGTTTTCCCCAGCCGTTTAACTTTTCCTCACTTTTGCCCCTCTCCTTCTCGGAAACTCATCTAAGAGCTCGAACAGCAGTTGCCGTCAGGTTGATCGTTGGCTGACGTGTGGGGCCGCGCGGTCTGTGACCACGTGGAGCCATTTGGTCAGGAACGTGTTATGCTGACGTGTGGGGTCGTGGCATGTGGGGCCGGTTTGTTGGAAACATGTTATGGGGAATGTGGTGTGGGACCATGTGGGGCGCATTTGGTGGTTTACGTGTGCCCGGTCGCCAAAATTGGAAGTTTACCTTTTTGTTATTTTTATGATTGGCCTTTTTAAGAGCGCCTTTTCCCCTCTCTCTCTCGCTAAAAGTTGTGTTTTTTTGTCCAAAATGGTAGAGAATCTAGAGCAGCATCTCTCTTCATTCATTGTTCCTTTTGGCCCCCGTTTTTCCCCAATATGGTAGCAAATCTAGAGCAGCAAATCTAACCAGCAACATAAGTAAATTCAGTAAATAGAGAAGATGTAGATAAAGAAGCTAATATAGGATATATATAGTACGGTACTTAATGAGGTTTGAAAATTAGGCTGCTCAGGAGTAGCTGACAAGTTCAACACAAACAAGACAAAAGAAGCTGCTTTACAGCAGCAGCAGCACAAGATCAGTGGCCCCTCATGGCCTCTGCCAGGAGGGCCTCTGCCTCCTCCCTCTGGCGCCTTCTCTACTTCTTACTGCCCAGTCCCTTGACCTTGGGCACCTTGGACTTGATCGGGGGCATGCGACCCTCCTTGATGGACACCTTCTGGAGGTTGCGGAGGTGAAGACCGAGCACCTGGTGCTTGACTATGAAGTCGTGGATGTTCATGGACTCGCCGCAGATCCTCACGTCCTCGGCATGCTTCACAAGGGAGTTGAAGTCAGTGGCGTGGAGCCTCCTAGTGGTGCAGAAGGGGCACTTGTAGATGTCGTCGGCGAAGAAGTTGTCGTACTGGTCAGACTTGAGCCTCCTCAGCACATGATGAGTCTTGGTGTCCTTAGACTCATCGTCGCTGCAGACGTCGCTTCTATCCTCTTATTGGAAAAAACAGTAGTGCAATAAGGACATGAATTAACCGATTGAGATCCCCTGATTATTCCCCAAATCTCAAACCAAATTGAATACTGATCCCAATTACAAAAAGGGGGATTTAAATACGAACATGGGGAATCATTGAAATACAAACAGGGGGATTCATCGAAATACGAGATCTAACACAAGAGGATTAGCTACTATAAAAATATGAACAGCCGAACCCTAATAACATTCGATCTAGCATCCAACGATGGGAATGGGGGTAGAATAAGGGAAGGGGAGAAAACCCTGGTTACCTCCGACCATGGGTCGGTAATGCTGGTGTCATAGGGTGTAACATCCCAAAACTCTAATCAAAGGTTATTAAGATCCAAATCACCAAATTTAGAGTTAACAAAAACTTTTCCATTTAAAATCATTAAGCATTCATATGTGTATGCATTTAAATTAGGAGTTGTTTTGAATTGCCATGTTTGAGTGATCCATTGATTGTAAAATGATTCTAGGGTGAATTAAACATCATCTAGATCGTTCCCAAACAAATCCCAAAGAAAAATAAATCAAACAGAATAAAATAAGCAAATGGTCATTTGTGCCATTTTAATCACCATGCCTACTTTGGCTATTCCTAGAACTCAAATCTTAACAGAAACAAATGTGGATCTTTGCACCCCTTGCTAGTACAAGTAGTGATGTACCAAGGCCCACTTTGTTTCATCCCAAAAACTTTCAAACTCTAATTTTAAATGACAATTGAAAATTGAATGTAGTTCATATATCAAGATCACACTTATTCAAAAACCACTCAAATGAACTCCACTTTCAAAACCCAAGCACACCTAGAAGCTCAAGCATAAGATAAAACACTCCACCAAATTTCAGCCCAAAATTCAAAAACTTTCTTCATGCGGCCATTGTGTCGAACAGGTTGCAGACAGAAATAAAACTGCCTAACTATTACTGTTTGTAGTTAAGCCCTTGTCCCCCAATTGACCCTCTCTACTCTCCCCTGTCCCCCTGTGACCAACCAAATCCCCAGCTAGCCCCTCCCTTAGCCGCAGCAGTAGTGGAGCGCCGCCACTTTGTGGTCACCGCCGGCCGAGCGTGGGCAAAGCTCCACAGACACCGTCGCGTCGTTCCAGCACCACCAAAGCTCCGCCTAACCCTATTGCCGCCCACTGTCCACCCCTCGATAACCCACAGCCCCTGGACCACTCCCCAGCAGCGCTGCCCTTTCTCTCTACGAGCTCGTCAGAGCGCGATAGCCGCCAGCACGCCACAGACCGCGCCTCGACCGCAGACTGCGCACACCGCTCCGCCTCAACCCCAGCACCCCGCCATACACAGCTGTGCGCTGCCGCGCGACCCACAGTCGTCGAGCGCCGCGTCGAGCACCGCCTCTATCTCCCGGAGCGCGCGACGCTCCCGACCATATATCACCGCCCCTAGCCGTGCCATTGCGCCGTAGCAGACCGCCAGGAGGCAGCCCACCATCTGCCTACCCAGCCCATGCCTCTAGCAGCCTGTATCGTCGTCGCCGACGAGCTCACCGTCGCCCCCTCGGTCCCCTCGTCGAGCCTATATAATGAGCCCTCCCCAGCACCATTTCTTCACACCACTTAACTCCCCTCTCACCACTGATCCTTCCCCACCTCTCGCCGGAGCCGCTCGAGCCATAGTTTGCCGGAATTGCACCGGAGGAGCCCGCTGCAGAGAAGGAGAAGTCCCCATCGATTTTGTCCACCCCTGGAGCTGTCGTGACCTCGCCTGAGTCCTCCGTCACCATCCAGTTTGATCGTCCGCCTCGCCGCACTAGCTGGAGCCCTGGTACGTCCCCACTAGACCCCCACCGGCCGTTTAGGGTTCGGTCTCGCCGGGGACTAGTCCGTCATCAACAATGACTGTAAGCCGTCGATCTGTGTTCTAATCGTGTGGCCCATATCGCTAGATACCGTTTAGGGTTTTATGTGTCGCTGATAAGCGGGACCAACCAGTCAGCCGCCCTCTACGCCGCGGAGCGTCACTGGGCCAGCCCATTTCCTTTCCCGCGCGAACCAGTTAATTCAAATCTAGATTTTTCCATTTAGGTTTGAACTCAATTATGTCCCTTAGTTCAAAAATCAATTCAGGAAGATTTACTGAACCAAATTGAGTGATTCCAATTTTGTTGGAAAGCTGCCGAAAAGATCTATCCAAGCCCGTTGGATTTAATTCATTTAGAGTTAGAGATCTCTCCTAGTAAAAATAACAAGTCAGAAGCATTTGCACCTTCAAACATTTTTATAAAATCAACCATAATAGCTTTTGAGTTGATTCCAACTCTAAAAAATCACATTTCACCATACCTATCTGAATATGTAATAATATTAAGGTTTGCATGCAGTGACTTTGGACTAGTACCAAACTAGTGCTATATAGGCATTTCTAGTCACTTTGAATCATTAAATATTAAACTTAAACTTATTAAAATGTGACCCAACCTTTAAATCACATTTCCATATGTTAGAATATGTGGTGATGACATGTGTCCACCTGATCCCATATTTTAAATGGAGAATATTAAATCTTAGTTATTTTCAATGAGTAGAAATTACTTTTCTTAAATAAAAAGAATGAAGCTAGTTAATAAAACCTTGTGATGCTTGTGATGATAATAGATCATAAAATGTGTGCCTTAGTGTGCTAAGTAGACTAGTTAAGTATTGTTTGGTGATTGTGTATCCCGTATGTATTTATAGACGATAGTACCGACCAAGCTTTTGAGGAGGAGGAGGAGTTCCACCAAGAAGAGGAGGAAGAAAACTTCAACCACTGCACTACCCAAGGCAAGCTATTGTTAGCAAGCTAGAATTAAGTTAGATAACCTAAACAAGATGCATTAGGCATGCTTTGGTAATACCACTTTAACTAGTATCTACCCCAAGTTTTATTTACAAGTTTTACTTTATTTACTTTACCAAAGTCCCTTACTTGTTTGAAGGTAGCATAAAAAGTATAAAACTTGACTTATCTAGATAACCTTAGATGTCATTCTATGGCATGAGATTGAGATTAGCATCCCACCTTAGTGAACACTCTTAACTTAGTAGCTTAGAGCTAAATCAAAACTTGAGTCACTTTGGATGGGAATACTTGGTGAAAATGAATTGTGAAAACCTTGGAATGATGAGTCATTCTATTGAGATGTTTTGACATGTGTTGAGAAACACAAATGGTTTATGATGATGAAAATGTTGAGGCATGAGCCTTAGCCCTTTAGAAAACTGATGGTTGGATTCGGATGCGATACCGTTCCAATTTTACCGTACAACCACAATACCTGAATTGGGTAAGGCTTAGCTAGAAATTTATATGCATTAGTATTAGTTCCCTCGCGGGAGAGGTTTGAGCTGAGGCTACCTCTCAATGTTGTCCACCTATGCAGTGCCCAAGATGACAGATGGTCATGGTTGGGAGGCCATACTCATAGGAGAGGTGCTTATACTAGGGTGTGTAAAGGAAAGGTTATGTTTGATTATCTGCATACTAAGTATGATGATTCAGGGTTATCCATGACAGATGTATCGAATCTTGTGGTGAAAGTGTACCACCTCTGCAGAGTGTCAAACTATTCGAATAGCCGCGTCCACAGTTATGGACAGTTGGAGTGGCCATACTGTTTCGTTGTCAGATGTTTTCAAAATGACTTATGGAATGAATGATGAATCTTGACTTAACCACAATAGAGTTGTGACTATGACACTAGCTTCCCAACTTAAGTGATTATAGAACTTTGTTTTATCTTTCTTTGTTTTTGAACTCAGCTTAGGTTTCAAACTTACTTTTATAAATAAACTTAGAGTTAGCAATCCTACTAGCACTACCTTCCTTGTTAGTAATAGTTTGTGAGTACTTAAAGAGTACTCATGGCTTTTGTCCCTGGCTATTCCTATGGCCAGACTATGAAGGAGAATACCAAGATGATGGACAGCAGGATGGCTATGATAACTAGGACTATCTTCCATCGTCAGCATTGCCTGTGCCACTGAAGATGGACCCCACCACTACGCTTATTATTTATTTCCACTGCTTGTTATATTAAGACCGGATCATGAGATCCTTTATCCGTGTAAGACCTTATTATGGTTTGTAATGGATGATGTACTGTGATATCCAATATGTTATGTCTCACAAAAATGGTAATCCTGGGACTGCGATGTATGACATAACTGGCATCTGGGATTAAAAACCCGGGTGTTGACAAGTTGGTATCAGAGCCATCCTGACCATAGGAGACCCTAGTTAGAATGGACGTCAACAAAAACTTAACTTCAAAACCAAATTGAGTATTTATGAAAAACTATTTCCTCTCTTACCCTTGGGAATTCATTCTTTCTCAAAATTCATGTTCCTCCAATTCTTACATTACTACATAAAATGTGACACACTTGATCACTTCACTAACTTCCTCATCCTTAATTCTTGTAGATGGAGACTCGGTTCAGCAAGTTCTACCAGTTGGGCGACGGAGGCCAACTGATCTTCGAGCGGGATCTAGATTCACTGTCTGAGTTATTGGGACGCCCACATTCGGAGTTTCTTGGAGCTCAACTTCCTGGACCCCCAGGAGGAGATTTATAATGGCTAGTCACCGCTGATCTTCGAGGAAGCATAGAAGCCCCAACGTCTGGGAGAATCCAGTTCTCCGTAAGACAGAACAATTGGCTAGATGGATTAGCCAGGGCAATGCATGAAGCTCTTGCACGTCTATGTGCCCTCAGTGTCAACCAAATCCAAGGAACCTTCTTTGCGCACTATGCAAGGCATGACTTCATGGGAATTCCAATGGAGATGCCAAGTCACCCGGAGTTGAAGCGTCAAGTGGAGAACCTTGACTTCCTGCTATACGATCACCAGAAGGAATTGGACAATGCTCAGGAGTTCGCCAACCACAACCGTGCCATTGCCGCCCAGAAGGCCCAGACTTTCTCACTGCTTGTCAAGGACCGTCAGTCTCTTTGCCTCCAGCGTGAAAAGAAGGATCGCACCATCGCCCGTCTTTGCAAGAAGGTGGCGACCTCGAAAAGACCGTCAAGGAGCAAGAAGCTCAGCTTGCAGCAAAGGAGAAAGAAGAGGAGGGTGAAGACATCTAGGGAGATATGGATTCTTACCTCAGCAATGATGATGACTTTCTGGAGGAGGATGTCGTGGACTTCTACACCGACTATGAGGACTACGACTTCATCGATGATGAGTAGATGCACTAGAGCACTGTCGTAGCATGAGATGTATCGGTCCCAATGTATCGTAGCCTGCAGGATGGTTCTGTTTACCTTGTTATGGTGTGTGTGTGTGTGTTTGTATCGTGTGCTTGTTTGAATGAATGAAATGGAGGTAGTTGCAAAACCTGAGTCAAACTCAAAGTTTTAGCCTTGAAACCAAAATCATGAACCATAGAACTTTCCCTCTTACCCCTTTATCTATCTCAATCTTTAGATGACTCGTGGAAACCTCGGAGGGAGAAGCTCATCGCAGGACCCAATGCTGCAGATTATGCAGATGTTAGTTGCAGACCGTGAAGCAAGCAGGGCAGAGCACTAGGCCAACTTAGCAACACTGCAGCAAATAGCCCAGATGGCCCAAAACAACCAAGGACATGGAAATCAGGATCATCAAGGATCCAAGCTGAAGAATTTCCAGAATACCAATCCCCTAATCTTTAGCACTTCGGAGAACCCATTAGATGCTGATGACTGGTTACAGACAATGGAGAACAATTTGGAAGTAGCCAGAGTTGATGACAACAAGAAAGTTCTCTTTGCCACCCACTACTTGGCAGGAGATGCAAGAGCTTGGTGGAACAGCATTCGCCTGATGAACCATGGTCAAGTGATGACATAGGAAGCCTTCAAAATCAAGTTCAGTCGCACCCACGTGCCACAGGGACTAGTCACCAGGATGAGGGATGAATTCAGAGAGTTGAAACAAGGCAGATTGACTATAGTGGAGTACCGTGACAGATTCCTGTCCTTAGCAAGGTATGCACCTGATGAGATCAACACGGAGGCCAAGAAGAAGGAGAGATTTCTGAACGAACTACATGATGAGATGTAGATTGTCCTCGTCAACATCCGCTTCGAGGATCTCGAAGAGCTAGTCGACTCTGCCATTCAGATGGAAGGGAAGATTAACCAGGCAAACGACAACCGCAAGCGTCGTATGATGCACCAAGCTGGATTCAACAATCAATAGAAGTACCGTCCCAACCCGTCTGTAGGGTATGCACCAAGGAACAACCGACCCCCAATGTCTCGCCCAACCTACCCCAACCATAGCGGAGGCAATGTGAAGTCCGGAGGAAACAACAACAACCCCGGCAACACCAGCAATTTCAACCGTGCACCTCCCAAGAGCAACAACAACAACAACACTGCACCTCGAACTGGAAGCAATGATGTGCCTGTCGCAGCAAAAGACAAGTCTCAGATCACTTGTTTCGAGTGTGGAGTGAAGGGTCACTATTCTAATGAGTGCCCCAAGAAGACTGTCGCCACTACCAATGTGAATGCCCCAGCTCAACAGCAGCATCGTGTTTAACTAGGGGGAAGGTTTTCCCCTGGGAACCCTCACAACCGCAACGGCCATCTCTTCCACATGAACGTCGAAGAAGCCCAAGAAGCGCCAGATGTAGTGCTGGGTATGTTTTCTGTCAACTCAGTTTTAGCAAGGGTATTGTTTGATTCGGGAGCATCGCACTCATTTGTCACCGAAGAATTTGCATGCACTAGTAAGATCCACCCAACCAATTTGAAGCATGTCATGATAGTTCAAATTCCCGGTTCAACTACAAAAGCTAGAAAAATTTGCAAAGTTGTGCCTATCATAATACATGGGATAGATTTTTATGCTAATCTAATAGTACTTGGAACAAAAGGATTGGAAGTAGTACTAGGAATGGATTGGATGTCAAAGCATAAAGGACTGATATATTGTGCTAAGAAAGCCATCACCATGACCAGTAGCTCTAGAGTAACAGTAGAGCATATATCTAAAACCTTACCTAGTCAATTCAAGTGCAACAAGAGTCTAGCCCTACCCACCATAGACCAAGTCAGAGTAGTCTGTGAATACCCCGATGTATTCCCAGATGAATTGCCCGGTATGCCCCCAGATAGAGATATTGAGTTCATTATCGGACTAATCCCCGGAACCGGACCCATAGCCTAGAGACCCTATAGCATGAACCCCTCCGAGTTAGTGGAACTGAAGAAGCAGTTCGATGCTATGTTAGCAACAGGCTTGATTCAACCAAGCGCATCGCCATGGAGATCACCAGTGTTATTCGTCGACAAGAAAGATGGAGGCAACCGTTTGTGCACCGATTATAGGAAGGTGAATGACGTCACCATCAAAAACAAGTACCCTCTGCCAAATATAGAAGATCTGTTTGATCAGTTGATGGGTGCCCAGGTATTCTCAAAGATTGATCTTAGGACTGGTTATCACCAACTTAAGATTCGTGCAATGGATATTCCGAAGACCGCCTTTACTACTCGCTACGGTTTATACGAGTATACGGTTATGTCTTTTGGATTAACCAATGCCCCTGCTTATTTCATGAATCTCATGAATAAGATCTTTATGAATTTCCTAGATAAGTTTGTCGTTGTGTTTATCGACGATATCCTTATCTACTCCAAGTCAGAAGAAGAGCATGAGCAACATCTAAGAATCATCCTCGAAACCCTGAGAGAGCATCGATTATATGCCAAGAGTTTTGGCTGAAAGAAGTAGGATTCCTAGGACATATTGTGTCTGCCGAAGGAGTCTATGTTGATCCCGCCAAGATCAAAGATGTCGAAGAATGGGAAGCCCCCACCACTCAAACCCAAGTCCGTACATTTCTCGGATTAGCGGGATATTATCGCAAGTTCGTAGAAGGATTCTCGAGCATCGCCAGACCCATGACCCAATTGTTGAAGAAGGACAAGAAGTTTGAATGGACCGACAAATGCGAAGCCATTTTCTAGTAACTGAAGAAGAGATTGATTTCAGCCCCAATATTGATCATGCCAGATATCAAGAAGCCGTTTGATGTGTATTGTGATGCATCCAAGATAGGTCTCAGATGTGTATTGATGCAAGAAGGCAAAGTCATCGCATATCTGTCTCGGCAACTGAAGCAGCATGAGCAGAACTATCCGACCCATGACCTTGAGTTAGCAACCGTAGTGTTGGCATTGAAGACATGGTATCATTATCTTATGCGTAATCGCTGTGAGATTTACTCAGATCACAAGAGCTTGAAGTATATTTTCACTCAGAAGGAGCTGAATTTGAGACAAAGGAGATGGATAGAGTTAATCAAGGATTATGACCTTGACATTCACTATCACCCCGGCAAAGCCAATGTGGTAACGGATGCTCTTAGCAGATTTCCTTGTAGGCTAAACACCATGATCAAGGAGAAGCAACCAAGTTTGTATGAGGAGTTGGAGCAGTTTAGAACTGAGCTAGTTAGTAAAGGATTTTTAGCTAGCATTGAACTTCAACCCACATTAATCAGCCAAATCAAGGAAGCCCAGAAGGGAAATGGAAGTATCAACGGAATCAAACGTCGTATTGGTACAGGAAAGGTACCTGGATTCACTGAAGACAAAGAAGGAGTTCTGTGGTACAAAGGACGTATCTGTGTGCCAGCAGATTCGGAGCTGAAGCAAGTTATCATGCAGGAAGCTCATGATACTCTTTATTCTATCCACCCCAGAGGAACGAAGATGTATCAAGATTTGAAAGAGCAATTTTGGTGGCACAAGATGAAGAGAGAAATCAGGAGCTACATCGCCAAGTGTGACATCTGTCAAAGAGTCAAATCAGAGCATCAGAGACCCACAAGACTGTTGCAACCATTGCAGATTCCGGAATGGAAATGAGATTCTGCCGGAATGGACTTTATAACCGGTTTGCCTACTTCTAGTAGGGAAATGACTCAATCTGGGTCATCATTGATAGACTGTCCAAGGTAGCTCACTTTATACCTTTCAAAACAACCTACCAGAGTTCAAAACTAGCAGAGTTGTACATTGCTATAATTGTTAGTCTGCATGGAACCCCCAAGACCATAGTATCAGATCGAGGAACCCAGTTTACCTCGAGATTTTGGCAGAAAGTCCAAGAAGGATTGGGAACCAAATTGAACTTCAGTACTGCTTATCACCCGCAAACTGATGGACAGACTGAGAGAGTCAACCAAATCCTAGAAGATATGTTGAGAGCTTCTGTGTTGGAGTACGGATCAAAATGGGAAGACTGCATGCCTTTTGCAGAATTATCATATAACAACAGTTATCAAGCTAGTTTGCAAATCGCACCATTGGAGTTCCTATACGGCAGAAAGTGTCGTACCCCTTTGAATTGGTTGCAAGTAGGAGAAAGTCAAATCTTTGGACCAGACATTCTTCGAGAACCTGAAGAGAAAGTTCACAAAGTCCGTGAGCACCTCAAGACCGCCCAGGCCAGACAGAAGAGTTATGCTGACAAGAGAAGGAGAGACCTGACTTTCAATGTCGGAGATTTTGTATATATCAAGGTTTCGCCATTGAAGGGAACGCAATGCTTTAGTCTGAAAGGAAAGTTAGCCCCCAGATATATCGGACCCTTCAAGATTCTGAATCGCCGAGGAGAAGTATCGTATCAACTGGAACTGCTAGAAGAAATGTCAGCCATCCACAATGTGTTCCATATCTCATTACTTCGAAAATGCCTAGAAGTGCCGGAGAAGACAGAAGTTTTCAAGAACATCGATCATCAAGCTGTTGATATCAACAAAGACCTGACATATCGTGAAGTGCCCATCCGTATCTTGGAGGAAGCTTACAGAACCACCAGGACCCGGAGTATCAAATTTCTCAAGATTCAATGGAGCAACCATACCGAAGAAGAAGCCACTTGGGAGCGAGAAGATTACATTAGGACGGAGTTCCCAGATCTCTTTAGTTCCTAGTTTTTCTTTCGTAAATCTCGGGACGAGATTTTTTTTAAGGGGGGAAGGTTTGTAACATCCCAAAACTCTAATCCAAGGTTATTAAGATCCAAATCACCAAATTTAGAGTTAACAAAAACTTTTCCATTTAAAATCATTAAGCATTCATATGTGTATGCATTTAAATTAGGAGTTGTTTTGAATTGCCATGTTTGAGTGATCCATTGATTGTAAAATGATTATAGGGTGAATTAAACATCATCTAGATCATTCCCAAACAAATCCCAAAGAAAAATAAATCAAAAAGAATAAAACAAGCAAATGGTCATTTGAGCCATTTTAATCACCATGCCTACTTTGGCTATTCCAGGAACTCAAATCTTAACAGAAAGAAATGTGGATCTTTGCACCCCTTGATAGTACAAGTAGTGATGTACCAAGGCCCACTTTGTCTCATCCCAAAAACTTTCAAACTCTAATTTTAAACGACAATTGAACATTGAATGTAGTTCATATATCAAGATCACACTTATTCAAAAATCACTCAAATGAACTCCACTTTCAAAACCCAAGCACACCTAGAAGCTCAAGCATAAGATACAACACTCCACCAAATTTCAGCCCAAAATTCAAAAACTTTCTTCATGCGGCCATTGTGTCGAACAGGTTGCAGACAGAAATAAAACTGCCTGACGACTAATGTTTGTAGTTAAGCCCTTGTCCCCCAATTGACCCTCTCTACTCTCTCCTGTCCCCCCGAGACCAACCAAATCTCCAGCTAGCCCCTCTGTTAGCCGCAGCAGCAGTGGAGCGCCGCCACTTTGTAGTTACCGTCGGCTGAGCGTGGGCAAAGCTCCACAGACAGCGCCGCGTCGTTCCAGCACCACCACTAGCTCCGCCTAACCCTACCACTGCCCACTGTCCACCCCTCGATCACCCACAGCCCCTGGACCACTCCCTAGCAGCGCCGGCCTTTCTCTCGGTGATCTCGCCAGAGCGCGATAGCCGCCAGCATGCCATAGACCGTGCCTCGACCGCAGACGGCGCACGCCGCTCCGCCTCAACCCCAACACCCCGCCAGACACGGTCGTGCGCCACCGCGCGACCCACAGTCGCCGAGCGCCGCGTCGAGCACTGCCTCTGTCTCCCAGAGCGCGCGACACTCCCGGACATATACCACCGCCCCTAGCCGCGCCATTGCACCATAGCTGACTACCAGGAGGCAGTCCACCGTCCGCCTACCCAGCCCATGCCGCTAGCAGCCTGTATCGTCGTCACCGATAAGCTCGTCATCGCCCCCTCGGTCCCCTCGTCGAGCCTATATAAAGAGCCCTCCCCAGCACCATTTCTTCACACCACTCAACTCCCCTCTCACCACTGATCCTTCCTCACCTCTCTCCGGATCCGCTCGAGCCATAGTTTGCCGGAATTGCACCGGAGGAGCCCGCTGCAGAGGAGGAGAAGTCCCCGTCGATTTCGTCCACCCTTGGAGTTGTCGTGCCCTCGCCTGAGTCCGCCGTCGCCGTCTAGTTCGATCGCCCACCTCGCCGCACTAGCTGGAGCCCTGGTACGTCCCCACTAGACCCCACCGGCCATTTAGGGTTCGGTCTTGCTGGCGACGAGTCCGTCGTCGACGCTGACTGTAAGCCGTCGATATGTGTTCTAATCATGTGGCCGAGATTGCTAGATACCATTTTGGGTTTTATGTGTCGCTAAGAAGTGGGACCAACCTGTCAGCCGCCCTCTATGCCGCGGAGCGTCACTGGGCCGGCCCATTTCCTTTTCTGCGCAACCCAGTTAATTCAAATCTAGATTTTTCCATTTAGGTTTGAACTCAATTCTGTCCCTTAGTTCAAAAATCAATTCAGGAAGATTTACTAAACCAAATTGAGTGATTCCAATTTTGTCGGAAACCTGCTGAAAAGATCAATCGAAGCCCGTTGGATTTAATTCATTTAGAGTTAGAGATCTCTCCTAGTAAAAATAACAAAACAGTAGCATTTGCACCTTCAAACATTTTTATAAAATCAACCATAATAGCTTTTGAGTTGATTCCAACTCTCAAAAATCACATTTCACCATACCTATATAAATATGTAATAACATTAAGGTTTGCATGCAGTGACTTTGGACTAGTACCAAACTAGTGCTATATAGGCATTTCTAGTCACTTTAAATCATTAAATATTAAACTTAAACTAATTAAAATGTGACCCAACCTTTAAATCACATTCCCATATGTTAGAATATGTGGTGATGACATGTGTCCACCTGATCCCATATTTTAAATGGAGAATATTAAATCTTAGTTATTTTCAATGAGTAGAAATTACTTTTCTTAAATAAAAAGAATGAAGCTAGTTAATAAAACCTTGTGATGCTTGTGATGATAATAGATCATCAAATGTGTGCCTTAGTGTGCTAAGTAGACTAGTTAAGTATTGTTTGGTGATTGTGTATCCCGTATGTATTTATAGACGATAGTACCGACCAAGCTTTCGAGGAGGACGAGTTCCACCAAGAAGAGGAGGAAGAAAACTTCAACCACTGCACTACCCAAGGCAAGCTATTGTTAGCAAGCTAGAATTAAGTTAGATAACCTAAGCAATATGCATTAGGCATGCTTTGGTTATAACACTTTGACTAGTATCTACCCCAAGTTTTATTTATAAGTTTTACTTTCTTTACTTTACCAAAGTCCCTTACTTGTTTGAAGGTAGCATAAAAAGTATAAAACTTGACTTATCTAGATAACCTTAGATGTCATTCTATGGCATGAGATTGAGATTAGCATCCCACCTTACTGAACACTCTTAACTTAGTAGCTTAGAGCTAAATCAAAACTTGAGTCACTTTGGATGGGAATACTTGGTGAAAATGAATTGTGAAAACCTTGGAATGATGAGTCATTCTATTGAGATGTTTTGACATGTGTTGAGAAACACAAATGGTTTATGATGATGAAAATGTTGAGGCATGAGCCTTAGCCCTTTAGAAAACTGATGGTTGGATTCGGATGCGATACCGTTCCAATTTTACCGTACAACCACAATACCTGAATTGGGTAAGGCTTAGCTGGAAATTTATATGCATTAGTATTAGTTCCCTCACGGGAGAGGTTTGAGCTGAGGCTACCTCTCAATGTTGTCCACCTATGCAGTGCCCAAGATGACAGATGGTCATGGTTGGGAGGCCATACTCATAGGAGAGGTGCTTATACTAGGGTGTGTAAAGGAAAGGTTATGTTTGATTATCTGCATACTAAGTATGATGATTCAGGGTTATCCCTGACAGATGTATCGAATCTTGTGGTGAAATTGTACCACCTCTGCAGAGTGTCAAACTATTCGAATAGCCGCGTCCGCAGTTATGGACAGTTGGAGTGGCCATACTGTTTCGTTGTCAGATGTTTTCAAAATGACTTATGGAATGAATGATGAATCTTGACTTAACCACAATAGAGTTGTGACTATGACACTAGCTTCCCAACTTAAGTGATTGTAGAACTTTGTTTTATCTTTCTTCGTTTCTGAACTCAGCTTAGGTTTCAAACTTACTTTTATAAATAAACTTAGAGTTAGCAATCCTACTAGCACTACCTTACTTGTTAGTAATAGTTTGCGAGTACTTAAAGAGTACTCATGGCTTTTGTCCCTGGCTATTCCTATGGCCATACTATGAAGGAGAATACCAAGATGACGGACAGCAGGACGGCTATGATAACTAGGACTATCTTCCATCGTCAGCATTGCCTGTGCCACTGAAGATGGACCCCACCGCTACACTTATTATTTATTTCCGCTTCTTGTTATATTAAGACTGGATCATGAGATCCTTTATTCGTGTAAGCCCTTATTATGGTTTGTAATGGATGATGTACTGTGATATCCAATCTGTTATGTCTCGCAAAAATGGTAATCCTGGGATTGCGATGTATGACATAATAGGCATCTAGGATTAAAAACCCGGGTGTTGACATAGGGGTTCTTCGGCCTTATGTAATCAACCTTCTCGTAGGGGTCCCAGCCAAGCGGGATCTGCTCGAGACCGGCGGGGGCCTCCTCGCTGGTGGCTATGACGAAAGTAGGGACAGGGGCCTAGACACGGACGGCGGCTGCCTTCAATGCCTTGACGGGGGCCTGTACGGAGACGGGGGCCTCCTCGACGGCGGCCTTTGAGGCGCCGATGGACACTGTGCCGTTCTTCTCCCTCGCTGGCGTGGTTGGGGTTTTCTTAGGGGTTTGCAGAAGGTGATGGGACAATCGAGATGGTTGAGTGAGCGAGTGAGTGATGAGTGAGAGTGAGGAGGCCTCTATAAAGGAGAACGGAAGCGACATTTTGTTGCACCACCGTGCATCACGTAACCACGTATGCTACTGCACCGTGCACGGCCACACGTGTCCGCTACCGCCCTATGCACCACACACGCGTACCGTGAGTCATGTTTTTTCCCTCGTGTCTAACGCTGGCGAGTTAGTTGTGCTAAGTTTTGCCTCAAGTGTAACGTTGGAAGTTTGGTTGTACTCAGTTTTTTCCTCCAGTACTAACACTGGCATGTGCAACATACTCAGTTTTACCCTCCGGTGGCTGGTCAACAGATAGTCAACGAATGGGTTTTATCTAGCTAATTGAGTCATTTTATGCACAACAAATTCAAAGAGATCAAAACATAGTGGCATCTACCCAGGGAGTCTTATTATGTGACCTGCCACCATAAGAAATGTATATAAATCAAGTTTTAACCTAAATCACCACTTCTCAAATCACCTACTATGTATGAAGGTTCATGGCTTTCTACTCAAGCCTCTCGCCAAAACATCCCTCCCCAAAACATAGTTTGTCCGAATGAGGCAATGATTGTCAAACCGGTGTATATTTGAATTGCAAATAGTTTGATGTATGCCAAGATGTATTTTATTGTATAAAAGACGCATTTTCCATTTTTTAAATCTCTTTCTATTTTCTATTTGAATCCCTTTGTCAGTTTTGTCCTTGGTTCTTAAGTTCTACTCAGTTTTGCCCTTGGTTCTTAAGTTCTACTCAGCTTTCCTCTCTCTTAGTCACAATCTCTCACACATGTGCTCATCTTGGTTGTACGCTCTGATTGGTTGAGACAGTTGTCACGTGGATCGTGCCAACGAACCGTTGATCCTCTATGATCTAGCGGACAGTATAACCCCTACAACTATCAGGGGCACCCCTCTATCCATGCAAAATAACGACTTTGCCACTAGTACTTTAACTCCATAAACAAATGAATTTGAATATAATTTGAAGGGAAGGTGTTCAAAGGTGTATAATTTGTGCATTACATTCCACTATATGAAAATGATAATCTCTCAAGAGATTTTCTTAGCATAATATTATCACGTATTAAGTGCGATTTCAAAGAGTTCAAATGTGTATAATTTTTCTATATGCAAGTTTGTACATTACATTCCACTCTATGAAAATAGGGGAGAAAACGATAATCTCTCAAAATTTTGCTAGCATATCATTATCTCGTTGTTAAGTGCAATTTCACAGTGTTGAAAGGTTTAAAATTTTAGTATAAGCAAGTTTATGCATTATATTTCACTCCATGGAAATGATAAATGGATTTTATTAGCACAACATTATCATGTCTTAAGTGCGATTTCAAAGAGTTCAAAGGTGTATAATTTTCGTATATGCAAGTTTATGCATTACATTCCACTATATGAAAATGGCAATCTCTCAAGAGTTTCTTAGCACACCATTATCACGTATTAAGTGAGATTTCAAGGAGTTCAAATGTGTATAATTTTTGTATATGCAAGTTTATCCATTATATTCCACTCTATTAAAATGGGGGAGAAAATGATAATCTCTCAAAATTTTGTTAGCACATCATTATCACGTATTAAGTGCAATTTCAAAGTGTTCAAAGGTTTATAATTTTTGCATATGCAAGTTTGTGCATTACATTCCATTCTATGAAAATGATAATCTCTCAACATTTTCTTAGCACAACATTATCATATATTAAGTGCAATTTCAAAGAGTTAAAAGGTGTATAATTTTCGTATATGCAAGTTTATGCCTTACATTCCACTCTATGAAAATGGGGGAGAAAATAATAATCTCTCAAAATTTTGGTAGCATATCATTATCACGTATTAAGTGTCATTTCACAGTGTTCAAAGGTTTATAATTTTTGTATACGCAAGTTTATGCATTATATTTCACTCCATGGAAATGATAAATGATCATGATTTTTTTAGCACAACATTATCATGTCCTAAGTGCGATTTCAAGGAGTTCAAAGGTGTATAATTTTCGTATAATTTTCCTATCTGTATAAAAATGAAGCTAGACAAAGGGCCGCCATCGCCGGAGAAGAAGAAAGTGGAGGCAATGGCACGGGCATGGGCACGGGGCTGGCTCGGGGTCCCATCTTGCAACGCCAACCTGGGTAAGTTGTAGGTCCGGCACTCACGTGGATAGGCTGTGGGTCTGATGCTGACCTAGATAAATGGAGAGAGGTGTCCACTATGGGAAGTGACTAAACACGGCCACACTTGTTAGTACGTAACGGCAAGGGTCCACTACGGTACCCGACTGAACGCGGCCCCACTTGTCAGCACGTAAAGGCAAGACTGGCGGACAGTGAGTTTTTAGACCGTGTGAGACTTTCGTACAAGGAGATGGGCAAATGTGAGAAAAAGATAAGCGGCTGGAGAAAACTGAGTACAACTAACGAACTGAGGGTACGGAAATAGAAATCCCAAAGATCTATATGATTTACTTGATTTGAAACCTATGGAAAAATGCTATATAGATCTTTTACTTGCCAATGATTCAACTAAACATGCACTAGGAAAATTTCAAGATATTACGGTTGAATTACATATGACATTTGTACTTGTTGATTTTATTGTCATGGACATGGGGAGCAATACCTCAAGTCCTATAATACTTGGTAGACCTTTCTTGAGAACCACGCGTGCAGTCATTGATACAAAAGAAGAAAATGTGAAGTTTCAATTTCCTCACAAGAAGTGTATGGAACACTTTCCATGGAAGAAGGAGGTATCTAATAAGCACAAGCTATCCCATGAGTTCCACATCACCTAATCAAGTAAGTAAAGCCTAGCTATATGGCTATAAAGAAAGCGCTTTGAGGGGGGCGACCCAGTTATTTTTCTTTTGGATTTTTGTGTTGACTTCGTGTTGTAGCAAGAGAGTTTTTTTGGTTTTATTTCTGTAGATTTTAATAAAGTACCAAGTGGAACCCATTTTGGATGTTTAAAAGTTCCTAAACATATGGAGTAGCAAATGTCTGTAGAACAGTTTTTAGTGCGTGGATTTTCTGATTTTTTGTGTAACTCCGATTGCGCTCAAATTCATACAACATTCACAATTTTTCATCCTCTGTATGAGAAAAAGTTGGCTGAAGTTTATGACATGTCTAAGTGGGCGAAAAAAAATTATTTTGTTATTGCTGAAAATCTGGACAGATTCTGCCATGTTTTGTTTTAACCATTCCCAAGTGTCTTCAAATGATTTGTATGAGTCATATTATATGCTAGGGATATGTATGGACATTATATGCTTGCTGTAGCATTCATAAATAGTTTTGTATTTGATATATATGCATCAACTATTATACTCTTGTGCCACTAATGTCACGACTCAGAAAAGAGATGGGAGAAAAAGTTTTGTGTTGAAGTTTTTTGACAGGGAATAGAGGAACATCACACCAAGAGCAATCCAACGATGGTGAAAACCATAAGCTTGGGGATGCTCAAGTCACCCCACTGGACTTACTCAACTCTCGGTTTACAAACCCCTACACTTTGTTTTTTGAGCAACATAGAACTATCATAGAAACTTGGAGCGTTTGTTTTGTCATTTTACTTTTTGTTTTGCATTAAAAAGACCACCACCATCATTATTATAAATGTTTATGATCATTTACTGAAAAGAAAAACTACCTTAATGAAACTAAAACTGAATAAGAATGCCAGGGAATAAAAGAAAAGGGGAGATAAGAAAAAAGCTAAAATTCATGTTGTATCCAGTTCTTAAGCTAAAGTGTTTTATATGAAGCATGATCTGTTTTATGCCTATTAATTCGTATCCTTTGCTTGTGCATATTTATGTTCAACAATAAGAAGCAAGGTGATAAAATAAATGTTGACATTATGAACTAGATGGCACACTCTTTAGATCTCTTTTTGCTAAGCCTTTTTCTACACAAGCTAAGACTTGTTCCATGCCCCTTAAAACTAGATTAGGCATATCTACATATTTGTGGCAAAAGCTACTTTCAAGTATAGTATGTATGTTAATCCTCCAAACATTCTTAAAAACACCCTTTTTCATGTATTTTAAAGCTCATAAGAAAGTAATGTTTGGGGTGATACCACTATGAATTTTTTTTGTGCTTTACATCTTATTAGTTGTTGTTGGCTAAACCATGCTGGCATGGCAGAAGCTTTCAATGTTGAATATTGATAATTAATCATGTTTAAGTTCTGTCTATTGATTGCATCGTTGTGAAATGAAGAGTGCACACTGGAGTAGGCATGCTGAGAGAAAACGCTCCTAAACAGCTAGCCAAAGCCATGCATGACATGGTGGAAACTTACATCATGGTGATCCTTGTTGATATGATTCATATATCTGTTTTTCTTGTTTTTCTGGAGTAGAGATACTACCCTCCCCCTCCCACCTTGAACATAACCAAGGAATTATATTATCTCTTATGCTAAATGAATAAAGAAGCAAATAAATAAATGCCAAAAAGGGGGCATATAGCTACATAGGGGCAAGAGGTACTTCAGTGATGCAGTTTCAGAGACCAACATGAGCATACAATGACAGTCCTAAGTTGAGTAGCATGAGGAGTGCAAGGTCATAGGTAGGTGCATGAAACAATCAACTTGTAAGATGTTTAGCACATAAACCATATGAAGCTTTAAAATAAAGGTGAAATAAAAAGATACTTGGAACCCCATCCTTATTAGTATTGTTGACATGAATTACATAGCTCAAAATTCTATTTTTTTATTCTTTATGGAGGATTAACATGTGTATTCAATGCTTACTTTCGGTACGGGATGCAAAACAACTCAAGGGAAGACATAAAACTAAGAAGTGAGTCTCCAGTCAAGGGCATGAAACTAAGAAGTAGACCAAAAATAAAGGCATGAAAATACCAATGCCAACCATGAAAAGAGTCTCTTATTCTATAGTTTCATCAAAGTGTGCTTGAAGGTTTATTTTGTTCATCATTTGTTTTATGAGACCATCACTTATTGTTTAGCATATTTATAGATGTGTAAAACATACTACTTGATAGTACACTTGCATATTATGTTGCATTAAAAGGAATTGATCCTATGAACTCTTCATGATAATGAAGGAAGCAAAGGTAACAAACTCCAAAGTCCATGTTTAGTTTTATCACCTTCATGCTCGAGGATGAGCATAGGTTAAGCTTGGGGATGTTGATGCATGTAAAATGCATACACAAACTTTGTAGTTTGTTAACATGGTTTCCCACATATTTGCATCATATATAATGTTATATCTCTGTTTTATATTGATTTTTGGGGATTTACTAATGATCCCCTTTATTTTGGCTATAACCCGGCAGGGCACAAAAACCTTGTTTTCAATGTTTTTTATGTTCCAGGACCTATACGAAGTCAAATGGACCTGCACTTTTGGGAATGCCAATACTTATCCACGAGAAGCATCTAGAGCACAAGAATCCCATAAGGAGGGCCGGGAGGCCAAACGAGCCTAGGTGGCGCGCCCAGCCCAGATGGGCGGCCACCCATGCTCATTTCCTCCTTAGCCATCTGATCACCTCGATTCTTTCGCCCACAGAGTTCTCTTGACCTAAAAATCCCTATATAAGGACCCCCTTAGGCGTCCTCAGAAGCAAAGCCACTAGAGACGAAAACACCACAAAATAGAGTCAGATGCAGCAAAGATTGGAGGGGGAAACTCCACCGGAGCCACCTCCGTGGAGATCTCCAACATCTCCAGTATCATCACCATGATGAAGAGGGAGTAGTCCACCTCCGCACTATGGGTTTGTGGCAGTAGCTTGATCTATTTCTCTCTTGTTCTTCATAGATCTAGTACCATATGAGCTCCCCAACATGATTATGGTCATATTTGTAATTCCTATGTGGTGGATCTTTGTTCTATGATTTGATATTTGAGATTGGAATCTATTTTGTGTCATATGTTTTAATAGATGCATATCATGCACCCCGTTCTTCATTGCTTGTTTTGATCCAACTTGTATGCAAGAACTTGTATGGGGAGAAGTGTGTGATAGATGGAGTAGCATGGTGGTAGAGATTGAATTGTGACACATAATATTCAAGATCTACTTTGGTTTTTACCTTTCTTTTGCTGCCTCACTAGGGATAAAGTGAAATCATGTGCTATAGTTATCACATGACAGTGTGCTAACCTTGTTAGATCAAGGTAGCATATTTGTATTACAAACATCATACAATATTTCTTAAAGCTATACTCTGATTTGTTCTTAAATCAAGATTTCATGGAGATTTTCCCTTCTTGAGGAGTATAAGAGAGATGTATTCCATCTCAATATTAGAATGTGATGCCCATATTAATTCATTTTATCAAGCACATATAGAATTTCCATGAATCTTTATCATTGATGAATTGTTTTGTGATCACTACAACTTAAAAAGAGAGTAGACAAGTGAACCCATGAACCCCGGTCCAATTTTTATCATAAGAAACACCTTTCCATTGCATCTACTATCATTTATATTTTCTGCAATTTATTATTTCGAAAATACAAAAATACTT
Source organism: Avena eriantha (assembly GCA_910589775.1). Classification (NCBI taxonomy): domain Eukaryota; kingdom Viridiplantae; phylum Streptophyta; class Magnoliopsida; order Poales; family Poaceae; genus Avena; species Avena eriantha. The sequence goes on from OU342744.1 coordinate 150,675,208, forward strand.
TCCTTACTTGCAATCACTCATTAAAACCCCAAAACAACTCTACTATCTTACATATCATCTAGTTTGCATTAATTTACTTTATTTACCATTTTTATTTCAGTTTATTTTATATTTTATTTCATATTACTAATACGAAACCTTGTTCTTGACAAGAACTTGGTGGAGTTGGGGACACAAGACAAATTATTTTGCTTTACAGGTTGCTTGAAGAGGAGAAGACAAACATCCTTCCATAACCAATTCCCCAAGAGTTCGATATAAACCCTCGAGTCACCCTTGTGGGAAAAAGAAGCTTTCTACAACACTCTGCACTTGGAGTCCCAATGAAAAGTGGCCATGTTTGTTGCCCTCAGTGTGCCTTGCTTGTACCAGTGTTCGTTAAAAACCTCTGTTGGCTGGTGTTTACTCCAGGATTGCTTGGCCATGTAGACTTCCTCAAAATCTTCATTAATGGCTCCTGATTTCACCTTTAAAGCATGATTTCCTACACAACACAATTCAAAACAATGAATTTCATATCTTCGCAATAATTAGTCATTAGTAGCAAGGCTAGAGATATTCTTGGTCAATTACTTGACTAAAAATGAAGTGTAAACACGGAGAAAGATGGATATTTTCATAGCCATCAGGATTTCAAGCAAGTTGACCTAGGACCGTGTGAAAATGAGAATTTCAAGATGGAGAGAAGCAGTGATACATCGTAAACGTATCTATAATTTTTGATGCTCCATGCTTGTTTTATATCAACTATGTTATGTTTTGTCTACACTTTGAGGCATTGTTATACATTTTCTGGAACTAACCTATTGACAAGATGTTGTAGTGCCAGTTGCCTATTTTCTGTTGTTTTTGGTTTCGGAAAAGCTAGTAAAGAAATATTCTCGGAATTGGACGAAACAAAAGCCGAAGTTCCTATTTTTCCCGACATGACATAGAAGTCCAAAGCAAAGATGAAGGAGAGCCACGAGGCGGCCACACCATAGGGTGGCGTGGCTCCCCGGGCACGCCAGGCCTAGGTGTGGGCCCCTCAGGTGGCCACCGACCTCGCCTCTTCGCCTATATAAACCCCCCGATACGAAAACCCTAAGGGGAAGATCAGAATTCCATGAAAAGTTCAATAGCGCCGCCGCCACCGAAGAGGAGATTCTGGGGACAAAAGTCTCTGTTTCGGCACCCTACTGGGATGGGGAAGTGCCCTCAGAGCCATCTCCATCGACTCCACCGCCATCTCCATTGTCGTTGTTGACTCTCATGATGAGGAGGGAGTAGTTCTCTCTCGAGGATAAGGGCTCTACCGATAGCTATGTGTTCATCTCTCTCTATGCGTGATCTTATTAAGATCATAAGCTTTGTCATCTAGTTGAATAAGTAAATATATTCTCCTACTCAAGTGCGTTAATTAATCTCTGCTTATCCCCATGTGTGTGAAGCTGACAGTGTGCACACCGTGTGGCACTTAGGCTAAGGTTATAGAAATACTTATCATGAGTATAATTTGAGTTGGATGTGTCTATGAGATTGTGGTGTTTGTTGGAACCATATAGCGCTCAAGGTGATAGTGAGGGGTTATCTAGATGGGGAATGCGAACTTTAAGGTGTGTTGTTATAGCCCTACATCATCCAACCAGAGAGTAGTTCACTGTAGCATAATGAAGAGAAGATATTTATATGAGAGTGTCCACTAGTGAAAGTATGATCCCTAGGCCTTGTTTCTAAGCATTGAAACACCGTTTGCAATCAGTCATGTTACATGTTTGCTTGCTTCCACTCTTATTTCATATTGCAATTACCACTTATAATCATCCATATTACTTGTATTTCACTACCTCTTCGCCGAACTAGTGCACCTATACACCTGACAAGTGTATTGGGTGTGTTGGGGACACAAGATACTTCTTGTATCTTGATTGCAGGGTTACTTGAGAGGGATACCTTTGACCACTTCCTCCCTGAGTTCAGTAAACCTTGGGTGATCCACTTAAGGGAAACTTGCTGTTGTTCTACAAACCTCTGCACTTGGAGGCCCAACGTTGTCTACAAGAATAGAAGCGTGCGTAGACATCAAGCTATTTTCTGGCGCTGTTGCCGGGGAGCTAAGGTAAAAGGTACTCACATCCTCTGGCTACTAAGCTATATTCTAGTACTGTTGTTGGTGTGTGAGTGCTCAAAGTTATTTGCTTTACATTCTGCAATTATATCTTTTTGTTTCTTGTTTTTATTTTCACTAGTTAGGATTAATGGAAAACAACAACAAAATTAGTGAGATTTATAGTATTTATCTTGAGTTAGGACACGAAGTGTTTGAAGAGAAAATTAAAAAACCTATGGAACTTTATTTCCATGCTAATAGAAATGTTATTAGTATGAATTCTTTGAACACCATTATTGCTAATGCTATGGAAAAGTCGAAGCTTGGGGGAGTTGGTTTTGATGAGCATGATATTTTTAGTCCCCCAAACATGGAGGACAAATTTTACTTTGATGATACTATACCTCCAATATATGATGATTACAATGATGAATATGATATTTTCAGTCCACCTACTATTGAGGAGAAAATTAATTATGATTACAATATGCCTCCTATATTTGATGATTATGGTGATGAGAATAATAATGATAGCTATTTTGTTGAATTTTCTCCCACTATGATTAATAAGAATGACTATGCTTATAGGGAGAGTAATAATTATTTTATGCATGTGGCTCATGATAAGAATGTTTTATGAGATATTTATATTGTTAATTTTATTCATGATGCTACTGAAAGTTATTATGAGAGAGGGAAACATGGTTTTATGTATCTCAACAATATTAAGTTTCCCCTCTTTATGTTGAAAATTTTGAAGTTGCACTTGTTTTGCTTTCCTATGCTTGTTGCTTTGTGCTTTCATGACTTGTTTCTTTACAAGATTATAAGTGGGTTAGACTTAAATTTGTTCCATATTTTCTTCTTGATGCTCTCTTTTACTTCAATTCATATTTCTTATGTGAGCATCATCGAAATTATCATGCCAATCTTAATGGCTATAAAGATAGAGCTTTTGGGAGACAACCCATTTTATTTTTACTTTAAGTTTATTTTTGTTTTGTTGAGTCTTGGAAGTTATTGCCTATGTAATAACCTCTCTTTATCCTTTTTGTTTGGTTTTTGTGCCAAGAATAACCTCTAATGAGAGGGAAGTAAGATATGGGGAAGTTGTTGTCCCGAAACATATTTCTATGCGTCACTGTAAAAAATCGTGAAAAATCTCAGTACGTCGGATTGAGCTGTAATGTTTTGTGCTTATGCCCCAGGTTATTACCCAACTTTTGTTAGTTTTGCACTTTTCGAATTGAGCAACAGAAGATTTTCGAAAAAATAGGTCTTTACCCGCTGGTCTGTTTTGACAGATTTCTGCCATTATTTGCATTTGCCTCTTAATCGGTTTCTTTTTGAGTTCTCTTGGATCATTAGAGCTGTTAAAACAAATTGCTACAGTAGCTTATGTTTTAATGTATGATTTACTTGAGTTGAAGCTGAACCCAAAGGATTATTATTTTGAATACACTAATGTTGCTAATGAAGATTGTGTGAAGTTTTGTATGGAGGAAGTTTTCAAGTGTAGGGAGAGAATGATGTGATGAGATGAAGTTTGGACAAAAGCTCAAGCCTGGGGATGCCACCTGTGTCACCCCAAGAAATATTCAAGAAGTACAAGCATCAAAGCTTGGGGATACCCAAGGCATCCCCTTCTTCATCAATAATCTCAGGTCTTCTTTCAAGACACTTTAATTTTATTACCTTATGCACTATGTGTTGTTCTTGGAGCGTCTTTGTTTTTAGTTTTCATTTGCTTTCTTTGTCGCAATAATTTGGTTGGATCCCAACACACTTCTTTTGGAGAGAGACACACCACGTTATTCATTGCCTAGAACACTCTAGTTTTCACCCTTATTGTTCTGTGAGTGTTCTCCTTTGCTAGCACTGCGTTTTGCTTTAGTTTTCTTATTCTTTTGGCTTAGAACTTTTTAGTTATTCTTTTTAGATGGGTGAGACATGCTCTCTAGTCTTTATTGATTACTATCTTTGATAGTTGTTTCAAATAAGTCGATTGGTGTTGGAAAACAGTAGGAAGTTTCATGCTTATAGTGGTACAAAAGGAAGCTTGTTTTGACTGTGACTTAGACTTTATCATGTCATGCTAGATGTTGCTTTGACTATATTCTTAGTGATTATTGTTGTAGCATCACTTGTTTCAAACAATTGAGATTGCTTAATGTGCCTTGAAAGAATCATGCGTTGTTTTAGCATACAAAAGCATAATATTGTGGTATTCTCCTTTGATGCTTTATTTGGGTTGACTTGGCACATGCTTACACCAAGTTAAGACTATGAACCAGTCACCATAGCCTCTATGATCATTTAGTTTTTGACTTGCAATATCACTTTATTCTTTAATTAATAATGTTTTGTCGCTTTGCATGATTATGGCCATTATTGCTCTCTTAGTTGGTCGCTCCCACTCTTTTGCTAGCCTCCACCTGTACTGAGTATGAGTTCTACTCATGCATCCAACTCCCAAGAAACCAAGTTATTCCAAAGATTCCACTATAAATTCCTATGAACGGTGTGTTACACCATTCCAAGTATATTCATGTTTTTATCTATCTTCCAAATTAAACTTGTTATGTGAAAATTAGTGATTAAAGCTCTCACAAACTTGATGGCACACTTTTATTTTCTTGCACTTAATAAACTTGAACCATTGTGTCCATCTATTTTTCTTATAAGCTTGCACTTTATAAGTTGTGAATTAGCAGAACCATGATACCATGGGGAACGCTTTCAACATTGCACTTATTATTCAGTTGATATCATGTTCTTTTGTTTATGGATCCCGGCGGTATGAAATAAAAGGAGAGCTTGTAAAATCATGGAGTTTGTATGTGTGTTAGAGAAACGCCTAGGCGGCTAGCCTAAGCCATGCCTAATCATGGTGGAAACTTGCAGCATAACCATAGTGAGCATTCTGTGAAGCATCCTCAATAAAAACCTATGCAAATAGCAAATAAAAAGATCGTTGAGATGCTCATTGTTTGTTGCCTTGTCATTTTTATATGGGAAAGCTCATGTGTCATGGGGCAAGGGGTACCCCGTTGGTAGTTCTCCATGATACACATGTACTTAAAATGACAAGAACTTACTTGTGACTAAAGTTGAGTAGCATGAGGTTTGATACTCGTAAGCAAGGGGCATGAGATTTTCAACTTATAACTTGTCAAGCATATCCTAATATTTGTGTCACTTTAACCTTAATCACTTCAAGATGCCAATGATAGGGTCAATGAGAGCTCAAAGCTAGTAAGTACCATAATTTTTGGAAGCTCTTTATGAAACTTGAAATCCCTGCTTCCTTCTGTGAAGGGCTTTCTTTTTATCTTTTTATGTTGAGTCTCCATCTTCTATCTTTATGCACCAATTAAGAGAGCACAGTTGTCATTCTTAGTTCAATGTGCATTGTCCCAAAACTTGTTGATTGATTCATAACTTTGATATTGATTGTTCTTAAATTATTTGTATCTAGTCACCCTTATGAACTTTGAAGGTGTCCTATGCATTTATGTTTTGCTATACCATGAGGGACAAGATGAATACCACTCTTATTATGTTTTCTATATGTGAAACAAACAAACGTACTTCAATACATTGTTATTCATGATATTTTGTCTATACCTTTTCATGTTACAACATAGTTGCTATGTCTTATTGTTAGAACTCTATCTTTCATGCTCATGTTTAGAGTACTTTGATCCTAGCTATCAATGCTTTACAAATACCTTGATCAAGATCGTGATGGTGCATGTCACCTCAAAAATTATTCTTTTTATCACTTACCTACTTGAGGATGAACAGGAGTTAAGCTTGGGGATGCTTGATACGTCATAAACGTATCTATAATTTTTTACACTCCATGCTTGTTTTGTATCAACTATCTTATGTTTTGTCTACAGTTTGAGGCATTTTTATACATTTTCTGGAACTAACCTATTGATAATATGCCGCAGTGCCAGTTGCCTGTTTCTGCTGTTTTTGGTTTCAGAAAAGCTAGTAAAGAAATATTCTCAGAATTGGACAAACAAAAGCTAAAGTTCCTATTTTTCTTGACACGACACAGAATTCCAAAGTAGAGACGAAGGAGAGCCACGAGGCGGCCACACCATAGGGTGACGCGGACCCCCTAGGCGTGTCAAGCCCTGGTGTGGACCCCTCGGGCGGCATCCGACCTCGCCTCTTTGCCTATATAAACCCCTCGAGACGAAAAACCTAAGGGGAAGATCAGAAATCCACGAAAAGTTCCGCATCACCGCAGCCACCAAAGATGATATCCAGGGGACAGAAGTCTCTGTTTTGGCACCCTGCCAGGACAGGGAAGTGCCCCCGGAGCCATCTCCATCGACTCACCGCCATCTCCATCAATGTTGCTGACTCTCATGATGAGGAGGGAGTAGTTCTCTCTCGAGGTTAAGGGCTCTACCGGTAGCTATGTGTTCACTCTCTCTCTCTATGCGTGATCTTATTGAGATCGTGAGCTTTGTAATATAGTTAAATAAGTAGATCTATTTTGCTACTCAAGTGTTTTAATTAATCTCTGCTTATACCCACGTGTGTGAAGTTGACAGTGTGCAAACCCTGTGGCACTTAGGCTAAGGTTACAGAAATACTTATCATGAGTATAATTTGAGTTGGATGTCTCTATGAGATTATGGTGTTTGTTGGAACCATCTAGTGCTCAAGGTGATAGTGAGGGGTTATCTGGATGGGGAATGCACACTTTAAGGTGTGCTATTATATCCCTACATCGTCCAACCGGAGAGTAGTTCAGGGTAGCATAATGAAGAGAAGATATTTATATGAGAGTGTCCACTAGTGAAAGTATGATCCCTAGGCCTTGTTTCTAAGCATTGAAACACCATTTACAATCAGTCCAATTACATGTTTGCTTGCTGCCACTCTTATTTCAGATTCCAATTACCACTTATAATCATCCATATTACTTGTATTTCACTATCTCTTCGCCGAACTAGTGCACCTATACACCTGACAAGTGTATTGGGTGTGTTGGGGACACAAGAGACTTCTTGTATCTTGATTGCAGGGTTGCTTGAGAGGGATACCTTTGACCACTTCCTCCCTGAGTTCGATAAACCTTGGGTGATCCACTTAAGGGAAACTTGCTATTGTTCTACAAACCTCTACACTTGGAGGCTCAACACTGTCTACAAGAATAGAAGCGTGCGTAGACATCAAGAAGCTTCAAGCAAACCCAAGGATTCACCAAGATACAAAGGAAACTACAAGCTTTCCTACCAACGGATTCCTCATGGCCAGAAGAATCGAGTGCTACAAAGCATAGAAGCCTCCGGATGCTACTACCAAGTCTTCCTATGCAAGATATTATCAAGACCACCAATAACTTTGATAATTAAGAAAAATAGTCCTATGATAGGATTCTCATGTATCACGAGTAGTTACTCCTTGTACTAATGGTACGATGTGTTTGCTTAAATAAGTGCATGATGTGCTGGAAGGGGTGGGTTACTGCGTTTCTCCTTGGGGATAATGTTGCGACCGCATTGCTCTACTCACCTAGTATGTGTGTTTTGGCCTTATCGGACTTAGGCAAACATGTCATTTTGGGATCTATGCACCATTGATGGCTCAAAATGTAGAGCTCGTTGGGAACCCCAAGATGAAGGTATGATGTGCACAGTAGCAAGTTTTCCCTCAGTTATGAAACCAAGGTTATCGAACTAGTAGGAGTAAGGAAACAACTCAAAGGTGTTGCTAGCAACTTGGAATCCTGCACAACACAACCATAGAACTTTGCCCCAACTTAGAATGAGGTTGTCAATATCACTGGTTTTGCTGAAAACAAAGGATTAAACGTATAGTGTGAAAGATAGTAATTGCTTGCAGAAAGTAAACAGTAAACAATAACAGTAGATGGTATATCAATGTAAAAGAATGGACTGGGATCCATAATTCACTAGAGGTGATTCTCCTTAAGATAAATAGCATGTTGGGTGAACAAATTACAGCGGGGCAATTGATAGATTCGAGAAAGCATACAATGCATATACTAGACATCTTGAATCCTATGAGATTTGATTGGGCATTACAACATAATACATAGACCGTAATCCAACTGCATCTATGACTAATAATCCACCTTTAGGTTATCGTCCGAACCCCTTCCAATATTAAGTTGCAAGCTACAGATAATTGCATTAAGCAAAGTGTGTAAAGTAAACAATACGATTGTCCCATGGACAAAGGATTGCTGTTTTCTCCCTAGTAGCAACAGCACATCTACAACCTTAGAGATTTATGTCACTTCCCCAGATTACTAGAGGCATGAACCCACTATCGAGCATAAATACTCCCTCTTGGAGTTGCAAGCATCTACTTGGCCAAGATAGTTACAAACAACGGAGAGCATGCAAGATCACAAATAACATAGACATGATAGAATCAATAATCAATCTGAAATAGCATCTCAATATCCATCGAATCCCTACAAACACAACATGTAAGATTACAAATAGATGATCTTAATCATGAATGGAGCTCACAAGATCTAAACATGATAGCACAAAGGAGGAGAACCAACCATCTAGCTACTATATGGACCCGTAGTCCAAGGATGAACAACTCACGCCTCACACCGGAGGCAGGCATGGTGATGAAGAAGGCCTCTAGGATGATCTCTCCCCTTCCGGAAGGGTGCCGGGAAGAGCTTCAGATCCCTCTTGGTCTAGGGATGGAGATGGCGGCGGCTATAAACTCTTTCGTGGAATTTTGATCGGGTCCTTAAGGTTTTCGTCTCGGGAGGCTTTTATAGGCGAAGGGGAAAGGTCGGTGGAGTACCGGGGGCCCACACCCCCTAGTGGCACGCCCTAGGGCTGGTCGTGCCACCACCAGGTGTGGCCGCCCTGGTGCGCCACTTTGTCTCCCCTCCGGACTCCGTGTTGCTTCGGGTAAAATATTGACTTTGTCTTTTGTCCCGCCCAATTCCGAGAATATTTCCTTACTAGCTTTTCTGAAACCAAAAATAGCAGAAAACAGGCAACTGGCACTATGGCATATTGTTAATAGGTTAGTTCCTGAAAATGTATAAAAATACCTCAAAGTGTGAACAAAACATAAGAAAGTTGATATAAAACAAGCATGGAGCATCAAAAATTATAGATATGTTTACGATGTATCAAGCATCTAGGAAACTTTTCTAAGATGTTATTCCCTCTCCTCTATTAATAGCACCCCAACATTAGTTGTTACTAGTGAGAACCCATACTAACCTAGGAAATCGAACAAGGAGCCACTAGGAATAAAGCATCTCAAGATTCAGAAATTCAACAGCGTCGAGATTGGAACTACTTGAAGTTCTCACATCAAAAGAATGTAAAGATAGGAGTACTTTGTCAGATTCACTTCTCAAGATCTTCACCAAACCTGCAAGCCAACTTTACATGCCGACAATCGCAAGAGTTCCCAGTTGAAGTCTAAAGTCTTATACCGAAGGATCAACACCAGCGACCCGAAGCAACAACAAGAAGTAAAGAATTGACTAATCTAACATCTTGCTTGTTGGATTTCCAACCATCCCAACAGTCCTTACCCTTGTTTTTACTAATCATCCTCCTCACTCCCATTGGTGAGAAGTTTCTCAAAGGAAGGCCAAAAGCTCCAAATCATGGAGACATGAATAAACAAAGACAATGAGTCTACTCTTCAATTTCCCCTAAGCAATGCAAGGAGATCAAGTGAAGATGGTCCTTCTGAAGCTGGATGTCTCTACCTCGACTGAAGGCTAGCAAGGAGTGTAGTAAACCCCTAACATGCTTAGAGCTAACTTTTGAAGCTTTGTCAGGCAATCACTCCGACAAGATGTTTGCAAATGGGTGTATCAGAAGACCTCGACTCAAGGCAGAAGATCTACAACAATCTTCTAGCATCAAACCAACACTTTAAAACGAAATATCTACCCATCCGTTATTACCCTTAGTAAAACTCTAAGGTGGGAAGACTACGTCTTTCCACTCCATTTAAGTAAAACCCTCCACTAGAATATACCCTAGGAAGCTTCAACCCCTCAACACATTGATTAAATACGACAACCCTATTAGGAAACACTGTCAAAGTAAATCCTCTAGTAGCCTTAGGAAGATAGATATACCGTCCTCGGAAGGTACTTCAAGAAGTTTCCAACCAGACTCCTTCATCAAGAGTCGACTCTCAACACACCAGCTGTGGAAACAAAATACCCTTGACCTCAGCAACAAACTCAGACGTCTACTTAACTCTCCCTGTACCCAAGAAGCTCAGAATCAAGAAGGTAAGAATATATGAAGTCGACAAGACTACTCTCCAACTTGTATGAAGCAGCATAAAGAGTCAAGAATGAATAAGGTTTTATGAAGGAACTCATCTACTACTTCATCTGAAGACCAACATGGAGAGTCATTGATTCACAACCTGCATAGATTTAACATGTTTGAAGCTCCATTAGTCAACGACTCCGATAGGCTACTTACGAATAGAATTAGTATATGAGCCTCATAAGACATAGCATGCACGACATCATCTGAAGATTTCAACTCCGGACATAAAGTTTGCGACATTCTTCCAACATCACCATATGACTCCAAGAAAGAAGGTATGCATCATCTCCGAGCTTCCTTAATATAACCCTAAGGGGGAAGACTGCGTTTTCCCACTAAAGTAGAGTAACTCTCTGCCAGAAGCGACCTCAGGAGATTCAACCCCTAGTTCATTGATAGGATGCGATAATCCTCTAAGGAAGAGTCATGGACCCCTCTAGAAACGAGAGCAAGCTGCATACTTCCGCCTCTACTTCAGAAAAATTCCAACTAGACGTCTTTCATCCAGTGTCAACACTGTAGACATCGAATCTGGAAAGAGAAGAAGATCGACCTTCGCAACAAGGTCTGAAGCTTAATCAATTCTACGTGCATGCAAGAAGTCGGAACTACAACTCTACTAGCAAAGCATCCATTCCCAAAGATGAAGTTCAACATAAGCTAGCCCTCTAGACTCCCTTAGCACTACACTTAGGCATCCCGAGACGATATTATTTTATGGGGGGAAGGTCTGTAACACCCCACCTTTTGTGATCTTGCTTAGGTGTCCTGAGTGCAAAAATTAGGGGAACACAAACTTTATATCCCCAAGTGGTAAAGTAATTTGCTTGTTTGATTGTGTTGCCTTTGTTTCTGCTGGTGTTGTGATCAAGATACTTCTCTATCTTATCAAAGGTTTACCAAAAGGAAATTTCTTGGCTTACTTTACATATTCTCAAATGTTTGTACTTTTCAAAAACTAGAGCCAAGATGACTTTGTAAACTAAAATGTTTCCTTTTCATTCCATTGAAAGTAAGGAGATCTATATGATACCATCTCCACTGCTCCTAGCATAACTAGGGTTTGGCTTATGAGCTCCGCTAGAGCTATTATATCTGTTGTACTTAGCCATGCTTCGCTATTACCACTGGTCCATACGGTTGATGAATCAGAGCTACGAATGAACCTAGTTGGATATGATGACGTGGTATGATCAGATATGAAAGTTAAACATGCTAAGGCTCGTATGAGAGGCCACGCCGGGTTGTGGTTTTTGTAGTCCCATACTTTCCACCACTAGGACCTGAGTTCTTGCCTCTTGAACCAAGATGAGCGTACAAACACACGAGGGCCTGGAAACCCCCTCGACCAACTAACTTTCCTAGTAGATTCCATGAGTCACATAGTTCGGGCGTTCCATTCGACATATGCATTTTGGTTGTTCTCAAAGGAGGTGAAGGGGTGCATTCATACAGGTAGGTAGGCGTGGCAGGGAATGGGAGAGGCATGGCCTCCGTAATCTCAAACTCTGTTCACATCTCTAGGGACCGGCTTCGGGACTTGACCCGTTACGGTGGCATCTCCTTAGAGTGTGACTAATGGTCTCAGCGAAAGCAAGGTAAAGGTCATGGTAAACCACCCTCTGTCGGACTTCCAAGGAAGAGGACTAATGTTAACTGGCATCAAGAGTCGGTTGGTACTTGTGGGTAAAGTTGTACACCCCTGCAGGGTATTAATATTTTCAAAAGGTCACGTTCACGGTTATGGACGACTTGGGAACAGATTCAAAGATCATAGAGAACTATAACCTAATCGTAAAATTTGGCAAGTAAGTAAAGTGTGTCCTAAGGATGCTTCCTCAGGGATCAAGGGGGTAATCCTAGTTAGTAGGTTCAGCTGATATAGATGATGGATATCAGAAGAAGATCAAAGCTGGAGATATCGTTTTCTTATCCCCTTTTAAAATGATCTGTTTATTCGAGCTTCTACTCCTCTCTCTTTTACAACAAAAGATAGTTTTATGCAAAATAACTCCACCGGTCATAAGTCTTGCGGAGTACATCCTGTACTCAGCCTTGCTTTGTTGATACTTTTGCAGCAGGTAAGTGTTATCATAGAAGAAGAGTTCGTTATGACATTGGCATCGACGAGTAGTTTTGGGTTCCCAGCCAGCAGCCTGGAATCTATGGAACGGGCGTCATCGTTATGCTTCAGGCCTCTTAGGTCATTTGTTAAGTTTGCTATACTTAATAGCGTAATTTTCCTTCTGTTGTTTGATGCTTGTGGTCAGTGACCTCTGCTTGTAACATTTTGTTTCTTTGCTCAGTTATGAGCTCGCTGTAATAATTTGTGTGTCGTAGGGTCACTGCAATATTACCGATTCTCTCTCTGTATGCTTCTAAGATTTAGATTAGGCTTATATCATACAGAGGTCTGGAATTTGTCTAGCCTTAATATTGGGGGTGTCACATATCACCATTAGCTAGTCTTGTAAATATGAGACCTACTCAATATATCATAAAAATTTGGAAGAAAAATTACCTTGGCGGAGCGGTCCATACGGGTTGGGATCGCCAAATCAGCAACAACAACTACGCGCGGGATCCATGATGGTCGTGAGTTCCCCAATACCGGCACTGACAGCATCCCGTCGAAATGTGAGAGATGACTTCTGACCGGTGGAGAATGGATGCAGCGGACGGTTGGAGAATTTCTGGTGGATGAAATCGAGGAGCGATGACCAGAATCAAAGGTGGTGCACGGCAGCAGCGGAGGAGGTTGGCTGCGGGCGGGGATCACAGGATGAAATGTCCCTCCCTTTAAGGGTTTCCGCGCAATATTGGGCACCAATGGGTCAACCACAAAAACCGTGAATCTACTGAGTATTCTGACGCCCTTAAAAAAAATTAAGGCCTAGCGGTTTTAATGTACTAGAAGAATGCCCCGCGCGTTACGGCGGGAATTTCTACAAAAAAGGTGATGTGAATTCTAATATCTGTAGTTCACACACGAATTTTAGTACCCCTCCAATTTAATTATTGCAGGTATTGCACAAATATAGTTTTGTAATGATTTTTAGAATGTAATTCATGTAGCTGAAGTGAAATAAAAAATACAAAAGATGGAACATCATGTACATTTGAGGAAATTTTTTGCTAAATTAAAGAGTTAAACATTTTAAAAAAAATTAGGACATTACATCTATTTTTATAAAGAGGTCATATAATGCAAAATTGAGTGTGCAAACTTTTTTATGTGGTGGGAAAGGAGTGAAATACTTGTCGTTGATGGTTCCCTTCTTCGATAAGAATGACTTTGATATGATGTTCTCTAAGCCATTGTTATTTTTCTTCAATATAATAGTAGCGCATCACAATGCAAAAAAAATAGTAATTCTATTGATCAGACAAAAAATAGTAATTCTATTGATTAGAACAATTGTAGGTTGCCAACGTTACACTGGTAGAAAGAGGGCCTTTGGTCTAGCGCCCAAATTCCATTGGTCCCGGTTCGTTTCCATAATCGGGACCAATGCCAGGCACCGGTCCCGGTTCATGCTGCCTGGGCATTGGTCCCGGTTCATCTGTAAGCATTGGTCCCGGTTGGTGGCACGAACCGGGACCAATGCCCCCACGACGCACACGTGGCGCTCTGCGGGGCATTGGTCCCGGTTCATGCCACGAACCGGGACCAAAAACCCCGCGACGGTCAGCAGTCCAGGACAATTAATGTAAATTAATTCAGGGCATAAATTAATTCGAGGCAGAAATTAATTCGAGGTAGAAATTGAATTGATCACTATTTTTGAAAAAATCTTTCACGAATTAATCGAGACAAAGGTCTAAATTGAGACATTTTATTATTCGACCACAAATTTTTCCATACAAAGATGCGACTTTACAAATTCCTAGTCGACAACACTTCTGCTGCCGCTGTCCTCCGAGCCGCTGTCCTCCGAGCCGCTAGCTTCCTCGTCGGCGTCGGACGAAATCTCCACGATTTCGGCGTTGTTCGGGAGACGGAACTCCTCTGCGCGCCTAGCACCGTCGATGGCGGTGTAGATGGTCCGTCCAGGGACGGACCAGAACATCTCCTGCCCTTCTTGGTTGCGGCGATCTGGGTGCACCAGGCGCCCGTCCACGAAGCGGTTGCCAAGCTTGGCCTTCCGCTCCTTCTTGAACAGCCGGGGCCAGTACTCGCTGGCCGCCACTCATGCACGCGGGCAGTTGGCGGCGATGCTCCATGATGACGTACTCCATCTCGTATCCGCGGGGGTTGAGGAGCGGAGCCACCAGCACACCCGCCTCACTGATGCAAAATCCGGTGGGTACGGTCGCGCGCGGCGGTGCGAGGATGCCGTAGATCGCAAACATCGCCGCCTCGTAGTGGTTGAGAATGGGCACCTCCATGATGGCGCGGTGGATATTGGAGAGGGAGGGGAGGCGAGACGACGGCGCGGTGGAGAGGCGATAGCTAAAGGGGTGGGGTGGAGAGGGACTGCAGAGAGGCAGAGGCGATGGCAAAAGCAAGCGCTGTGGCCTCATATTTATACACGGGGACAACGAAGCGATGGTGGGCATTGGTCCCAGTTATTGCCACGAACCGGGACCAAAGCCCCTCCCAAGCGACACGTGGCAGCCCAGCAGCGCGCCCCCCACCCAGGTCATTGGTCCCGGGTCGTGCCATTAACCGGGACCATTAACCTGGGTGGGGTGCGAGCTGCTGGGCCGCCACGTGTCGCGCGGGAGGGGCTTTGGTCCCGGTTCGTGGCAATAACCGGGACCAAAAACTCTCCCCTGGCTATATATAAGCCCAGCCCTTTGCCCACCAAATTTTGCTGGATTGTGTGTGAGGTGTGGGTGCTAGCTTTTTTTTCTTTGATTGCACACAAGGTGTTCGACGAAATGTCCGCTTTAGTTCGCACAACATGGTATCCTCGGCTGAGGTTAGCAACCTTATCTTCTTTATCTGTAACTGATACAAAAATATTGCATATCTCCATGTAGAGTGGTCATTTTACTATTCACGATGTTATTGTAATGGTTAATTATTATGACGCAGATCGATGCACGGATGCGATGGATGTATGGCGACCGACGCCATTCCGATTTTATTGCAGGCCTCCATAAATTTATCGATTTGGATAAGGCAAACAAAGTGGATAATTTTATGCCTTGTCCCTGCGTCGACTGTCGAAACGTGGCGGAGCACTCTGCCCCGAAAATCCTTCAAAGCCATCTGCTTCGGAGAGGTTTCATGCCCGGATATTATTGTTGGGCCATGCACGGAGAAAGAGGGGTTAGGCTGGAAGAAAATGAAGAAGGGGAGGATGATGATAGCTATCCTATGTCCCCTGAAGAGTACAGTGATACTTCTATGGAAGACAATGAAGAAGAGGGAGGCGGCAATGAAGAAGAACAACGGGCATCGGATGAGCCTGCTGTCTTGGTCAGGTCATTTCTGATGCAAAGCAACAATGTGATACAGAAAGGGAGAAGCTTAAGTTGGAGGCCATGCAAAAGGATCACAAAAAGTTGGTGTACCCAAATTGCGAAGATGGCAGCACAAAGCTCAGTACCACACTTGAACTGCTGAAATGGAAGGCAGAGACTGGCTTATCTGACAAGGGATTTGAGAAGTTACTGAAAATAATGAAGCCGAAGCTTCCAAAGGATAACGAGCTGCCCGAGACAACATACGAAGCAAAGAAGACTATCAGCCATCTAGGATTAGATGTGGAGAAGATACATGCATGCATTAATGACTGCATCCTGTACCGCGGTGAGAAGTACGAGAATATGGATAAATGCCCAGTATGCAATGCATGTCAATACAAGATCAGACAAGATGACCCTAGTGATGTTGAGGGTGATGACGAGCCCTCCAGGAAGAGGGTTCCTGCTAAGATTATGTGGTATGCTCCTATAATACCACGGTTGAAACATCTGTTCAGAAATAAAGAGCATGCCAGGTTGTTGTGATGGCACAAAGAAGAGCGTAAGAAAGACGGGAAACTGAGACACCCCGCCGATGGGTCGCAGTGGAGAAACATCGAGAGA
Source organism: Avena eriantha (assembly GCA_910589775.1). NCBI lineage: Eukaryota > Viridiplantae > Streptophyta > Magnoliopsida > Poales > Poaceae > Avena > Avena eriantha. Next base: position 150,691,672 of record OU342744.1, read on the forward strand.
AAGTACTCGAACTTTGCAGGTGACGCGAGGAACTTATGGTTTGGTCTAAGTACAGACGGCATGAATCCTTTTGGAGAGCAGAGCTGTAGTCACAGCATCTGGCCAATGACTCTATGTATCTACAACCTTCCTCCTTGGTTGTGCATGAAGCGGAAGTTCATTATGCTGTCAGTGCTCATCCAAGGACCAAAGCAACCCGGCAACGACATTGATGTGTACCTAAGGCCATTAGTCGATGAACTTTTGCAATTGTGGGCAGAACCAGGTGTAAAGGTGTGGGATGATCACAAACAGGAGCCATTTGACCTACGAGCGTTGTTGTTCGTAACCATCAATGATTGGCCTGCTCTTAGTACCATTTCAGGACAGTCAAACATGGGATACAATGCATGCACGCACTGTTTAGATAATACTAAAGGTACATATTTGGATAAATGTAAGAAGTTTGTGTACCTGGGGTGTCGTAAATTTCTTCCGACCAATCATCAAGTAAGAAAGAAAGGCAAGAATTTCAACGGTGAGGCAGATTACCGGAAGAAGCCTAAGCTCCCTAAAGGTGCTGATGTATTTGGTATGGTGAAGGACCTAGAAGTTGTTGGAGATATGCCCAAGAGGCAATAATAAAGTGGTTATTATTATATCTTTATGTTTATGATAAATGTTTACATCCCATGCTATAATTGTATTAACCGGAAACATTAATACTTGTGTGTTTTGTAAACATAAAAGAGTCCCTAGTAAGCCTCTTGTTAAACTAGCTTGTTGATTAATGGATGATCATGGTTTCCTGATCATGGACATTGGATGTCGTTAATAACAAGATCATATCATTAGGAGAATGATGTGATGGACACACACCCGTAGTAAGCGTAGCATAAGATCAAGTCATTAAGTTCGTATTGTTGTAAGCTTTTAAATGCATAGTAACCTAATCCTTCGACCATGAGGTTATGTTAATCACCATCACCGGATGGGTACTTTGATGACATCAAACACCGCTTCGTAACTGGGTGGTCATAAAGGTGTCATTGGGTATTCTGAAAGTATGTGTTGAAGCGCATGGACCAAGATTGGAATTTGTCCATCCATATGACGGATAGATATGCTCTGGGCCCTCTCGGTGGAATGTCATCTAGTTAGCTTGCAAGCATGTGACTGGATCACAAGAGATGACATATCACGGAACGAGTAAAGAGTACTTATCGGTAACGAGGTAGAACTAGGTATGGAGATGCTGACGATCAAACCTCGGATAAGTATAGTATCACGTGACAAAGGGAATTGGTTTCGTATGTAAATGGTTCAATCGATCACGAAGTCATCGTTGAGTATGTGGGAGCCATTATGGATCTCCAGGTCCCGCTGATGGTTATTGATAGGAGATGTGTCTCTGTCATGTCTGCATATTCACGAACCGTAGGGTGACACACTTAAGGTTCGAAGTTGTTTTAAGTAGATATGGAACATGCGTTGGAGACCGAATGTTGTTCGGAGTCTCGAAATGGATTCGGGACATCACGAGGAGATCCGGAATTGTCCGGAGAATAAGATTCATATATTGGGGATCATTTTCTGAGTTAGGAAATGTTCCGGAGTGTTTGTATGAGGATTCTAGAAGGTTTCGGAATGTTCCGGAATGTTCTGGAAGGTTTCTTGGAGTTTGCTTGAAAACCAAGGAAGGAATCAAGGAGTCCTGGTGGGTCAAGACTAGGAGTCGTGGGGGAGGAGGACTCCTCCCCCCACTCCCCAACCCGCCGGCCATAGAGGAAGGGGAGTCCTACAAGGACTCCCCCTCCCCAAGGCGCCCTCCCCCCCTTAAATAGAAGGGCAGGGGCGCCCCCTCTTGGCCCTCTCCCATAACTCCCAATCTCGGCCGCCTCTCTCCTCCACCAATCTTCTGCACAGGCATAGGCGAAGCCCTGCAGAATTCTCTACTCCACCACCACCACCACGCCGTCGTGCTGCTGGGATTCCGTGGAGAAGATCTACTACCTCCGCTGCTCGCTGGAACGGGGAGAGGAAGGTCTGCTTCGAATCCGCACGTGTGACCGACTGCGGAAGCGCTGCCGAATCGCGGCGCCGGAAGGATCGTCCACTTGACCGACTGTGGAAGCGCTGCTGGAACGCGACGCCGGAAGGATCGTCCACACGATCTTGAGATCGGCAAGTGATCGACTACATCAACCACGAGATCTAATCTCGTTAACGCTTTCGGATCTACGAGGGTTAGTTCCTTTCTATCTCGTTGCTCATGTCTAATAGATTAGATCTTGGCTTTTATCTAGATTAGATCTGGGTTTTGTTCGTTCTTGCGGTAGAAAATTTTTGTTTTCCATACTACGAACCCATCAGTGGTATCAGAGCCGTATCTGTGCGTAGATTTGTTGCACGAGTAGAACACAATGTTTTTGTGGGCGTTGATGCTTTTGTTGTCGGTGTCTTAGCGTGTACTTTGCATCTTGCGGCATGGTGGGATGAAGCGGCTCGGGCTAACATTACATGTCATCGCACATGAGACTTGCTCCACGCTTGATGTGCAACTTGCTTTGCACAAGTGGCTTTGCGGGTGTCTGTCTCTCCCACCATAGTTAAGATTCAATTTACAATGAGCATCTGACAACATTTGTATCAACATTGTGGTCCTTGTTCGTAGGTAAGATCGGTCTTATGCGAAAGCCCCAAACCACGTAAAACATGCAAAGAAAATTAGAGGCGTCTAACTTGTTTTTGCAGGGGTTTTGTGATGTGATATGGCCAGTATGTGATTGTGATTATATTTGATGTATGCAATGATCCTTATTGTAATATGGCAACCGGCAGGAGCCTAATGGTTGTCTTTTAATTCTGTTAAGACCTGCGTGTCTATTCATCTTGTAATAGCTTTATTCCAAGTAGTTGTAATAGTTACTAGTGATGATGGACAACCATGAAGCGGCGCCACTGACCTTGATGCAATGCTGGTGATGATGGAGATCATGTTCGTGCTTTGGAGATGGAGATCAAAGGCGCAAGAAGAAAGGGCCATATCATATCACACATATTATGAATTGCCTGTGATGTTAATCCTTTATGCATCTTGTATTGCTTAGATCGCGACAGTAGCATTATAAGATGATCCCTCTCACTAAATATCAAGTAATAAAGTGTTCGTCCTTAGTTGGCACCGTTGCTAAGACTCGTCGTTTCAAAGCATCTCGTGATGATCGGGTGTGATAGACTCTACGTGTGCATACAACGGGTGCAAGCCAGATTTGCACATGCGGAAACTAAGGTTAACCTTGACGAGCCTAGCATGTATAGACATGGTCTCGGAACACGGAATACCGAAAGGTAAAGCATGAGTCATATGGATGATATGATGAACATGTTGATTGTTCGCCTTTAAAGCTACATCATCTCACGTGATGATCGGACTTGGTGTAGTGGATTTGGTTCGTGTAATCACTAAAACAACTCGAGGGATGTTGTTTTGAGTGGGAGTTCATTTGTAATTTGGATTAGTCGAACTCAATTTATCATAAACACAATCAAAGTGAATTTGCATAGTTTGCTGTAGTCATTGGCATCCGTTCACCACCTTACGCTTAGTTATAGTTGAGATAGTGGAACTATAGAAATTCTGGATATTTACTTTACGAACTGGTATTGTATTGTTTTGAATGTCAATTTAAAGTTTATAAGTCCTATTGCAAACTTTTAGCAAACTCTATTTACTCCATGAAGTTTAATAAGTAGTATTAAATCAAGAGTAAGAATTCCAATGTTAGTATCTAAAGTATCATGTTTGCCTCCATGATTCTTGATACTCAAAAGATTGTTTTTAATATCAAGTTTATCTAAGAGTTGAAAGCAATGTTTCAGAAACCATCATATGTGAAAGGTATTGCGATATCTAAAACAATGTGTTGGTTACAACATGATAGAGTATACGTCCTCATATTTGATGAGAATTTGTGAAGGTTGGAGACGCTAGTCGTCCTAATCCTCCAAAAGGTTTTGAAAAAGAAACATTATACTCGCAATTCACCTTTATAAGCTATAGCAACTTGATCATGAAAGTTGTCATGATAAGGATGAATAGAAGATGTAAGTAAAATGTTTACTACACTAAAAGATTACTAAAGAATGGAATTTTGAAAGAATGCCAAACATTTGATGAAGGTGATCCACTTCAAAGTGCAAGTCCAAAGGTATTAGTATTTGACTATACACACTTTGTACTATGTGTCATGTGAATGACACCACTATTGATGTTGATAGATTCTTTTAAAGAAAAGGAATTGCTAAAAGAGAATCTATAAAATATTTGGCAGAAAATAAAAGGTTGGAGATGTCCAACTTAGGCATATAGAAGATATACATGTTATGGTTGTATTCCTTGCTTGTTAAACAATGTGGTTCTCCGGTATTGGATACCAAATTGGTTGGTATGGAGTGTCATACAGGACAACACAATTCATGAACTGCAATGGCCTAAGTAACTAGCAAGAGAATATGTGATGATGTTCATCGAAAACAAACAAAGGGTTGTTGTGTTGCTCGTTAACATCAAAGCTTGCCTTCAAGATTTGTTTCAATAATTGTTATTTTGATTAGGTATTATGACAACAAAAGGTTGTTCAAATAATTGCCGTATTCCATAAAGGATGGATGAACTTTTACAAGTCTTGTGGGAGAAATCACATCCATAAACACTATTGCTAAAATGTCGCAAGACAAATGATTAAAAGATCACTTATGAAGTGACATCGCTGTTTAAATTATATTTGAAAGAAAACTTGAAGAAACTCCATGTTGATGGAATTTTTGAGTTTTTGATTTTGATCAATTGACGCATGTGAGACATTCATCGAGATAATTAAAACTCTGTTCGTAGGCCAAAAGAGGAACGGACGACTAACTGATTGGAATTTGTACATATTGATGTATATAGTCCATTATGTGTAGTCGTAGGCGATGGATTTCAACTTCATATGCTTTCTCCGAAGATTTGAGTGAGTATATGTATATACTTACTCAATAAGGAAGAAGTATGAAACATTTGAAAAATGTTCAAAGACTTTCAAGATGAAGTGGAAAATCATTGTAACAAGAAAATAAAAGAGTTTATGATTGGATCATAAAGAAAGATGTTTGAGTTACAAGTTTAGCAAAACACCTAAGATTTGAGGAATCGTTCCATGGATTTGCATTTCCCAAAACACCATAGGAGTATGGAGTGTTCAAGATATGTAATGAAACCTTGTTTGACATGGTAAGATCAAGGGTGTCATTTATAAAACTGCCATTATGTTTTAAAGATTGAAGCTTTAGAGACTACCGCTTTTACACTGAAAAGAGCACCGTCATGATCCGTTGAAATGACACCATATGAGTTATGGTTTGGGATAAAACCCGAATTGTCTTTTCTTAAATTTTGGTATGTTATGCATAAGTAAAATGTTTACAACCAAAGTCGGATAAGCACGTCTTTGTAGGTTATTCCAAAGAATTTGTTGGGAATTTCTCCATAACACCGAGGACAAAAGAGTTTGTCGCTTGGAACGTCAAGTTTCTTGAGAAGGAATTTTTCGTGAAACGTTAAGTGGGAGGACAATAGAACTTTGATAAGGTTGTTGAACTTTAGCTATATGTGCTAAGTAGCGCAGCACCGGAAAGTGTCCCGGTGGCGGCCACAATGCTCATGGCTCTCGTGATTACAAAAGGTGTGATCTCGGAGATTAGAGTTCCTATAGAACCGTATGGGTCGGTAAGAATCAAATAGTAAGATTTGATAAACAAATCGTTATTGTTTTGACAATGATAAACCGACTACATGCAAAGAAGCGATGATGGGCCCTGACTCCATAAAATGACTAGAAGTCATGGAATCCGTGATAGTATCCATACACGAGAAATCAAGTTTCTGAACTTTGAAGACCCTCCAGAAAGGCGTGAAGCCTATCGGTCGTGTTTGGATCTATAAAGAAATAGACATGGATGTTTCAAATCTATGAAATAGTCGACATGTCGGAAAGAGTTTACGACAATGTTCAAGGAATTGACTATGATAAGATTTGATCTTTCATAGCGATATTTAGTCTGGACGGATTAATGTAGCAACCACTACATATATTTTGGTATATGGTAGTTGAACAAACAAAACAAGTTCTTCTAATAGAATGGTTACCTAGGACGTGTACATGACACGATCCAAAGGGTTTTGTTAAATTAAAAGGATGCTAAAAGAGTATGCAAAACTTCAATGGTTGAAGTAAGCATAGCGGAGTTGGAATCTTCACCATGATGAAACTGTTAAAAGAGTTTAAATTCATCGGAGATGATGAAGATGCTTGCATTTGCAAGAAATTAAGTGGGAGCGCTAAGACATATTTCTAATACATTATGTGAAAGACATATTGTTGATTAGAAATAATGTATCTTTTATTGACACAGGTTAAGAATTTCATTTTGATGAAAGACTTAGGCATAACTCAAGAATTAGGCATCAATGTCTATATGAATAGATTGAGGCGCTAATATGGTTTTGCCAAATGTACATAGATAAGATGTTGAATGAGTTCAATATGGAAACAACAAGAAAGGTTCTTAAATGCACGGAAAGGACTGAATCAAGATTCAAGTGTGTTGACACGAGATTCAAGTGTTTTGACACTTGGTGAAATCACAAGAATATTTTGATCAATCATTCTTTGAGATGTACACATCCAGATATGTCCTATGCTCTAAATGTTATGAGCATATACCAGAATGACTCATAAGATGATCATTGGACAATAGTAGGGATATTCCTATGATCTTTGGAAGAACTAAGAATATATTATTTATATAGTGGTGACAAGGTAGTTCATTGTAAAGTGTTACATTGATACTAGTTTTGTCACAAGATACAAGTTAAGTTTATCTCAATTTAGACTATGGGTAGCACAATGTAATGGAAAGGATGTTCCATGATGGATTTGGATGAGTTCCAAAGTTGAGACATTGTGACGGATACTACAACACAAGGCTAAGTATATAAACTGCTATAGTAGCAGCAAAGGAGGGCATTTGTGTTAAGTAGTTTGTTATCAAACTAGGTGTGGTTCATAGAGGGATAATACTATGAAGATACATTGTATGACAATTGTATCAACATGATTTAATCCCAAGGAACTAAAGGTCTCACCAAAGGACCAAATTTATACAATGCCATCTCATTAGAGAATGAGTAATGCGTAGAGACGCAAGGACATGCAAATACACACGGACCTGGAAGTGTCAGATCCGAAGATTATGTTTACCACTAGCAATAGTGTCTATACAACACCAGAAAGCCATAAGTGTTGAATGCACAAGTTTTTTTAACTAGATTATTGACTCTAGTGCAAGTGGGAGACTGTTGGAGATATGCCCAAGAGGCAATAATAAAGTGGTTATTATTATATCTTTATGTTTATGATAAATGTTTACATCCCATGCTATAATTGTATTAACCGAAAACATTAATACTTGTGCGTTTTGTAAACATAAAAGAGTCCCTAGTAAGCCTCTTGTTAAACTAGCTTGTTTATTAATCGATGATCATGGTTTCCTGATCATGGACATTGGATGTCGTTAATAACAAGATCATATCATTAGGAGAATGATGTGATGGACACACACCCGTAGTAAGCGTAGCATAAGATCAAGTCATTAAGTTCGTATTGATGTAAGCTTTTAAATGCATAGTAACCTAATCCTTCGACCATGAGGTTATGTTAATCACCATCACCGGATGGGTACTTTGATGACATCAAACACCGCTTCATAACTGGGTGGTCATAAAGGTGTCATTGGGTATTCTGAAAGTATGTGTTGAAGCGCATGGACCAAGATTGGAATTTGTCCATCCATATGACGGATAGATATGCTCTGGGCCCTCTCAGTGGAATGTCATCTAGTTAGCTTGCAAGCATGTGACTGGATCACAAGAGATGACATATCACGGAACGAGTAAAGAGTACTTATCGGTAACGAGGTAGAACTAGATATGGAGATGCTGACGATCAAACCTCGGATAAGTATAGTATCGCGTGACAAAGGGAATTGGTTTCGTATGTAAATGGTTCAATCGATCACGAAGTCATCGTTGAGTATGTGGGAGCCATTATGGATCTCCAGGTCCTGCTGATGGTTATTGATAGGAGATGTGTCTCTGTCATGTCTGCATATTCACGAACCGTAGGGTGACACACTTAAGGTTCGAAGTTGTTTTAAGTAGATATGGAACATGCGTTGGAGACCGAATGTTGTTCGGAGTCTCGGAATGGATCCGGGACATCACGAGGAGATCCGGAATTGTCCGGAGAATAAGATTCATATATTGGGGATCATTTTCTGAGTTAGGAAATGTTCCGGAGTGTTTGTATGAGGATTCTAGAAGGTTTCGGAATGTTCCGGAATGTTCTGGAAGGTTTCTTGGAGTTTGCTTGAAAACCAAGGAAGGAATCAAGGAGTCCTGGTGGGTCAAGACTAGGAGTCGTGGGGGAGGAGGACTCCTCCCCCCACTCCCCAACCCGCCGGCCATAGAGGAAGGGGAGTCCTACAAGGACTCCCCCTCCCCAAGGCGCCCTCCCCCCTTAAATAGAAGGGCAAGGGCGCCCCCTCTTGGCCCTCTCCCATAACTCCCAATCTCTGCCGCCTCTCTCCTCCACCTTTCTTATGCACAGGCATAGGCGAAGCCCTGCAGAATTCTCTACTCCACCACCACCACCACGCCGTCGTGCTGCTGGGATTCCGTGGAGAAGATCTACTACCTCCGCTGCTCGCTGGAACGGGGAGAGGAAGGTCTGCTTCGACTCCGCACGTGTGACCGACTGCGGAAGCGCTGCCGAATGGCGGCGCCGGAAGGATCGTCCACTTGACCGACTGTGGAAGCGCTGCTGGAACGCGACGCCGGAAGGATCGTCCACACGATCTTGAGATCGGCAAGTGATCGACTACATCAACCACGAGACCTAATCTCGTTAACGCTTTCGGATCTACGAGGGTTAGTTCCTTTCTATCTCGTTGCTCATGTCTAATAGATTAGATCTTGGCTTTTATCTAGATTAGATCTGGGTTTTGTTCGTTCTTGCGGTAGAAATTTTTTGTTTTCCATGCTACGAACCCATCAGAAGTAATCTTTGGAAAGGGTCATGGCGGTCAATCTGTTCCGAAAGACCCCATTACCGGACACACGGCCATGTGGAAAAAGAAATCTATATTTTGGGAGCTTGAGTATTGGAAAGACCTAGAGGTCCGTTCTTCAATCGACGTGATGCACGTGACGAAGAATCTTTGCGTGAACCTACTAGGCTTCCTAGGCGTGTATGGGAACACAAAAGATACACCAGAAGCACGGGAGGACCAGCAACGTATCAAAGACCCACACAACAAGCATACTAATAAAGGACGTAAATACTTAAGTAGCTACGCTCTTACCAAAGCAGAGAAGGAAATATTTTTTGAAGTCCTTTACAGTATCAAGGTCCCAGCTGGCTTCTCGTCAAATATAAAGGGAATAATAAATATGGCAGAGAAAAAATTTCAGAACCTGAAGTCTCATGATTGCCACGTGATTATGACACAGTTGCTTCCGGTTGCATTGAGGGGGCTTCTACCGGAAAATGTTCGATTAGCCATTGTGAAGCTATGTGCATTCCTCAATGCAATATCTCAGAAGGTAATCGATCGAGAAAGTTTAGAATGGCTACAGAAGGATGTGGTCCAATGTCTTGTCAGTTTTGAATTGGTGTTCCCCCCGTCCTTCTTCAATATTATGATGCATCTCTTAGTTCACCTAGTCGAAGAGATTTACATTCTCAGTCCTGTATTTCTGCACAATATGTTCCCCTTCGAGAGGTTCATGGGAGTCTTAAAGAAATATGTTCGCAAACGTGCTAGGCCAGAAGGAAGCATCTCCAAGGGCTATGGAACAGAGGAGGTCATTGGGTTCTGTGTAGACTTTCTTCCTGACCTTAAGCCAATTGGTGTTCCTGAATCACGGTATGAGGGGAGACTGAGTGGAAAAGGCACGCTAGGAAAGAAAGCAATGATATTTAGGGACGGACATTCTTTGAATCAAGCACACTACATAGTTCTCCAAAGTTCTACCTTCGTGGCTCCGTATATCGAGGAACACATGAATGTTGTACGCTCCAAGTTCCCGGGGAAGGATGACTACTGGATTAAAAAAATCACATGGAGACTTTCCGCACTTGGTTGCAATTACATCTCATGAATGACACCACTATTGGAGATTAGATTCTACTTGTTGGCTGCGACACCATCTGCGACTGTATTGACTTTCCAAGGGTACAAGATAAATGAGAATACATTTTACACGATTGCCCAAGATAAAAAGAGCACCAACCAAAACAGTGGTGTCCGCTTTGATGCAACATGCGAGAATGGGAAAAAGGACACATACTATGGTTACATAGAGGAGATATGGGAAGTTGACTATGGACCTACTTTTAAGGTCCCATTGTTTCGGTGCAGTTGGGTCAACATGAATGGAGAAGTGGTAAAGGTAGACCAGCTGTACGGAATGACAACAGTGGATCTCAAGAATCTTGGTTACAAAGACGAACCATTGGTCCTAGCCAATGATGTGGCTCAGGTTTTTTATGTGAAGTACATGTCCTCTACACCGAAAAAAAGAAAAAATAAGGAAACAAATACATCAGACGATGAGCCCAGGCGTCACATAGTTCTTTCAGGGAAAAGAAACATCGCGGGAGTCGAGGACAAGATAGACATGTCAGCAGATTATGATAAGTTTAATGAAATTCCGCCCTTCACCGTGAAAACTGACCCAAGCATCCCGTTAAGCAAAGAAGATTCTCCATGGTTACGGCCTAAGAAGCGATCATAGGCAAGGGATCGACATACGCGACGAAGGATTCATATCCTAAACCCTAAACCCTATGTAAATCTATGTAATGTATGGAAACTTTATGTGATGTATGGAAACTTTATGTGATGTATCGAAACTTTATGTAATGGAGTCTTTCACGGGCTTGCAGGGAAATTTTTCCGAGGCAGAGCTTTCGAAGATGCCGTAGGGCGTGTGCACCAACGACATCTTCGAGAAGCTCTACCACGGGAGATTTCTCAACCCTTTCTCCAACACTGTTAAAGGAGATGGAGTCTTTCACGGGCTTGCAAGGAAATTTTTCTGAGGCGGAGCTTCTGAAGATGCCGTAGGGCGTGCGCACCAATGACATCTTCGAGAAGCTCCACCACGGGAGATTTGTCAACCCTTTCCCCAACACTGTTAGAGAAGATGGAGTCTTTCACGGGCTTGCAGGGAAAATTTTCCGAGGCAGAGCTTCGAAAGATGTCATAGGGCATGCACACCAATGACATCTTCGAGAAGCTCTGCCACGGGAGATTTCTCAACCCTTTCCCCGACACTGTTAGAGGAGATGGAGTCTTTCACGGGCTTGCAGGGAAATTTTTCCGAGGCGGAGCTTCCGAAGATGCCGTAGGGCGTGTGCACCAACGACATCTTCGAGAAGCTCCGCCACGGGAGATTTCCCAACCCTCCATCCATGGGGATGAAACTCTCTCTACCTATGTTGGCTTGTTGAGCTGCTTGCCATGGCGTATCGATGGTCCTTTTATAGGCACGGTGCCGCTTCTACTTTGTCTTGTTCCTCCGACAGGGCGTCGTGCGCTACATGCTTTATCTCATCGAGCAGTGCGTCCACCCACACGTCCTTATCCCGCTGACAGCTTTAGTCTCGGTTGCACCCACCAGCCGGGACTAAAGGTTACCCATGCGTCCTTATCCCATCGACAGCTTTAGTCTCGATTGCACCCACCAGCCGGGACTAAAGGTTACCCACGCGTCCTTATCCCACCGACAGCTTTAGTCTCGGTTGCACCCACCAGCCGGGACTAAAGGTTACCCACGCGTCCTTATCCCACCGACAGCTTTAGTCTCGGTTGCACCCACCAGCCGGGACTAAAGGTTACCCACGCGTCCTTATCCCACCGACAGCTTTAGTCTCGGTTGGCTTTTTCGTGCGTTGAAAGGGAAAACTTCCTCCTGCAACATCGTAAGCCATCCCAAGATGCACATGTGTGCACAATATGGGCACATTATCACAAACTATACCCTGATTCTAGCCATAACATTGGTGGTTTGATCTAAATGGCATGAAACCTCGAACATGATAGGTCATTTTGTGAAGGATTTTTTATGATGTTTGCAAATTTTCAAGTTAAATATTTTTCCTTGCAACTGTGACACATAATATGACACCACGCGAAGGTTTCACATTGTTTGGATCATTTTTGAATTTCTTATGCCCGTTTCAAACTATATTCAAAATGGCGGGCATGAAGCTTCTTAGCCCGGGGCTAAGCCTCCCTGAACTTGAAGTGGATCTCTGATGAAATAGCATGTTGTGAACCTATAAATGAACCTATAATTGACAATAGTAAAATTGTATAGTTCAAATAAAAATATTTGAAAACACAAAATGGTTTTTGATTAGTTATTTAATTTGAATCACTTTTCCTGTTAAAAGTTTTTTGAAATTCCAAATTATGTAATAAATATTTGTTAATGCAATTTTAATTGATGATAGTAAAATTGTATAGTTCAGATAAAAATATTTGAAAACACAAAATGGTTTTTGATTGGTTATTTAAATTGAAGCACTTTTCCTATTGAAAGTTTTTTCAAATTCCAAATTATGCAATAAATATTTGGTAATGCAATTTTAATTGAAAATAGTAAAATTGTATAGTTCAAATAAAAATATTTGAAAACAGAAAATGGTTTTTGATTAATTATGTAAATTGAAGCACTTTTCCTGTTGAAAGTTTTTTGAAATTCCAAATAAATAATCATCTTAAATTGAAACATCTTATTAATTAAAGAAGAAAACAAATTTGAAAATGGCGGGAAGACCAAAAGGTTTGCCAAAATCTGAAAAATGGGTCAACGATCCCGGTTCGTCCCACCAACCGGGACCAATGATCCTGGATGTGCGTGCTGCCATTAACATGCCTTTGGTCCCAGTTGTTGGCACGATCCGGGACCATTGCTCCTTTGGGCCTGGTTCGTGGGACGAACCGGGACCAAAGGCCCGCGCACGTGGCAGCACAGCAACGCTCCTGCCCCAGACCTTTGGTCCCGGTTGGTGGCACTAACCGGGACCATTGGACCTTTGGTCCCGGTTATTGGGACGATCCGGGACCAATGGTCTGTACAGTTAACAGCCCCGGCCCTTCCTCCTCCAACTCCCCCAATTCACAGAGCACATCGACACGCGGCTTAGAAAAATTTGCGGCGGAGTAAAATCACGCCGGCAGGCTGCCAAAATCCAGAGAGGTCGCTTCATGCCGTCGACGCCCGCCGCCGCCGCGCCACCACCGTCTGAGGAATCGACCGCGCACGCTGGAAATCGACGCCACGATCACCGTCTGCTCCGACTCCGGCCGTCGCCATTGTCGCTGCTTTCGAGCTCCTCCGGCCTCGTCAACCCGTCCATCGTCTTCGTGGTGAGCCGCTGGTCCTCCAGGACCTCTCCTTTCTCTCTCTCTCGCTCCGTTTCCTTCTGTCGCCGAGCGCCACTGTCTGCCACCGTCGCAGACGACGCTCCGATGACCAATAAGGGGCGGCGCGACCACCGTTAGCTTCCTCGCGACGCGCTCGTTCGAACCCGACCTTCTGCGCGTTCTAGCAAGCACTCTAGTGCCGCTAACCACCGCCGGCCGACGTGCCCTCCGGCGAGCCCATGTGGCGCCAAGGTGGCGCTCATGTGGTGCCCTGACGTGGGCGTCGAGTAAGCTCTGCCATTGTGGCAGCCCGACGTGGACCTGGCCCCACTAATCAGTCACTGTGGGTAGGCGATGCATCTGTGAGAAAAGGTTCCCGGCCTTAGGTGATGTCAGCCTTTACCTATGCTGACGCAATAAAAGTTTAATAATTGTTTAAATAATTTCAGAAAAGAGTTTAATCTTATAAATTCAATAACTAATTATTTCTAAGTCAGCAAAATATGTATAATATATCAAAATGTTCAGACAAATGAGATCTACACAATAGACTCATAATCATGCATTGTTCAACAACTTTAATTACAAGTTTAATAAGAGAATGAAATCAACCCCTCGTAGGTGATTTCAGGGTCTCTCCTGTACTAGGGTTTGGACCCTTCGGATCCCACTTAAATTGCCAATCTTAGGGTTAAATTTCAACTATGTTTAACTTTTCATATCATTATCGATGCCATGTGTTGCTTGTTTAACTTGCAGATACTATGGATCCAACACATCAGGAAAACATCCTCCAAGGGATGATCTGCAAAAATGAAGATATCGATATCGATGTCACGAGTGAGTTTCTGAACGATTCTGGTCAGGGAGATGAGTCTCTCAACCGAGGAGACGGCTCCGGTGAGGTAGAAGCCGAAGCCTGGGACAGGGGAGAAGCCGATAAGGAAGAAGGCGACGGCTCCGGCGGAACCTTAAATCTCGCAAACACCGGCGATGTGTATATATGTATTTTTGTAATTAAAATGCTACTGTCTATATATATACATGCATATATTAACACTCTTTCTTCTTTTAGCCCTCCGGATCGAGAACTTCTTCCGTAAGAACGAAACGAGGCCCAACAAAAAAGTTGGATGACACTGTGAGGTATAGGATCGACGTGGTCGATGTAGATGGCGAACCGCAAGCTCCTGTCGATGTCGCAAGAAAATTTGTCAAGAAATGCGGAGTTCTTGTGAGGGACTACATCCCGATCACCGTTCAAGAATGGAATCGGCCAAGCGGCGGTGGAGTCTCGTATGTCGGCGACAACGCCAAAGATAAGATTTTTGACAAGCTCATGACTAATTTCCTCCTGTCGGTACCAGATGTGAATCCAGATGAGGAGGAGAGAGCAAGAAGGGAGGTTGTGCAAAGAGTCAAGAAGTTTGCTCTCAGCAAGATGGCCGATGCATTCAAGAACTGGAAGAAGAAATTGTACAATAACTTTGTCAAGGTAGAGAAGACTCCGAATTTCAATGAAGCCAGCTATGCTAAGTTAAGACACCAGTGGGAGGATTTTGTGAAGTACAAGACATCGGAGAAAGCTAAGGAAAGGTCTAGAATAAATACGGAGAACGCTCCTAAGAAACTGTACCATCATAACATGGGGCCTGCTGGCTACGCCGGTTGCATGCCTAAGTGGGATGCACTTGAGGTCAATTACATAGCTGTCGGGATCACACCAGAGCCCGCAACATGGACACCACGGGCGAGAAACTGGTTTTACGGCCATGGGGGCACATTGGACAAAGAAGGGAGGGCAATATATAATCAGAAACACAAAGATGATCCCCTACTGCCCATCGACGATATTAGAAATGTAGTAGATGGTGTTTCAGCGGGACGGTTTGTTCCCGATAGAGAGAACGACGAGCTCACACGGGCCCTTAAAAATCCTGAACACGACGAACGAGCACGAGGCACACCAGGCTCCAAGCCGTGGAAGGTTACCTTCCCCCCGGAAATGAAGAGATATCCCGATAAAAGCCATCAGAGTAGAAAGGAAAGGGAGGCAGCTGAGAAAGCGGCCGCTGCAGACCGGCTGCGTAATGTAGAAGAAGCATTAAAGCAGGAACCAGCATCAACTCGACAGACTTAGCCAGCAAGGTACTAGCGGCCAATCTCAGCGGCACGTGGTAGAAGCTGCATTCGAGGGTACCGACGCCCTATCGAATAAGAAAAGCAGCATCGCTTCCACGCAGCTCCTCCTAAACGCTACCTAGTGGATGATATCACGGAGACAACAGCTCGTGAGCTAAAGGTGCAGGTTATGAACTTAAGGGTGACGGCGGCGGTCGACATGGCGGTACCAATTGCGCCTAACCCAACTTGGCATTGCAGACCGGTTCCAAAAGGGTACGATGTCGTCACGGTGGATGAGGTGAAGGAAGATTTTGAGGAGCTGAAGCTAGACCACCCTGCAGGGGAAGATATGGAGCTGACTCAACTAGGAGAAGCCAAAGGGGGGACTATTCTATGGCTAAAGGAGCGCATCATGCTTCCAAATTATGTGCCGCCAAGGCCACCCACTCCTCAGAGCAGCAATCCACCTTCGCCGCCACCTCACCATTCTCCAGCGCAACCGTCGTCTTCACCGCCTCATCACTCAGCGCAACTGTCTCCATCGCCGCCTCAGCCGTCCCGCCGCCGCCTCAGCCGTCTCCGTCCCCTGAGCCTCAGAGACAAAAGAGGAAGTATACTAAGGGGGGCAGCACCACCAGCAGCAGCAAGAGCACGTTCCGATCACCGAAACATAAGCTATCGCCCCTCCCAAGAGTACCTCATCAGAATATGAAGAAGCTACCTTGCGAGAAGACAGATGAGGAAACTGATGCGGCCGCAGCTGCCCATTATGAAAAGTGGAAGATTGACATGGCTAACAAGAAAAAGCCGATAGAGGCATTTTTCCCGGTCAACGCAGAAGATAAAGCCAAAGCAGCCGCGCTTAAGATTCAGCTTCACCAACCCATAGCGCTCACATCAGACTATAATCGCTCTATTACCAAGTCGGTTGAGGCAAAAGAGCGGAGAGTCGGGAAAGAAGTTGCCCAGCTCGGACAACAGAAAAATCAATCGATCGAACCGCTCAAAGTGTACGATACCAATGAGTGGATGATCCAGGAGCGGCATGATTCGAACATTCATCCGGAGTTTGTTCGACTATACGGAGAAAAAGCTCAATTATATGGACTGTCTATTACTGAGTACATGAGCCGTATGCATGAGTTCGAGGGGTACCAAGAAACAGCATACGTGTACCAGTACGGGGATCCTCTTGTCAAATCCGAGTTAGTTAAAGATCTACCAACAAAAATACGAAGATTGCATAACTAGTACATCCAAACCTGTGCTGATTCCAAAAACTGGATCTATGCTGCATATAAACACCACCATTACGGTCATGGAGATGGCTTCCTACTGATCGAATTTCCAGAATTATTTTAGTTTTACCAACAAGACGCCCTCGATAAAACTATCGTCAATGCCTATTGTTTGTAAGTATTATTAATTTCTGTAATTAAGTCTTTCTAGCTCAGCTCATTCGTTGCTTGTATAATCTTACTAATCACTATACTAATTATATATGCAGAATGAAGATTCAAGAATGCAACAAAGGACAAATCTATGATCTTGGGTTTGTTGACTGTAATTTCGTTCATGAAGTTACTCTAAAAACAAATCCCAAAGAGACAGAGGATAACTTGTTCCAAGCGTTAAAATATTTCAGCAACAGAAGGGAAATACTATTTCCTTATAACGCTGCGTGAGTGTTACTGTCTTATACACATTCTATTTTCGCTTACTCGATGTTAAGCGTATAATTGACTCGTGTTATATTTTGTTAGTGTGTCAAGCTTCCACTATATTCTCTTAATCATTTCTGTTGACACCGGAGTAGTAAAAGTCCTGGACTCGAAACGCACACCATTAGAAAACTGGGCGGACATGCAGGAATGCCTCCAGAAGGCTTGGAAACGGTTCACCGCCAAAACTAGGGGTGTTTGGAAGCCAGAGCTTACATTTCAACCATTGACTGTAAGTACTACTTGCTAGATCCACGCACCTCTTTGATTCTAGTTTCAATACCACCATTATCATGCTTGATTATTATTTTGATTGAACTCCGTTCTTGTAAAGTGCTTGAGGCAGGAAGCCGGGAATAACTTATGTGGATACTATGTCTGCGAGTTCATTCGCCGGACGACCAAAGAGAAGGGCGCAGACCGGAACATCAAAAAAATTGAAGTACGATAAACAATAATCACAACTTTATTTTATTACCACCAATTGTGTTTAGTTTCATTCATATATATTGATCCCCTTCTTTATATTAGATCGAACGGATGCGGGACGGTCTTCTATCACAAGAACGCGTGCAAGCAATTCAAGAGGAAATTGTCGGATTCTTGTTAGAACAAGTCATAGATCCGAAAGGAGAATACTATTACCCACTTCATTTGGAAGGGTGAAGTGTAAAAAAGAAGATGTAAATTAGATCAAATTCGTGTGAGAGTATCGTTTGTAATTATAATATGTTTTGACCAAGAAGACGGATGAGACGGTGTATATATTTGTGATCATGCATGATGTGTAATATATATGTCGTGGTTTCATTATTGCTGTATATATGTAGTACCATTAAATTGATAAAAAAATCCTGCCGCAGCAGAAAAATAGCCCGAAAACCCTGTCGGGGCAGAAAAATATCCCGAAAATCCTGCCGCGGCACAAAACCCTGCCGCGGCACAGAGACCAACGATCATGGTTCGTGCCAAGAACCGGGACCAATGATCCACCCCCGCCCGTCTCTGGCGCTGCCACGTGGAGACCCATTGGTCCCGGTTTTTTCCAGGAACCGGGACCAATGATCCACCCCTCCCCTCCCCCCTCGTCGCGCGCCCGCCCACGTGGAGACCCATTGGTCCCGGTTCGTGCGCGTCCTGATTCGGGAACCGGGACCAATGGCCCTTATGAACCAAGAGTAGAGGCCATTTTTCCACCAGTGTTAGGTGGAGAAGAACAACTAACTGTAAAGTTCAAGTGTCAAATCTTGTCAAAAACAGGAGAAGCTACATTGCAAATTAATTAAGTGAATAATGGTTGACTTAGGGGCAAAAGTAGCATACCATGACATACAAAGTCCTGGGTCATGGACACTCTACATGATGACGGTACAGATGCACCCGATTCCCGATTCAGAATGTGCTTGGGCTGCCGTCGCTGAAGAAAGCAGAGTAGCAGACACGGCTGAAGGTCATAGAAAAATCGATGGGTGTTGTTGTTGTTGTTGCTGCATTATCACAGTTTCTACAGCAGCGCAGACCCACCCGGCTGATTGGATCCAAATCAAAAATAGAATCCTTGGTAGAAAA
This sequence comes from Avena eriantha, assembly GCA_910589775.1. Lineage (NCBI taxonomy): Eukaryota > Viridiplantae > Streptophyta > Magnoliopsida > Poales > Poaceae > Avena > Avena eriantha. Next base: position 150,710,604 of record OU342744.1, read on the forward strand.
CAGAAAATGGAAAGAACCTACGTGCACGGATTTCACATGCTGGTCTGATCATCTCTGTCTGGAAGATGACAAGTTCTCCAGAGAACCGCTCGGAACAGAAGACATTCGTTAGAAATCCCGGCTGCCACCGGTAGATGATCTGGATAACAAATGAAGATGATACATCTGAGTATTATTGAGATAAGATGACGATTTCTTAAGGGGCCGGGAGGATTTACTCAAGAACATCGACTACTAATTGAATGGTGAGGCAAGGAGGCGATATATCGATACTTTCATGGCGAGATGTAGTACTAATCATGCTAGATTCGCTGAAAAACAAAGTACTGATCATGCTAGATTCGGTGAAAAATAAATGAGGAGAAAACGAATCGGAGAGAAGATGTATAGGACGTGGGCTGGCCAATTGGGCATGGATGGCTATGAGTGGCAATTAAAATCCACCAAGGGAGTGGATGCTACTATCACTGACATTACAGTAAGTTGCATGCAATGGTACGACACACAATTGGATGGAGTAAGATTTAATTGCTTGTACGTTTCAACTCTGTATGGATTTCCAACACATCGAATATAGGGACAACACAAATGGATGGAAGGAGATAAAAAATTGTATGGCTGTGATTACTTGATGATGTGGCTAGTCTGCATGTTGAGATAGACAAACTTAAATAAATCTTAGTGGGTCTACTTTATAAGAAGATATAGATATGTTTCTATCATTTTCTTCTCTCGAAACTTTAAAACGGCACGACGTTTTAAGAGCAACTCTAACATATCCCATATAACGTCTGGCCCTTTATAATTCCGACGAGTTTTCATTTTTTTTGAGCTTTTTTGGACTAGAACAGACAACATATAATGACATGGACCCGTAAAGATATAGTGACCACTATAAATCGGCTCGCTCAAACGGGTATCTGTATCGTGCGGGCGGCCATGTACATGGCACGAACTGGTTGGATCCTCACCTTCTCCGCCGTCTCATAGCCCCGAGATGAACGCTTGAAGATTTCTCTCCAACGCGCCGCCGTCTGTGACCGCCTCCTTGGCCCGCTCCATCCATCTTGCTGCGCGTGCTCTAATCTCCAGTGCCGCGTCGCCGTCGCCCATGACCGTCTCCACGCAGCGTTGGATCTCGCCTCGTGCCGCCACTCCCTCGCCATCCACCGCCACGCGCACTCCGACGCCCGCGCGCTCCTCCACAATCCACGCCACCGTCGGCTGGTCCGTCCACTGCGGCACGGCCACGATCGGCACGCCGGACGCGAGGCTCTCCAGCGCCGAGTTCCACCCGCAGTGTGTGACGAAGCATCCTACCGCCGGGTGCGACAGCACCCGCGCCTGGTCGCACCACTCCACCACCATCCCTTGTCTCCCGTCGTCAGCTCCGCCATCGCCGTCCGTGCCGTCCAACGCCGCACCTTCCTCACCACCAACCTTGCGCAACACCCCTAGGTACGGCCGGCCGGTGGCCTTTAGTCCCTGCAACGTCTCCAGCTCCTGCCGTCTGCTCGCTGTAAATACAGTCCCGAACGACACGTACACCACAGACCGTGCGGCCTGAGCGTCCAGCCACTCCATGTACCCGCTGGCGTCGTCGTCGCACAGGGACAGGTCCGCGCTGGACGGAGACGCGCCGACGTCGGGCACCACCGGCCCGACGGCGACGAGCTCCAGCCCCGGCACTGCACGGAGCGCCTCGGGCTCCAGCGCGTCGAAGGTGTTGACCAGCACCTTGGTAACGGCGGGCCTGTCCCCATCGAGCGCCAGGAAGATGTCGCGCAGGATGCCGAGCACCGGGTATCCCTGCTGCTCCGGCGACGTGACCGCCACGATGGACGGGAGCGCGCGGGAGTTGAGCGGCGGCAGCCCCGGGAGGCGGACGACGGCGTCGCGGGAGGGGTCGTTGGCGCAGGAGGCGAGGGCGGCGCCGTGGCCGTGGAAGCAGTGGTAGTAGACCGCGAACACGGCGGCCGGCTGGATCCAGAGGAGCGTGGCGGGGACGCCGTGCGCGCGCGCGACCTCGGGCACCCACCCGACGAGGAAGGTGTACACGATGCGCGTCACGGGGCGGCCGCGGTCGGCGAGGCGCGCGAGGACGCCGGAGAGAGTCTCGCGTCCGGCCGCGCGGGCACGCGCGTCGTGCACCGAGCGGTCGAACCCCTCGTCGTAGCCGTCGGAGAAGGGGACGTGCAGCATGCCCGCGGCGTCGACGGCCTCCTCGTCGGGGGACGCGAGGGAGGGGAACATGCGGCGGTGGCCAGAGACGGCCGTGGATATGGTGACCCGAGCGTGTGTCGCCGCGACGCGGGCGGCGAGGCGGCGCACCGGGTTGATGTGGCCCTGCATTGGGCTGGTCACGAACAGCAGGTGCGGCGACGGCGCACTGGAGCGGCTCTCCATCGATTCGATTCCTCTGGCTTGGAGTGGACTGGAACAGTATATATATGGCGGTAGTGGTGATCAATCAGTAGGTGAGCAGCCAGCATCTGCAGTCAGCTCTGCTGTCTGCGTCAAATTGTAATAACTGTGATGTCCTCTCGTACAACTGCCTTAACAGGGAGGTAGTAGAGCTAGTAGGCGATTTGTGGTTATACATTGTGTAACTCGTGACGCTGAGCTGATGCCAGTCTCCCGTAAAGCTAGCAGTACGAAAACTCTATTTTAGAAGGAGCCGGTACCCCCACCGTAAAAATCATACTCCCTCTTGTTGCATATTTGTTAAAATTTGGATGGATCTAGACTATTTAATATATAGATTTACTAAAAATTAGGCATCTGATTTTTAGTTACGTCGCAGTCGGCTCTCTTACCATTGGATATAACTGCGAATTTAATGAGTTACAACTAGTGATCAGTAAAAAAATGTAAACGTTACAACTGAGAATATTAGCATAAAATAGTATGATGGCGTCAGCAACTGAGACATAACTAAAAATCTGACGCCTGATATCTAGACGCTCCCGTAGATTTATCAAAATTTCTTGCGGCATGTATTTTGAGGAGGGAGTATAATTTAACCTAAAAGATGGTAAGAATTCACAAAATAACCTGGTTTCCGGAATATTTCAAAATCTAACATATTCGCATGACGCTCTACAGAAAAGCTGCATGATCAGTAGCATGACGCTCCCACGAAGAGCGTCATGGTAGTTACAACGCTTCGATAAAAAAACATCATGTACTCGTCCGACGTAGCTGTCAATGACGGCAGGCCCACTTTTTTATGTTTGACGTTTTTTCTCGAGGCGCCCGCTTTTCGCGGGGGCGCCATACCCCTTGACTCCTTAACCGAACCGAGCCGCACGCCCCTTCCCCTCCCTCTTACCTACCCGACCTGACGAACACAGAGGCTATGGCTGTTAGACATAGGATTAGTTTTTTATGAAGAGTCCTACACGGACACTGTGTCCCTCACGTATTCTCCTTGTACTATGTAACAACACCATGCACCAATATATATATATAAGGGCTCAAGGTGTTTAGTGTTTATCCGAGTAGTCCCAAAATTACTACATAATCATATTTTTTTACATGGTATCAGGCCGGCTCTTTCGCTGCCTAAACTAGATCGCAGAAACCGTCCCCGCCTACGTCGCTCCGCTCGTCCGTGTCGATGGCAACTTCCTCGACCGCGCCGATTATCAACCTCGGCGCACCAACGACTGACAAGCTCACGCGCCAGAACTACCATGGGTGGCGCGCCTAGATCCTACCTCCAATTTGTGGCGCTCGCCTCTTCGGTCTTCTTGACAGGAGCGATGCCGCTCCACCGGAGACGCTGGTAATTGAACTAGCGGACAAAGCCACCTCCACTGTTGCGAAGACGACACAAAATCCCGCATGCGATGCTTGGATCTCGAGGGATCAAATCGTCCTAGGCTATCTCCTTCAAGCGCTCTCTCCCGAGGTTCTCCCACATGTTCATCGGATTGAGCATGCCGCCGGTGTCTGGCAGGCGATCGAGGAGATGTTCGCTTCCCAAAGTGAAGCCAAAATCATAAATTTGCGTATTGCACTCGCCAACACCAAGAAGAACAATCTCTCTACATCAGCTTTTCTCATCGAGATGCAACAGATTGTCGATGAACTTGCGGCCGCTGGGTGTCCTATCTCGGCCAGGGAACATGTCTCCTTCATCCTGGCTGGCCTCGGCGCTGGCTACTATTCCCTTGTTGCAGCCCTTGGGGTGGTGACGACTCCGATCTCGCTCAACTCTCTCTATGCACAGTTGCATGCATACGATCAGCGCCAGGAAATGTTGCAGGGCTCCTCTGACACTAGCTTTGAGAGCTCGGCTAACATGGCCTCGCGACAATACCGAGGCCGTCCCAACAACAACAGATATCGTGGTGATCGAGGCGACCGGCGTGACGACCGACGCGATGATTGCTACAATGATCGGCGCGATGATCGCTACAATGACTGGCGTGTTGATTGTCGTGAAGACCGACATGACGATCGGCGAGATGGCTATGGTCGTGGTGGTGGTCGTGGTGCGCCTCCTAGAGGGTGCGTGGCCGTGGTCGTGGACGACGTCGTACCTCGCGTGCCTCGCCTTTCCAAATTTGTAACAAAGAAGGGCACCTAGCTAAAGATTGTTGATCACCTTACGATGAGGAGGACAACTATGGTGCTAAACAAGTACATGCCGCCTATGGCGTCGACATTAATTCGTATCTGGATACTGGTGCCACCCATCACATTACCGGTGAGCTCAACAATCTGACAGTCCGTGATACCTACGGAGGCAATGACAGGGTCAATACGGCTAGTGGACAAGGTATGGTTATTTCACATATTGGTCACTCAATGGTTCATACCCTTACTCAAGATTTTCGACTCCGCAATATTTTACATGTTCCCACCGCCTCCAAAAATTTGCTTTCCGTCCATCGTTTTGCTTATGACAATAATGTGTTCATCGAGTTTCATCCCTTCTTCTTTTTGATAAAGGATCAGGTTACATGACAAACAATTTATAGAGGACGATGTGTTGGCGAACTTTACCCTCTTATTTCATCCTTGGAGTCGTCTCAATCCCCGAAACATGTTTTCCTCGCTGTCAAGCCATCTCAGTCAAAGTGGCATAGTCGTCTAGGTCATCCTTCTTTCGATACTATTAGGCAAATTATTAGCAAGAATAAACTTACTTGTGTTAGAGATTCTAGTCATTTATCCGTGTGTGATCCCTGTCAGTAGGCTAAGAGTCATCAGTTGCCTTATCCTATTTCCACCGGTGTATCTACTGCTCTCCTTCAATTAGTCTTTTCTAATGTTTGGAGTCCTGCACCTACCTCTGTTGGTCGCCATGACTATTATGTAAGCTTTATTGATGATTATAACAAGTTTATCTGGATCTATTTGCTTAAGAAAAAGTCTGATGCCTTAGCTGCCTTTGTTAATTTTTAAACTCTCGTCGAACGTAAGTTTGATCGAAAAATCCTTATTGTCCAATCTTATTGGGGGGAGAATATGTAAAACTCAACTCTCACTTCCAAACACAAGGAATCTCTCATCATGTTTCTTGTCCTCATGCCCATCAAAAGAATGGCTCTGCTGAAAGAAAGTATCGCTACATTGTTGAGGTTGGACTTGCTCTTCTTGCAAATGCCGGTATGCCTCTTAAATTCTGGGATGAAGCCTTTCTTACTGCCACATATCTCATAAACATGCTTCCTAACAAAGTCATCAACAATGACACACCTATGCATCGCCTTCTCGGTACACGTCCACAATATTCCTCGCTTCGTGTATTTGGTTGTGCATGTTGGGATATTTATAAATTCTATGGTAACGTGCTAAGATACACCCCATTGTGAGGGTAACGTGCTAAGATACACCCCATTGTGCTTCACAATAGGGTGTATCGCACAATGGGGTGTATCTTAGCACGTTACCATAGAAGTTATAAATATCTAAGAGACAACCTCCCAATGTGTTGTATCTTAGAGGTTGTATCTTAATTTAATGTTTTTCTCTCATGCATGAATTTGATTGGGCTATCAACTCTTTTTGCCTATAATTACGTGCAAAGGTGTATCTTAGCTAAGATACAACAACACCCTCTCTCCTCCTTAATTGACATGCCACATAAGCATTTTGCCTAGGATATCGCGCTAAGAGACTCCTATTGTCAAAGGCCTGAGCTAAGATACAACCTCAATCTCTTTCCTCATTAATTATAGTGCTACATAAGCAATATGCCTAGGATATAGCGCTAAGAAACGCCCATTGTGAAAGGCCTCAGAATCTGCGCGGAACGGGTCGGAAAATACGGAAAACACGTCGCCGGCATCTAGTGGACGCGTTCTGTCCGCGTCCGCATCACACACGCACGTGCCACCAAGCAGAGCATGCACGTCACCAAGCACAGAGCCTCCCGCGTATGACAACTCCAATGTACGAACTCCCGCATGTGACGGCTCCAAATCTCGCGCGTCCCGGTCCTAGTGGGAGTATCGTTGCTAGTATCATGCATGCCATGTTGGCAAAAATCTGATGTGGCACAACAATTAATAAAGAAAGAGATGGTTATAGTATCACAGGTAGATACCGTATCATAGTACGTAAAACTAGAAAATCATCATGCAAATAAATCTTGTATACAATTTTGTATTGAGATTCTACAAATCATTAAATATAGTACTAGTATGATACTATCATATGATACCATGCACTATGGAGATAGTATCATATTCGTGATACTAGTAGTATGATACTACCACTATGACCAGCCTCAGGCCGTCTACCGCCCGGTCCCACCCAGGATTTGCTGCGGCCAATGCTCTGGTGGCTTCCTCCAGCTCCACAGAATCGACCGCACCAAGAGCCACGCGATCTGCTATGCCGACTGCTGACACCCCAATAGCGACAACAGGTATGGAATCTACCCCTTCCGGCAGCACTGCCTCCAGCATATCGCATGTGAATGCACCGTTCGTGCAGCAGCCTGTGTTGCCCCCGGAACGTCCTACTACACGTGGATCTAGGGGTATTGTTCAGCCAAAACAATATAAAGACGGTACAATACGCTGGTGTTTATCTGTTACAACAGAAGAGCCAGCTAGTCTCACATCTGCATTGGCTGATCCATGGAGAGGGGCAATGGACGAGGAGTTTGCTGCACTTCTCAAAAATAAAACGTGGCGATTGGTACCACCACATGCTGCCAAAAATATTATTGATTGCCGATGGATTTATAAAATTAAGCGCAAGGAAAATGGCTCTATTGACGGGTATAAGGCTAGGCCGGTAGCCAAGGGTTTCAAACAACGGTATGGTATTGACTATGAGGATACATTTAGTCCAGTTGTCAAAATTGCAACTGTCCGTCTTGTTTTGGCAGTTTCTGTTTTCAGGGGATGGAGTTTGCGACAGTTGGATGTCAAGAACGCTTTTCTTCATGGTGTTCTAGAAGAGGGGGTCTACATGAGACAACCACCAGGGTACGAAAATAAAAACAACCCAAACTACATTTGCAAACTTGACAAGGAACTTTATGGTTTGAAACAAACCCCGCGAGCGTGGTACTCTCGGCTAAGTTCAAAATTGGTTGATATTGGTTTTATTGCTTCCAAGTCTGATACATCGTTGTTTATATATCACAAATCCAACATCAGCATCTATATGCTTATCTATGTTGATGATATCATAGTTGCTAGTTCTTCCCAGGCTGCAATTGATGCCTTGCTAAGAGATCTAAGTAAAGAGTTTGCCTTGAAGGATCTTGGTGATCTTAATTTCTTCTTGGGAATTGAGGTACAGAAAATAGATAATGGGATTGTATTGAGTCAGTCGAAATATGCACAAGATATTCTAGCCAGAGTTGGAATGACAAATTGCACCGACATGCCCACTCCCTTATCTTCCTCGGAGAAGGTTGATGCACATGATGGAGATTTGTTGGGTCCTAAAGATAGTACCAACTACAGAAGCATGGTAGGTGCTCTACAATATCTTACAATGACAAGGCCAGATATCTCCTATACAGTGAATAAGGTTTGTCAGTATCTACATGCTCCTACTACTGTTCATTGGACAACTGCCAAACGAATTCTTAGGTATGTCAAGCATACCATGACTCTTGGCTTGACGCTTATGAGATCCACCTCTACACTGTTGAGTGCCTTCTCCGATGTAGACTGGGCTGGTTGTGTAGATGATCGTTGTTCCACATGAGGGTTTGCTATATTTTTTGGACCGAACTTTATTTCTTGGAGTGCTAAAAAGCAGGCTATTGTTTCTAGGTCCAGTATAGAAGCAGAATATAAATTAGTGGCTAACGCCACAGCAGAAGTGATATGGATACAATCCTTGCTAGATGAACTAGGAGTTCAGTTGACTCAGACACCGTGCTTGTGGTGTGACAATCTTTGAGAAACATACTTGTCAGCAAATCTTGTGTTCCATGCGAGAGCCAAACATATTGAAATTGTCAGAGAACAAGTATTGAAGAAGCAATTGGAGATTCAGTTTATTCCGTCAAAGACCAAGTTGCTGATGGCTTTACAAAGCCACTTCCACATCGAGCGTTCGAAGACTTCAAGCATAATCTCAACTTGTTTAAGTTGTGATTAAGGGAGGATGTTAGACATAGGATTAGTTTCTTATGTAGAGTCCTACACGGACACTGTGTCCCTCCCGTATTGTCCTTGTACTCCGTATTCTCCTTGTACTATGTAACAACACCACGCACCAATATATATATAAACACGGACGTAGCTGCGCATAGGGTATCCACCGTTGATTCTCTCCACTTTTGATATAGGGAGAACATGTTTCCATACCCAAATGGCTTGATCCGCATATGCCGTTACTAACACCGTTATTACCATGGCTTGCAAACCCTAATTTTTTCCATGCACAAACCCTAACCCAAATAAGCCTTATTCATTCTTTCATCAATTTAGTCAGCTACACTCAAGCTACATGCACACTAGCACAAAGCGAACTAAGCCTTATTCATTCTTTCATCAATTAGCCAGCTACACAAAAGGCTGCATGCACAAAACCATAACCAAAATAAGCCTTGTTCATTAGGATTTGCCAAATAAGGCAGTACGCTCTATAACCGGATAGTTAGGGTTTGCATACTAGCACAAGCACTTTGCCATGAAGCATTTGCATGCAAAACTATTATAAGCCTTGTTCTCGCTATATTCCCCTTTTAGCTGCTAAAATTTTCTAAGCCAAACAACGCTCTAAATTTTTTAGGGTTTGTCCAAAACCCTAGCATTGCATGCATGCACAATCAAATAGACGTCGTTAGACGCCGTTATGCCAATCAAATAGCCAACCACTAGCATCTAAAAGAGCATATGCATGTGATCTCTATATCCAACGGTCCTAAGCCTATGCACATCTATGTCTGTGTGTAGCAAATCCGCGTCGATATATATATATATATATATATATATATATATATATATATATATATATATATATATACACGACATAAGGGCTCGGGGTGTTTATCCGAGTAGACCCAAAATTACTACCTAATCATATTTTTACAATGGCAATGGCGGCTCCCCGCCCATTCCATCTCAAATCACTACTCTAAAATCCAAAGATCTGAGGCGGTTTCTGGTGGATTTTCTTCCCCTACCCCACTTGAGGTATTCTCCTTGTTATATTGGTTGAAACCATCACATTGCCCTCTTTTTCTTAACCCTAGTTCATCCAAGAATTTCGAATTTCTTTGGAGATTTGGCATGTATATGGTAGAATGATAGTTTGTTAATGTTAGTAAATAAGTGAGTTTGCTTGGTTAGGGTCAGGGCCGGATCTGACAAAATGGAGGCCCCGTGCCCCCGTCGTCGCCCCCCCTCCCCCCCTCCCCCCATCGTCGCCGCCGGCGTGAGGTAACAAGCAGGCGTGTCAGCCAGTGTGCGTGCACGAGAAACTGAAGAGGGAGAGAACGTGTGTGTGTTGCCAGATATTGCCGGTGGTGTTGAGTACGTAGGGGTTACTCGCCGCTGTGATGGCGACGACTTGGCTGGTCACTTGCTCGATTAGAGCCTAGCTAGACATGGAATCAAATAGACTTGTCGTGAATAGAAGATTGATGCTAGAATCGAGGTTGAAGGGCAGTGGCGGTGCCGCCGTCAGGCGGACGGGAGCAGTTGGTGTTGTATTTTCGGTGGAGGAAAGCGTAGATAAAAACTGGATATATGCAGTACATGAGGACTGATATGGGGGAGCTGCAAAAATCTTACGGTTTTGACCACTTTTTACATGATCTATTCGGGGCGTTTTTAGACCATTACTGCATATTTTGCTGCTGGTTTGACCAGACATGACGTATCCGCTGGAGATGTTGTTATATGGGTAGTGTATATGGATAGCCATATGAAATCAGTTCCAGCGCGTCGATAGACACACGGATGGAATCGTTGTTGTTGTGTACGCACATTGGTGATCTAATCAAGTATTCGCATCATCCCACAAAATCACACCAATAGACGGCGAACCCTTCTGCCTCGTGTGAATTTAGGCATCAACTTGTATTCACAATGGTGGATGTTTCTTTTCCGTGTGAGAGTTGCAGCCGCGATTTGCCTGTGGGTGTAGCGCCCATCATTGCCGACGCCGAGGAAGTGGCGCTGAAAACGTTTGAAGCAACACGAGGCAACGTGCCCAACCTTGCCGCACAGCTGACAGACCGCGAGATTGCTGTTGTCTCGGTGGCCACCGTCTGCAGGCTCGTTGCCGCCGCTTGGTGCAGAAGGGTTCGCCGGCCAGTTTGGGTAAGACGAGTTGCCGCGATTGGCGTCGGGGCGGTAGGCACCGGGCTCGCCATCGTGGTAGGCTGCTGCGATGCTACCTGGAGGCGGCGCGCCGAAGTGCTTGGAGACCTCGCTGGGCAAGAACGCTTCGTGATGGAAGCTCCCGCCGTAGCGGGCGACGGACAGGAGCACCTTACGCGACGTGTCGACCTTGATCAGCCACACGGTGTCGTCGTCATGCTCTCGGCCCCCGTCATGGTGGTTCTCGCACAGCAGGAGGCAGAGGACGCCGGGTTCGTCCATGCTCACGACGGGGTACTCCACGGGGACACGCGGGAGCCTCCCGTAGGCGGGGAGAGCCCAGAGCTCCGCGGCGTCCATCTCGCCGTCCTGCCACCACGTCACGTCCTCCGTCCTCAGGGTCCACGTCGTGATCCTGAAGGCGTACCTGGAACGCGGGCACTGCGTGGCGGCAAGACCGCCGCAGCAGCAGCGCGGAGCGACGTCCACAAACTTCAACGCCTCTCCGGCGACGACGCATAGGCTCCTCGACCGCCGGTAGAGCGCGTACTCGCCGCGCCCGCGACGACGGCGAAGGGGCTCCGCCAAGGGCAGCGGCAGGTAGTGAAGCTCGGGGCCGTCCGCGAGCGAAGATGATGCCGCGGCTCAGGTCACCCCAGCACAGGTACCTGCCGCCCAGGGCGACGGCCGCGTCGGGTTGCCAGCCCCACATGTCGTCGCGTTTGACCGCGCCGTGGCGCAGCGGCAGCCGCTTCAGCTCCCACCCTGGGCGGCGGAACACGCAGAGCTCGGCTTCCTCGACGTCGTCGACACTCAGCTTCAGGTACGCCACCACAAACTCCCCGCCACCACCGCATCGCAGGAGGCCGGTAGAGCGCTTCTCCAGAACGCGGCCCTGAGGATAGACCATCCGCCACCTCTCCTCGTCCTCCCCTTTCAGGGTGAAGTGGCAAGGAGGCAGAAGCGAGAGCGACGGCGCCGGCGCAGTAGACGACCGCGTCGACCCTATCGTCTTCTACGATGTTCAAGTTGACGAGGACAGAATCTCCGTGGACCGCGATGGGGACGGGATGAACCGTTAACCGTTCTGGAAAGTCCGCGACGTCGATGTGCAGGCGCGACACCGCCGGCGGCGCAGCAAGGCAGATCGAGACGCTGATGCGATGGCCGGTGGTGGTGCGGTAGCCCGCCACCGTCCTGGCGTCCGCCGGGGAAGGGCCCCCGCAGCCGCAGCCTTCATCCCAGCGCGAGTCGAGCATCACCCAGCCAGGATAGGCGAAGGCCGCGCCGGACGCCGACGGATCGCGTGGCTGGGAATCCATGTCGCGCGCGGCGGACTGAACTCGTTCCGGAGTTCCACCAGATATCGATCTAGCACAAGCGGTATCGGGACTGGAGGCAGGGTCGGCGTTTCTCCTTTTTATGATCACCGTTCGTGTCGTTTCCGGGAGGACTAGGAATTGATCGTCCGACATACGTATATCACAGCACGTCGGTGGTACTGTAGTCGACAACATACGTTCATCTACTTGTCCCACTCTTTACATCATCATCAGCAAACAGGCAATTACAAATCTACCGGTCGGTTCCAGATTTCCTCCAGTCTCTCAGCCCATTCCAAACATCGAACAAAGGCTTCCACCGGAGCTCCTGCCCCGCGTGGCGCCTCGCTTCTGCCTGCGCTACTGTTTCAGCTTCCATATCTTCACCCCCTGCAACAGTGTTCAGATACACCAACTTTCAGGTTTTTCAACTTACGCATGGTTCTTAGTACTTCCTCCGTTCCAAAATATAACATGTTTTAACTTTTGTGAAACAAATATACATTTCAAAAAAACCAAAACATCTTACATTATGGAAGGAACGGAGGAAGTGGTTGATAAGAATGAAAAGCTGCGTAAACACCAATTCCGTTTTACCTCCGGAACGTTCCTGTCTCTCGAGTTTCATAGCGAAGCTCTTAGCAGCCATGAAGACGTCCTTGGGCCTCTCCCACCCGCCGCCGAACACACCGTGCCCTTCCTTGGGCTGTGGACGTGACATGAACTCCAGCGCCGGGAGCTGCTCGCTACCAACCCAGTGGATGCAGTTCACAGGGCACGACTCCACTGCCACCTGACATTCATTGCACATCAAATGCATCAAGCAGCAAAATATTAAGATCCACCGATAAATTTCAAAAAGCTGCACTGATGCTGGGTCAGCAGAAACCCGGACCATCTGAACTAGTACCTGGATCTGCTCCTCCATATCGCCAAACTGGACTTCGACGTGCGCGCTTCCGAGAACATCGTCCATGGCAAACGTCCCGCAGGCATGGTGGACACACTCCCTGCATCCTGCGCATGGCAACCTGTTATCTCTGAAACAATGATGCTCTTTTGATCCCAAAAATCAACACTACGTACGCTACCTATGCACTTGTTCTCGTCAACAAAGAGAGCCTGGCTTCTCATAGGCCCATTCCAAGAACTGAACCCCTCCCCGGTGTAACCGCTCCCAAAGCCTCCTCTACTCTTGCCAGCACTCCTGGAACTACTCCTCATCAGCACTTCATACGCTTCATTCAGCAACAGCGCGTAGTCATGACCCTGAACAGAAAAAATCCCACAAAATAAGATACAACAGATCTGATACCTCAGCATAACAACAACAGTTGCTCTTTCCGCTATTCCCGATTTTAGATTTTTACCTGATCTAACAAACAAACAAAAAACTGGACCCAGAAAAAGAAGAGTAAATAAAAGCAGAGGCAGATACACACCTTGTCGCCAGCGATATCAGGATGGTGCTGCTTCTGGAGTTTCCTGTAAGCTTCCTTGATCTCCTGAGGTGTGGAATGGATTGCTACTCCAAGCACCTGGTAGTAGTCCCCTCTGGCCTTTCCCTTCGCTGTGCCGCTGCATCTGATCATGCTCCTCCTTCTGTACTTGTTTGGTCTGATCAGCTCATGCTGAGCTGATCCAGATCTGAGCTGAAAATAGTAGCCATCAGAAGCAGCAAGGGTGCTCAAGAACCCTGCCATTTCTCTCCTTCAGGTGACTCTTCCTGTGCTTCTGGTTCGAAGGAAACCTGGAGATTATAGCTCTTCTGATATTTGCTGCTGATAAGTACAAGAAGCTGTCATTCTCAGAGTACAGATATTTTACAGGAATCTTCACATGCTTTCTACCTGTTGGACATAAAGGAGAGGACCAAAAGCAAGCAGACTACTGATATTTACATTATAATAATTGAACGTGTAAATATTTATTGCTCAAACTGTTTCCTCGGATGGTTTTGCTAGGTTCACTTTCCTCGTGGTACATAGGCTTTATTGGTGCAAATACAAGCTCCAGAAAATACAGTATATGATTAAAAGCTTATTCTGGGCATATATGCACAACAATGATGATGTGTTGTACAACTATGCATGCCACAAGGCTCATATCCTGTACTACTCTACAACTTGAGCTTCCTATACATACATATTACATCTGTGGTCTTGTCTGGACTACGTAGATGTTCCCATCCTTCACCACTCCCTCAACGTCCTGCGGTGACCCGTAGAGCTCCTCAATGGCATGGCCAGCCCGTGCAATGCTTGAGAGGATTGAGTTTCGGAATCCAGAGTCTGTGATGAGAGAGTCGGCCGTGTAGTCGAGCACAACTTGGTCTTCCTCATCCATAGGGACACTGAAATAAGGGCACCCTTAGCTGTAATGCTAAATGATATCTTGAGCAAGTGAGTAAACCGGGTCTCACGGAAAAAAAACACTAACCTATCATACAATCCTGCTCCAGCGTAACCTTCCAGATCCTCGCCGTTAGAATCTGAACGGAAGATGATGGATCGCTTTATGAAGAGACCAATTGGCTTGCTTGGGTAACCCAACACCTATTTATGGACCGCATTCAGCTCAGGTAGAATTTAACATATGACCAAACTAAGAGATACTTGGAGATATTTTTCACCTTGGGAGAGTCAAGGGCATCTTTCTTACACACGAAGCTCATGGCACGGCCAGGATAGGCTCCCACAAGTGTCTCTCCGAGTCCTTTCACTACTTCAGCGTATATCTCAGAAGAATCTCCAGATGACGGGTTCATAGTATGAATGACAAAGGCATAGTCTGCGTTGACAATTTCTTGTACAAGGACAGCCATGGAAAGGTAGTCATGATCGAGCTTCACCTTGCGTGTGCTAAAATATGCTCTTTCGTTCCATTTTGATGCCCAAACCTAAAATGGAAATTTAAGTAAGATACCCAAATCCCATATTAGAAATTACTAAAGTATGCTCTTTCATTCCATTTTGATGCTCTGATCATCCATAATAGATTTAGCAGCAAGATGTGGGTCAACTGATCCCACCAATATATGCACAAGGACTAATTTATGCAGGTAAGCCAATGGCCAATCCATGGCGTTTCAAATAAGAAATTGACTCAGGAGATGTGCAGTCTGGCTTCATCGCTGTTATAAATGATAAGGAGATCAGACCTTTTTAATTGCCATCCATGCTTGCTCCCAGCGCTGGTCGCTTTCATCCCCAGGCCAGGGCATTCCAGAAGTTAGCATCTTCTCCTTCAGCTCCTTAACCTGTAAAGGAAAGTAGAAAAAATTAACGCGATAAACAAGGTTTCCAATTGCAATAAATGAAACAGTTGAGTTGGACCGGAGGATCTAGAAGGTTACGCTGGAGCAGTAAAGGAAAGTAGATCCCCAGGCTAGTTAAGTATTTAGACTAGATACATCCGTATCTAGACAAAGTTAAGAACAATAATATGGACCGGAGGAGTATTAATAGTTACTTTTTTTTGGAAATAAACTGTAGGAGGAACCCTTAAAGTAAAAATAAAAAACTAAATTTGTGTCCATGAGAACTTGAACCCCAGGTGGTGGGATTGTACATTCTCTCTGCCAATCAAGTGAGCCGGGCACACTTCTTATTACCGCAGACAAATAAAATACTTCACCGGCTTTACATTGCAATGTAATATCTTACCAGTTGAGTTGGAGCAGTTAAATCAAGAACAGTTTTCCGCATTTCGCCAAGAGCACCAAAATCATCTTGAGCAAGTCTACCCTTCAACATCTGTATGTTTTGTGCTACTTCCTGTCATTAAAGGACAAAACAATCAACTGTCGCATTGCCTGGAAGATCATTACTTATTTCAATTGTACTTTTGGGATAAGACATACCAATGAATGATTCTTTTTGAAAGAAATATATTATTTATACTAGAAAGTTCTCTTGGTGAACATGCAGAAGAAACAGATTTCTCCAACCATTGTGTACATACTGTGCTACCGTTCACCAATTTAATGTCAAACAAGAGCCACCAACCTTATTGGTATCATCTGACAAGACCTTCTCAAAGGTCCCAAATGGTATCGCAACCGATGTTGGGATACCAACCCATGAAGGTACTTTTCCTTTCAGGTATGCTATGTTGCGGGACTTTGCTCCAACCTGACAATAGAAATGTGAGCATTCAAAAACTGGCTCAAGGCGGGGGAAAAAAGATATCCAATAGAGCAACAATTTGTTTCATGATTCAGTCTGAAAAGTAACATTTCCCAGTGCATAGATTTCTACGATTACCATTTCATCGGTAAATTCTTCCGCTGATATTGCATATTTCCCGAGGAACTTCTTCTTGACTAATGACAAAGATGGTATTGCTTCGTCAGATTGTGCATTTGGAGAACTTGATTGCATAAGTTCACTCTCCGTAATCTCCCTACAAAGCAGTAGAGATGAGATGCAAACTTTTGACACATAATCAAGGATAGAAGGAGCATTATCAAGACAAATGAACTATAAAATACTAAGGCAAAGGGTTCCAGGTTGGGTGTGATACTACTGGAGATACTTCAAAACTGAACTATAGGAAGCGCAAAGTATGATCACATGGTGATAGTTCAACTTGTTTTAATCTACAGGCCATCGATACAGCGCAAGATTTTCCCAACCCTATAAACTAGTCAATCTTACTGCCTACTGCTAACAGAACAGAAATTGTCCTTTAAACGGCAAGCAGTAGTAGCTCTCAGCAACTAGTTATCCACTTATCCTCCATGGTTATGAATTATTAAATAAAGAACTACTCTGACGGAAAGACACTATTGATCAGATATATGCAATTCATAAACTAATAACAAAAACTACCTATAGGTGACATCTGCAGAAGTAGTTTTGAAGGAAAACACCTTCCCTTCATGCCCTTGAAGTTCAGACAGGATGTTCGGGTCAAAGCATGTCGCGAACAACACCTTAATAAACATAAAAAAGTAAGGTCATGTCAGATCAACATAGGAAACATAAATTATCAAAACTTGCATCGTAATTGTGAAGAGAAAAAAACCTTGCAATTCCTTGCTCGAACTGACACATGGGACAGAACATCTGGCATATCAGGTGTTATCACGCCAACAACACCATCAGATATTTCCTCCTCTCCCTTGACACTCTTTGCCACAAGGATGGTTGGTTTATCATAACATTTGTTTTGAACAGAAAGCAACTTATCAACCACTACAACATAACCTGTTACTTCGACTGGGCTTATAACCTGCCAACTGTTAGAAGAAGATAGAGTCAAGCACAGAGTAAAGGAATATAATAGAATAAGATGTACTGTAAGTTTGGCAAGGATCGCTAAGTTAAGTAACACCATTCCAAAAATGATATGTCAATGCGCAAAGGGTCGTGGAGTAAGAAATTACAAGTCTTCATGGAATTCAAATTCTACCTTCCAAGGTGTGCGACATTCCTGAGAACAGGGTCAAATCGGTTCAGAAGAGCAGACAAAGTAGCAGCTGACCCACCACGAATAATTTCTTCTGTGAAGATGTCGACCTGCCAAAACATTTTTTACGACTAGTTCCTAGATGCCAAAATAGAATAAAGCTGAACTCCATAAAACACATACTGCCCATTCGTCAACGTTCAGTAATGAGCCAAGATATTCAGCCGAGGGTTGCATCATATTATAGTATTGTTCGCCCTTGCTCGCAAGAGCAAGTCTGGTTCTGTCCAGACATGCTTTAGCGTAGAGAGCCCATTGGTCATCATTTTGCTTAACCATTTCCTTGGCTTGATTCCATCCCTTCAAGGAACACATTAGAACAAAGTTATCATTCTTGACAATCATAAAATAGAGTCCGCACATAACTTCAAACAAAATAATACCACATAACCGACAACTCTAGATAATACCCCCTTTAGTGTACAAAGAACGTCAAAATGTGCATTCATGGCGTTCAAATAGTTCGAACTTGATGCTTTTAGATAATATACAACACCATGTTAGCAAAACATGGTCTGTATTATATTTCAAGCATACTAAAGTGTTCAAAACTTTCCAAGCAATAGAGATAACCATAAGTACATGGCAAGGAATAACTAACAAGTTAAAACACAAAACAAGAGAAGGACAATTCAGAGCAGCCATCTGACATACTAAATAACTATTGTATATGGCTCCGCATATCAAATTAGTTACAATGCAGATAAAATATTTTGTATCTGGATAACATGAAAGAGAAGATCAAATTTACCTTTAAGCAATATAAGATGTCTTCATTGTCATCAGTGGACAAGGCAAGATTTTCAAGAACAAGACTGATGAAGTACATAATTTTCTGGACAAGGCAAACATGTTTGAATGAGAAAGAACAAGCACATGTAGTAAAGTGACAAGAGCAATATTGGTGTAACCAACCTCTGGTGCTGCATCGTTAAGCTCCTCATACGACCTTTCAACTGCTGTCCTGAAAGTAGAATCAAGAGCAATGTCCAGAAAGATAAGATCCTTCAAGCGTTCAGATGGTTCAATGAGCAAAGGGCGTAGTTCAACTCGAGCCTCCAATAACCCCTGCAAGGTAGCGATTCAACATTGGGAACTCGTGATTCATATGGCAATGCAAAAGAATTTGGTGAAATGGACAAATCAATCAGTTCTGAGAAACATAATCATTTCATCTGGAGAAATAACCCTCACCTCAAGAAGTGGCTCTGCTGATTTATCCTCAACATGGTCAAGCACAAACTGAAGCAATTCCTACTCAAGAAATGGATGACACCAAGTAAATTTCACACATAAAAATGTTAAGAAAAGAAGGAAGTCATTAGATTTTACAATATAAAAAAGTAAATATGCTAAGAAAAGGTAAGAATTTTACAGGAAATCCAGATGATAAACCCTTCACTGGGTTGATTTGAACACCAACCATGAAACCTTCACCCTGCACCCAAACAAATTCATTTCATTAGATATGACCATAGGTATCTAAAGCATTTTACCAGAATCATCCCTGATGGAAATGTTACCTCTGATTTGTATCCCATACAGGTTGCTATAGCAGACTCAAGATCAGCACCGGAGTGCACAGCCTACAAAATGAAAGAAGTATAATAAGATTTAATCACAGATAACCAAATGGCATGTGGCATTTTACTTATGCTTCGACGGTAATCAAAATGCCACTCCAAATGATGCTGTTTTGAAAATTTCCATCGGCTATGTAGCTAACAAATTGAAACCTTATTTGTGGCATTAGCAATTTAGCATGATCAGCGGGACTACATCGAAGGGTCTAAATTTCTACCACATAATGATCAGGCATTTTCTTCACTGATTCGCACTACATGACTCCCCCTATGTAGGTATGACGTACGTGAAGATATAGAGATACATGATCTACAGCCATCGACTACATTCTGACACATAATGATTAGTTTGTGTCTCCAACTTGCAAATAAACATGCAGATATCTCTATTTCTTTTATCGAAGAGAGCCGTTTTACATACCTTCAGGCTTCTCATGTAATTGCCCAGATCACGGAGTAAACCCTCTTTCTGGTCACTCCTGAATTTTGGTTCTGAATGAATTGCACGATCATAGCTCAACAAACGTTCTTTAGTTATGCCATTATTGTTCAACGTGTCCCAGTAAACACTGATATCAAAATCGCTCTTGATATAATCAATTATTGCCTGGCCACAGAGACATAAGCATCAAATCCTCAAAGCCAAAAAAACGCAATAATCAATTCAGGACATCAATTACCTGGCATATAACTACATCATCTGGGCTTGTATTATTGTGCAGTTTCTGGTGCCATTCTTCCATCATTCCACCTTTGCAGTCATTATTTCTCTACAAAACCAACAAGCAAGTTTCTATTGACAACCCAAAAGCAACTCATTGCCTAGTTCATAAATCCACAAATAAAAACTAGTGGATAGTTGCCTAGGAGCATTATTTTTTACCTGGATTACTAATATTTCGTCACGGATACGCTGACCAACATCACCTTCACCTCCACGACCAACAGCAGACAATATCATTCTTAAGATCTCTCTGTACTGTGGGTAACTTTTATACATATTCTCAAGATCATCTGTAAACCTGTCTTGTGCTTTGCTTATCTCACTGCATGGTTATAGATCATTATAAGATGCCAAATCAGATGCAACTGAGCTCTAGTTTTGTGGGTGTGTTTGTAGCGGTTTTTGCTTCTGCTAATTAACTGGGCTAATTAATGAAAATTGCAATTTGCCATGTTTCAAAAAATATAGTTCCCAATCTACTGAATTATTTTCTGTTTCCCTGCTTTCTTCAGAGTGAAAATCATCAAGAGGAACGAAGTATGTACCGTGGTTTCACATTGTAGTTCTTGTTCCATATTAGTTGCCTTGTAGACATGAATCTAATCCAAACAAAAAGTCCAACAATACCCAATAGTCCAGCATCTTTGGCTTCATCAACTAGATCTGCTGCAATATTGAATCTGTCGAGTGCCGAGAAACAGAGCTTAATTTCATATATTTTTCAGGAAAAAATTAAGACATTATTAGTACAGATAATCGAGCATCGGACCTGTGCATAAAAGATCGCTGGGCATCTTCCTCCAGATCTGCTATTCTTTCTAGGAAAACCTTTGCAGTGCCTTTACCGGCATCACCCGTATCCTTTAATGGAGAGAAGATATAAGAGTTTATTAGTCCAAGAGTTGAACCAGAGTAGAACAGAGAAATGATTCGAGTCGCAAGGCTACAAATATACAAACAATTGCCTTTGCCTTCTTGATAACTTTAGTCTTGAAATCCAAATAAAAATCAGAGTCGTTGTTTTTTATCCATGTTTCACCATGTCGGAGAACGAAGGGCATCCCCTTGTATCCATCGCCATCAAGCTCTATCTCAACAACCTGGATATGAAGAAGTCATGATTTGTTCAAACAAAGTCTAAAAGAAAATAAAAAATAGGCTCACCAAATTATACGTACCTGGTATTGCAAACCATCCAATTCAGACTCAATAAATGATGTTTCACATGCCTTGTCGAGCACTGTTGAGCCAGATGGCACTATGCTTGAAGTAGGTGCCTGCACAATTAAAAAGCACCTTGTCATTACAGTATACCGAGAGTTTCTTTCAGATACTGATTTTATAGCGCAAATGCACACATTTTATTATTATTCTCAACAATGTACCTCCCACTCTCCAGCCTCTTTTGCCAGTGCCCAGTGAAGAATAAGTGGCTCCACATCATTTGTTGCCAAGTGGACTCTAGTTTTACCTTGAGTCTTTGTGGCAATTGCCTTCAGAATGGAGAAGATCAATTAGCCTGGTCAAAGCAAAGCTTAGAAATAGTCCCTCCGTTCCAAAATAAGTGACTTCGGTTTGTCTAGATTCGCATGTATCTAGACGCGTTTTAGTATGTAGATTCATACGAATCTAGACAAACTCAAGTCACTTATTTTGGGACGGAGAGAGTATGAAATATCTGTCGGGCATCCTAACCAGTATCTCCTTATCACCGATCTTGAAAAGCTTTCTGCTTAGGACGTCGCAGTCATCCCCTTCCTGTAAGGACTTTGTGAAGAGATCCAAAACAGTTGGTTGTTTGGGTGCAGCTTTTACTTGCTGTTCTGTGGCTACAGCTACAGGCTTATGTTTATTAAGAAGCTGGGTGATATCTCTGTTTCTACGCTGAATCCTTTCTACCGAGAAGTACTTCTTGTTCTCCAGTTGCTTGGAAACTTTCTTTTCAATGTTTCCTTTCAAAATTTTCTTCCTTAATTGATCAACTGAGGTTCCTTTATCCAACTCAGCCTGCAGTTCCTTCCTTGCTTCCTCAAACTCAACCTGGCAAATGCAAAATAAGAACCTCCGTAAAGTGTTAACCCAAAAAATGGTCCGCTGACTTGGTATTTCAATGAATTACCAGTTGCTTCTCAGGGGAATAATTTGGCTTCCCCGCTTTCTCCCATCTTATGTAAGACTGGACTTGTACAAGTTCCTCTGGGACCTTAGTTGTGGTACTTCGAGATGCAGGAATGTTCCTTTCACTTGACTCAGGTGTTTTTGTTAATCTAGCTCGCAGCTTCTCCAATGGAACACCTCTGTTTAATTCCTCTGTTAACTCTGCTCGTGCTGCTTCATACTCAACCTGAATAAAGATGACAAAAAGATCAGCGTGTGCATTAAAGTTCCTTTTAACATAAGATGTATACTAGTAATATCAAAACCTACCTTCTCTCGGTCAGGTGTATACGACTGCTTTCCGCCTCTTTCCCAACGAAGGTATGACTGGATCTGCACTAGTTCCTCTGGCACCACATTAGCACCAGATGCATCTTGCCCCTGATTACGGCTTGTCTGGAGCTGGATTAGGAAATTCTGGCCATTGTTTTTAAACCTGTCCAAAGTAGGGTGCTGCGTTGCTGCTATGTTCTGCATTCAGACAAACAAGCAGGGCTACATGGTAATCCGACAGCAGAACTCACCATTTATTCCGCGCCTCGTCAAACAAAAGGAACTCAATGGCTTGAACCGCGGGATCATCAATCTCAACTCTGAGGGTGGAGTTGCCACCTGACTGCAGGGTTACGGACAGAACAAAGAATACCATCCGTCGTAAATGTTTTGTCGCAAGACATAAACCATCTGTGGTGTGCAGGAATGAAATACCTTTACAAATGGGGTCCTTAGGGCCTGGTTGTTGTACACTGTCGTCCCATCCGGTCTTCGGGAGGGGAGGAGCCAATCTCTACAACCAAGCAGCTGAATTAGCAAATCTTCTTCAAAGAAGAGAGTGCACCACATGCTGAGACAAGAGCATATGTGGTAGGCATGCTCTCATCGGAAACACAGCAGCAGCAGCAGCAGCAGAAGGCGGCCAGAGATTCACCTCCTGTCCGGGCGAAGGGCGCCCCAATGCAGGATGAGGGAGCCGCTGGTGTTGGTCGCCTCGAGAATGATCTCCGCGGCCGCACCCTGTGGCGCCGGGTTCAGAGTTACCTGCCGGCCGAACACAATGCATCAGGATATGTAGGTAGTAGTACAGAAACAAACAAAATCCGCGGGAAATAACTGATCCAGGATATGCTACACGCAGCATGAGAAAAATGTTTTCAGCACCTGGAGCTCGGAGTTGGACTCCAGGTTGAACCTCCCGACAAGCTGCGGCAAGAGAGAAAAGGAAGCGAGGTGAGCAAACCATCGAACGGCTGGCGGGCAGTAGGTGGAGGGGGAGGGGGAGGGAGCGCGCGAGCGTACTTACTTCCGGGGAGGCGCGGTCGGTGGACGCGGCGACGGCGCGGGGCACGAGGAGGCTGCGGCGGGAGGCCGCGAGAGGGGCCGCGGCGGAGAGGCGGCGGCGGCTTCTGCTGCGGACCGTTGGCGCCGGCTGATGCTGCTGCGAGCGCGGGCGCGACGCCGGCGAGGACGGGGACGCGTGGATCCCGACGGCGCACCGCTCCGCCGCTGAAGCCGCGGAGAATCCGCCCATAAGCACGAATCTCAACCCACTCGCACGCCTGCTATGCTCACGCTGCTTGCCGCTGCTCCCTGGCTGCTCGGATAAGTCGCTCGGCTCTTTCCTCTTCTCTCTATATCTTCCTTCCTTCCTGCCCGAGACAAACGAAGCGAGAAAAAAAATCAGCAATCAAGCTAATAGCATCGGGCGGCGTTGTGATTGAGTGGAATGCGGTGCTCCAGCATGGGTTGGAGGTCGAGCTGCATGTGCTCTGCCCACTCACGGTCGACGCACGACGAAGCTGAGCAGGGAGCCGAGCTAGGAGTGGGCGGTGGTGGTGGAGATGGGGAGGTGAGAGGCGTGGCAAAGCGGCGGATGCGGAGGAGGGAAATGGGCGCGGGTGTCGGGGGCCCGCGTGCGTCGTCTCTTCGCTCTCCCGCCCCGAAGAGCGTGCGTGTGGTCGTGTGAATCTCAATGGAGTGGCGTGGATGACGGCAAGTTTAATATCTTCTCGCTTGAGATGGGAGCCATGACGCTACTTTGCGTCCGTCTCCTTACCCTTTTCCGCAATTTCGTTTCTCCACACAGCACAGAGAGCAGCACGCACGGGACTGCCGACATGTCCACCACTTTATATGGTCTTCAAGATAACGCTCTGGTCGTCACTTTTTCCATCAATGTATTATTACTCACATAAAGATTAATTATCCATTATAGAAGTATAATTCACGATAAATCTAATGAAAGTGGCATACTTGATGTTCTAAATGCTCGTGATTTTTTATATGGTCAAACCTATAATTTTTCCATTGATACAATCTTCTAAATGGATTTATATTCTTAGATAGCTATACTGTGACTAAGAGATGTATTGTGCCACGGCTACAAAGTTGACCATTTTAGAATCTACTTATGTCCGATATTTTTTTGTTAGCTTTGCGACAAGTAAATAACGAAAAACGGAAATAAAATCGCAGCAAGGGGATAGAGATTTAACGTGGAAAACCCTCTTCAACAAAGAGAGAGGAAAAACCACTGGCGCCAGCCAGCAAATCTTCAGTATAACGGGAGTGTTTACACAACGCCGGGGATTTCACAGATGCAACTTATTCCAGCCGGCGGCTTACAAGAGGTATATATAGCGGCCCAAGCCTCCCGGCGACGGGTCTCGCTCCGCTCCGTCAGAAGTTAGCCTCCTTAATAGAATTTGGATCATACTTCAACATTTTTAGGCTTGATCATCAATGTAGAAAAATGAATATGAAGCCACATTAATAATCCTTGTCATGAAATAAATGTAGTGTGGTTTGAAAAGCAGCATTCACTGATGGATCGTGTCAATGTATAATGAATCGAGTAGTTCCTAAGTAGAAGGTGTGAGGGAGAAAATTGTTTGTTACATCGAAGAGGTGTGAGACTTTAGACCTTTAGTAGTACTCCCTCTATTTCATGATGTAGTAGTGGATCCAAAGAAATTTAAAAACCTAGGCAAAGTCTAAATTTAAACATTTAGGGAGCTATTTTTTCTCAAATAGTCATCGAAATAGGGCTTTGCTGGCTGGCCGGAAGCCCAAGCAATTGCCGGGCAACAGGGACGGTAGATCCACCGTGGATGACGTAGTTTTTTTCGCTTGGAAGTGGATGATGTAGTTTAGTTTAGAGTCTACTTTGTACTTATCTTTTCAATTTTTTCAGTATAGCTTTATGTTGTTCTGGCAAAAATATTTGGTTGGAATGTGTGCGTTTGTAAGGTGAGTGTGGATTGTGGTTTCGTTAATGGAAAGAGACCTTTTATTCTAATGAAACGTAACTCCCTAAATAAACGAAGGGTTTCGTGAGCAGGTTGGTGATTTTGGAAATGGTGGAGGGAATACGTGCAAAAGAGGTGCATCTAGTACTTGATTAGGGTCGACGCTAAGCCAAACCGAAGAAGGCAGCAAAGAAAAGAAAAGCGTCACGAGAATCAACGGCAGGCAAAAGGTGGGATCTCGAGCACGAACCGGAAACGACCACGTGTGCCGCCGCCACGCGCATGACATGCGGGTCCTGCGGATTGACTTGCCCTGCGTGGCGTCCATGGCAGGGACGCGTGCAGCCTGCTCCGCGCGGACTGCCGTGCCAGGCTTGGACTGGAAGCTTTGTCGCAAGCGAAATATGGCAGGGACAAGCTGTTCGCGATTACTACACGGTTAACATATTCCGCAAACAAAAATCATGTGCTGAATAGGTTTTTTCTTTTTTTTCGGGGAATATGTGGTGGAGCGGTCGTCGTCACCCATATATGGGACTGGCGACTGGGACTCTGGGAGTAGAGCAAATAACAGAGAAGAGACGATCAACTTTTTTATTTTCATTTAGTTTTGGAATGGGACGATGAATATGTCATTCACATTCTCGTGAGAAAGACACGGACCGATGGGGTTGTCATTTTTATATTTTCTTTTTATTGTCTGTGAAAGCGTTGTAGTAGTACTAGTTATATTTTTGTTTTCCGTCGAGCTTTGTTGCGACGTTTAGGACATGTGCAATAGTTTAGATAGAGTCCGTCTGTAATATATGTCCATGTTAGGTCGTCTTTTCAGGTGTCTATACCAGCAACCCACGACTGCATGCAAGTTATTTTTTCGGGAAAGATTGAGTACATCGAATAAGTAGAAAATATTTAAAATTATGGGAGGTGCACACGATGTCCATACAATAGGGAAAAGTTGTCTGTAACGAGCGAATTTTTTGGGCTATAGACCGTCCGCAAGTTTAATGACGGCCTCTTTCTCTCTCTTCTATCTCCCTCCTCCACCTCAACTAAAATCCTAGGTGTCACCCATTATAGATAGCTTACCTAGACTATTGTACACGCCCTCATTCTCGACAGCGAGAAGACTGAAACGTGTGCGTAAAACCACGGTTCATATGCATGGCGGATCCACAGGGTGGCTAGGATGGTGTGGGAACCACCCTGGAATTTGAGATCGGCCCATATAGGATATAGGAAAAAAATGCCCATGTTGCTAGTTTGACACGGCCGACACGAGAGAGGAACAATCAACTAGGCTCCTCCGTTGAGTTCCGCACCGAAGACTCCCGCCTGGCAGTGTCTGCCTTACGTCCCCGTTGGCACCAGCCCCTGCCGCATCACCACTGTTGCAAGTCACTCAATGGCTCGCGGCGACACCACGAGCATGCTAATCTGTCGCCGCGAGCACGCTAATCTCCGGCTGCCAATCTTCCTTCCCCTCCCCGAAGCTCCCAGCTGCCCCCACGCCTTCTGATCCCTTTCCCAAACCATGGAAGTAGAGCACGTCTGTATGGAGTCAGGGAGGCCGGCGGCACCCCACAGGTTCATTCCTGCATGTCGCAGGAGGCATGGAGAAGTGCACCAGCATCCGTACATTCCCCAAGTCTCCTAGGTGAGCTAGGTAAATTCAACTCAAAACAAATTTGACATTACAACTTGAGAACTATATTGATGACATGAGGAAAGGATGAAAACTTCCAAGTCCTAGAAAACCTTGTTGATCTTTCGGTTAAGCTTGTAGAAAGGAGGCATATAGTTCACAATTTGTTCTTGGCAGAAACACTTTGTTGGAATGTGGGCGTTTATAAGGTGGGTGTAGATTATTATTTCGTTAATGAAAACAAGAAGAAAGGGTCTGAAGATTGGCCTTAGGAACCCCACCTACCCCATGCTCTCGCCCCTCTCCCAAGGCGACGGGTGCGACCCTCCCCTCCACCGGCCAGCAACCCACTTCTCCCTCCTTCCCCCTCCGCCGCCGCCAGCAGGGGTCGTCGGGCTAAGCCGGGCGGCGGTGGTGGTTCTCCATTCCCCACGCCATGGGAGTCGATCAGGGCCGGTCCTTCTCACCGGCGGTGGTGTCTCTTGGGATGCAACAGCCCAGTCTCCTTCCAGGTGGCGCTGGGGGCGGCGCTAATGGCCAGGCGACGGCGCAACGACGGCACCTCGGGCACTGGCGGAGCGCCTTAGAGGCGAAACTGGGCTATGACCCCGCTTACAAAAGTGATGTCGTCGGATTGATGACAAGTACGCCATGAGGGGGTCCTCGAGGCGTGCGGAAGAGAGGGGTGTGAGACGTACGGTATTCCAGGACGGTGAGCACACAAATTTACCCAGGTTCGAATCCGCCGGCTTTGGACGGATCCTACTCCTGCTAGCAATCCAGTAATACGGCAGAGCCAGAATATGGGTTACAAGGGTTTCGCATGTGCGAGTTGAGGGTCTAAAGTATTGGGCGCCCTAAAGGCTCTCCCTAGGACGACTTATATAGATATCCGGCCTAGGGTTTACAGGAAAGAACTATCCGGCTACGACTAAGAGTTGGTTACAGAGTACATCTTGAACTACAAGTAACATTATGGGCCTAAGTCGGTAAGTCTTCTGGGCCTTCCCGTAGCCGGATTGAACTATGTTTTTCTCCCTGACTGGGCTGCCCGTGAAACAAAGCTCTAACCCAAAGTGGGCCACCCTAGTCAGTGAGGAACTGTGAGGATACCCGGAAAGTATATCCCCAACAGCAGCCCCTGGAGGCCTCCAAGATCCAAAGTCGGATTTATCATCGTCTAGCTTGATCTTCGGCTTGCAGAATCTTGAAGGGTTCCTGAAACTTCACAACAAAAAATACGATCCGGGTCTTTTAAGACCCGGACCTATCAACAGGTTACTCGGATTTTCCAGGTTGATTTCAAACTAAGCCGGAACTTGGTTGCTAACGCCACCTGACACAAGTCATGGTCAAGTCACGTCATCTGACAGGCATTCCGTCAGCACGACCGTTGGTGGGTCCGCGGTTTGCGGAACCGAGGCGCCGTTTCAATGCGTGCGTGGAGATCGAGGCGACGTAATCATCGCGTGGGTCCTTCCCAGTCCCTTCCATGATGTGTGGCGGTTACACTGTAGCATTTGCACGAATCTTGACGCAGGTAGGTGGATATAAGGGGTTAGGATTTTCTCCTTCTCCTTTCACCAGTCCTTTGCCTTTTCCTCTCCTCTCAATCTCCCTGCCCGCACAGAGCTCCCCCGTTCCTCCCCCAAAAAACTCCCAGCGCCGCCCATTCTAAGTCAACTGCTCGCCGGAGAAATGGCTTCATCTTCCTCTTCTGGCTTGGCAGCAGCGGCGGCGGCGACGGAAGCGGTGGCGGAGAAAGAGAGCTTTCGCGGGCTCTAGATTCCCTGCGCACTCAACGACGAGGGTCTCAAGAACGTGGAGAAGGAAGGGCTCCTCCGCGCTGGCGACTGGCGGAGCGGCTTTGAAGAAATCATCCCCAACCCGCGCGCTGGCGAGCGGGTCCACTTCGACACCCACCTCGACAGAGGTTTGTCGTTTTCTCCCTCGGATTTCTTTTCTGAGGTGATTGATCATTACGGAGTGCAACTCCATCATCTTCCTCCCAACTCTCTTTTAGAGATGAGCGCTTATGCATCTTTGTGTGAGGGCTTTCTCGGTATTAGGCCGAGTTTGACTCTTTTCCGGTACTATTTTCCTCCCAACTCTCTTTTAGAGATGAGCGCTTATGCATCTTTGTGTGAGGGCTTTCTCGGTATTAGGCCGAGTTTGACTCTTTTCCGGTACTATTTTCATGTCCGGAGAAACTCCATTACTGTCGGTGTTCCTTATATCACTGGCACCATTAGTTTTTCGCTTAGACGTGAGCGCGCGTATCCCAAAATATTAGCTAGTGACTCGGTCAAACAATGGCCAGCCACATTTTTCTATCATAGGGATATTCCGGCTCCCAACAAAGCTACCGCTTTGCCGGCTTTTGTTGACGGAGCTGCCACGGCCCAACCGTCTTGGGACGAGGCTGCTCCGGCTCTCTCTAACGATCTGATCCTTGCCAAGAGGCGGATCGAATATCTGATCAAATACAAGGGTCTGAAGGGATCCGACTTGGTCCAATGCTGGGTCTCACGTCGGATCCAGCGCCTTCAGTACCACGGGAATCGACTGATGCACTCCATCACGTCATCCAAGGAAGACTCCCTCCACATCAGTCCCAAATCCTACACCACTCAGGGCTACATAAGCCAGATCAAGTGGCTGATCAGGGAGCGGATCGAGAGGAGGATCTCGGAGATTTCTCTGGATATGCACACGGCGGAAAACCCCATAGTGCCGGTAAGCTTCTATCAGTACACCTTTTTATGTGTTTCAATCTTTGAGTTACATTGCAATACTGATATGTTTTCTTCTTTTCAGCTTGCTGACCTCCCCGAGTCGGAATTTACTCTGCTCGAAGGATATCCTCCTGAGTTTTCTCAAGAGACAGAGGTGGTTCCATTGCCAGACCTTGCACTCAAGAAGCGCAAAGCTCCGACAGTGGCTGTTGGCACAAAGGAGGTGCCCGTCGTGAAGAGGTAACTTTCAATCACAACTTCCGCCTTTGTACTTTACTCGAATTTCCTTCTAAGATGTAATGTTTCCGACTTTATCACATTCTCAGAGCAAAACCGCTTCTCAAGGGCAAGGGGAAGGGGATTTCTTCGAAGCCCCTGTGACAGACGAAGCTTACCATAGCTTCTCCTGTCATGACTCCTCCGACTCCTGCCCCTCAGCCTTCCGCAACGCCGGTGATAATTCCTTCTCCGGCTGTCGCAGAAGATCCGGCTCCTTCCACGGAGCCTGCGATCCTTGAATGTCAAACTGACGTCACCATGGGTGAGTCAGATCTAGATAAGGGTGAACCCTATTTGGGTAATGATCCCTCGGCAGAAACCTTCGCCGAAAACCTTATCAGCAATCCGGGACTTGCCAAGTTTGGCATGTCCCAGAAATCTACAGAAGAAATCCAGCGGCTCGCCAGGCAATGCCTGGAGAAAAGTACTTTATCTGCCGAAGAAGAAACTCAAGAAGCAGAGGACGTTAAGCACTCCAATCTTCTTGAACAAGTGCTTCTTTGCAACGAGAGGATCAGGTCCAGGGAGCTTCCAACTGCTCCTGTGACCCCTCTGACTCTCGCTGAGAAGGTTGCCGTTGAGGTGAACGCGAGTTTGGATAAACTCACTCGCGAACAATATGTAAGTCGGAATTCCAACTCCTGTTTTTCCTTTATTTCATATCATATCCTCTAGCCCCCAAGCATGAAGTAGGATAAATAATCCGGGTTTATGCTTCCTTAGGATGCCAAAGGACGAACTAGTGTAGCCCCCAAGGCTCGTGCTGATATTAGCAAAAATATTAGCCCGAGCCTTTAGTAGCTTTCTGACTTTGGGTATTCTGACTTACAGAAAGTATATTCCTATAACCAGAATTTGTTGAAGAATGTCTGTGATAAGCGAAGAGAGATCAAGGCTCTCCGACTTAAAAATGCTGAACTTAAAGTTGCCAAGGATGATGCCAAAGGTAAACATTCCGAGACTCAAACCTTGCCCTTGTATTTTCAATGTCGATTTTTTCTGAATTGTTGTTCTTTTTGACTTACAGTGCTAGTGAAACAATCATGCGCCATGATCGAAGAGGCCGAGAACCTCAAGACCTTGGTGGTGGAGAACAAGGAGCTTCGCCAAGAGCTGGATAAGCTCAAGGTGGATCATGAAAAGAGCATAGCTCAAGTCCTTAAATCCTCCTCCATGGCTACTGAAGAGCGTGATCGCAAGATCGCTGCTCAAGCTAAAACAATATCGGACCTCAAGAGTGAGCTTAGCAGAGAGAGGGACCTTTCCCAGGCGCTCCGGGCTGAACTCCAGAGTCTCCGGGAGGAGAGGACCAAAATTGATGACGTCATTTTCGGTACGTTCCATCTGTCTGACTTGTCTTTTTCTTCGACTTCTACCAATGTAGGATTTTCTTAACTTGTTTTGTGTATAGGTCCTCTGAACTTGACAGACTCTTCTTCCACCGAGCCCCGCACCCATCAGCTTACCCAAGTCGGTGACTTGCTTCATGACTTTTGCCAATCCCTTGAGGACATCGGCGAAGCTCTCAAGATTCTGGACATGCACAACATGTCGGATTTTTAGGTGCGGGACAAGGAAAAGGAGATGCCGCAACTTGTTCGGGACTGGAACATGTCCTACTCACGTACTGCAGCGCAGAACGCTCTCACTATGGTCATGAGCCACCATGGAAACATGGAAATATGGCAAGTGACTAGAGGGTACTGCAAAGTAGATGAAGACAGACAGGAGCAAGACCTTCAAGCCATCATGCACTCCTGCGCCGGATATAGGTGTCACGTGGCTGACCTGACCAGCTACGAGATCCCTTTCTTCACCCGCGTGGATACTCCGCCTCCTCCTCCAAAAGAATCAGCAGAAGTTTCCGATGATGAACGCACCATCTCGGATGTAGACATCTCGGAATGATACCAAGGCGGCGTCTCCAGCGAGCCGGCAACTCCTTCATCTCCTCCCGCATCATAGATTGCCAAAAACATTTTGTATTATCTGAAAAACATGATGCGTTTGTAAATATGAAGTATTATTATTTTGCTAGTGCTAAGCTTTTGATCTATTCAGTACCTTTTGGCTTTTAAACTTTTTGCGTGCTTGACATGTTTACACAAGCACTTGTACTTTTTCGTCTATACTTATCGTTTATCTGGCTTTCCGCCTCGTCCCTTTCGTGAGCCGGCTAAACCTTCTACCGGAAACTTTGCCGAGCAACGGAGCTCAATTGTTAAACCAGTTTAAACTCGAAAACAAAGCTGGCTTCCAGTACCAACAATTCACTACTCGGAAAATGCCTGCATCCAGTAATCAGACAAATAACCAAAGTAAAGACTAGAATTTTTTTAGAGTTATACCCGAGGGTAGAAGTTTTAGAATCGGAAATCTAAACCAGAACGAGCATGAGCATAAAGTACTTTCAAGCATTCTAGGATTTTCGACTATGACATGATCATTCGGAAATAAGATGGTAAAAACTTCTCAGAAAAACTTGAGGCAACCAAAACTTTTATTTCTCACAGAACATGCACATATATATATGATTACAAAGAAGGATAAACTAAGAATAAAAGGGACGTAGCTGAGCAATATTCCACGGTATGTCTAACTCATCCGGATTTGTACTGCCTCCAGCTCTCTTTCTCTTCTTAGTAGCAGGTCTTTCTTTGACTGGCCTCATGTCAGTTAAGTAGTACGATCCATTGTGTAATACTCGACTAACTAAAAAGGGCCCTTCCTATACTGGGGAAAGTTTGTGCTTTATTTGTTGCACAAGTCGGGGAACCAAATCACCTTTATTGAAAGATCTATTTCGGACTCCCTAGCTATGATACTTGCGTAACTTCTGCTGATAGGCTGTTGATCTCATTTCAGCAACGACGCGAACTTCTTCGACTAAGTCGAGATCATTTTGTCGAGAAATCTCGGCATCCTCTTCAATATACGCGGCCACTCTAGGAGAAGTATGAATCAAATCACTAGGAAGAACTGCTTCTGCGCCATAGACCAAGAAGAAAGGTGTGTATCCTGTTGACTTGTTTGGAGTTGTTCGTAAACTCCAAATTACAGAGGGTAGTTCATGTGCCAAAGCCCCCGCAACACGTCGTAGTGGTGCTTCGAGTCTCAGTTTTAGCTCTTGTAGGATTAAACCATTTGCTCTTTCGACTTGTCCGTTAGCCTGTGGATGTGCGACTGACGCAATGTCAAGCCGGATATTTTGCTTGTTGCAGAATTCAGCCAATTCTCCCATAGAGAAATTACTCCCATTGTCCGTGATAATGCTATGTGGATAACCATACCGGATTATAACATCCTCAATAAATCTTTTGGTTGTTGCTCCATCACAACTAGTGACAGGTTTAGCCTCAATCCACTTGGTGAATTTATCCACCATCACTAAGAGGTGAGTAAATCCACTTGGAGCTCGTTTAAATGGTCCTACCATATCAAGCCCCTAGACCGCAAAAGGCCATGTTATAGGTATTGTTCGCAGCTGATCTGCCGGAACATGAGCTTGTTTGGCGTACTTTTAGCAACCTTTGCACGTCTTGACTAATTGTTCGGCGTCTACCTGAGCTGTAAGCCAGAAAAATCCGTGTCTAAAAGCTTTTGCCACTAAAGATTTGGCTGCAGCGTGGTGACCACACTCGCTTTCATGGATTTCCCTTAAGATTTCCACTCCTTCTTCCGGAGATACACAGCTCTGAAAACCCCCAGAAATACTTTGTTTATGGAGCTCACCTTTAACAATAGTATAGGCTTTTGCTCGTCGATAATCTGCCGGCTCAGAACCTCGTCTTTGGGTAATTTGCCATCTACCAGATAATCTAGGTAGGGTTGAGTCCAGCTGGGAATTACAGCCAGAACTGCTATCAAAGGTGAGTCGGATTTAGTCGGATATTCCTCATCTACTCCCTTTATTGAGGGAACTTTGAGGTGCTCTAAAAAAGCGCCATCTGGGACCTCTTTCCGCGCAGAACCTATCCGAGATAGTGCGTCTGCTTCCTCATTTTCTGCTCGAGGGATGTGTTGAACTTCAAACCCCTCGAACGATTTAGATAGATCATCCACGACAGCTTTATATGCTGCCATGTGCTTATTTGCATTACAAATATCTGACACTTGTTGAGCAACAAGATCCGAATCTCTGTAACACATCAAACGTCGGATGCCAATATCCTCAGCAATCCGGATTCTATGTAGCAGTGCTTCATGCCCGGCAATATTGTTTGTCGTTGTGAAGTAGATCTACAACACGTATAGAAGTTTATCTCCTTGGGGTGATTTGAGCACCACGCCAGCCCCCGAGCCCCCTCGAGCCTTAGACCCATCAAAGTAGAGGGTCCAATATTCTGAATCAGGGAGGATCATGTTCTCCTTCGTCTCTGTCCAATCAGCGACAAAGTCATCAAGGATCTGGGATTTGAATGTTGTCCGGGGTTTATACTCAATATCAAAAGCTGAAAGCTCTATGCCCCATTTGGCGACGCGTCCTGTGGCGTCACTGTTGTTGATTATATCTCTCATGGGAGTTGTGCTCACCACGGTAATTGGATGCTCCTGAAAGTAGTGTCGTAACTTACGAGATGCTATAAAAATACGGTAAGCCAACTTTTGATAGTGCGGATACCGCTGTTTTGATTCTGATAGGACCTCGCTGACAAAGTAAGTCGAACGCTGCACCAAGTGTTCCTGATTTTCCTCTGGTCTCTCCACCACCATGACGATACTAACGACTTTATTTGTCGCAGCAAGATAGAGCAACATCGGTTCCTTAGGTTTCGGCGCTGCAAGGATAGGAGCAGATAAGAGTACTTTCTTCGGGTCTTGTAGTGTAGCTTCAGCTTCGTCAGTCCAAACAAAATCCTTGGTCTTTTTCAGGAGTTTGTATAATGGTGTGGCTCTTTCACCAAGCCGGCTTACAAATCGACTGACCGCAGCGATGCAACCAGTTAATCTTTGTACGTCCTTCAGGCGAGTTGGCCTGGAAATATTGAGTATAGCCTTGATTTTGTCTCGGTTCACCTCTATGCCTCTTTGAGACACGATGAAACCTAATAATTTTCTGGCTGGTATTCCAAAGAAGCATTTCTTCAGGTTAAGCATGATGTTGTATTTTCGTAGGTTGGCAAATGTCTCCTCCAAGTCAGAAATCAGTGTTTTCTTCTTTTTGGACATCATCGCAATATCATCCACGTATGCATGTACATTGCGTCTGAGTTGATCATGGAGGCAATGCTGCATCGTGCGCTGGTACGTAGTTCCTGCGTTCTTCAGCCCAAAGGGCATCGTAACAAAACAGAAGGTTCCGAAAGGGGTTATAAATGAAGTTTTGACTTTGTCAGATTTCTTCATCCGGATTTGGTGATAGCCGGAATATGCATCGAGAAAACAGAGAAGTTCCGAGCCTGCCGTAGAATCGATAACTTGATCAATTCTAGGCAGAGCGAATGGATCTTTTGGACAAGCCTTGTTCAAGGCAGTATAATCAACACACATCCTTAAATTAGTGGTGTCCTTTTTAGGGACCATTACAGGATTGGCCGACCACTCAGTGTGGATGACCTCTTCTATGAATCCGGCTAACTCGAGCCGTGCTAGTTCCTTAGCTATTGCCTTACACTTTTTGTCGCCAAACCGTCGTAGGGACTATTTGACGGGTTTAGCATTTGGGTCTACATTTAGAGAGTGCTCGGCAAGTTCCCTAGGTACTGCGGTCATGTCAGATGGCTGCCATGCAAAGATATCTTGATTTGCTTAGAGGAACTTGACGAGCGCGCTTTCCTATGCGCTACCTAGGCCTACGCCTATCTGGGTCACCTTGGAGGGGTCATCATCCTTCAACGGTGTTTTCTTCGTCTCTTCTGATGCCTTGAACTCCGGATTTGGCTTTATCACCTCCTTCGTTGCGGGCATCTCGGACGGATCTATGCTCTTCTTGATCTCCTGGTACTCCTGGGCGTGCAGCACGGGTTCAGCAAAGGCAGCATTTCCATCCTCGCACTCTTGCGCTTTCTTCGGGTCTCCCCTGATTGTGATCACGCCGTTGGGACCTGGAATTTTCATCATATTGTAAATGTAACACGGACGAGCCATAAAAGCCCAGTAAACCGGACGTCCGAATATAGCGTGGTACGCGCTCTTGAACGGGACCACTTCGAAGGAAAGTGCCTCCGTCCGATAATTCTTTGGATTTCCAAAGGTAACATCCAAAGTAATCTCTCCCAAGGAATTAGCTTGTCTTCCTGGGACAACTCCGTGAAAGATCACAGAGCTATGGTTTAGCTGGGTTTCCGAGATCTTCATCCGGCGTAGCGTTTCGACATAGAGGATATTGATGCTGCTACCGCCGTCCATGAGGGTCTTGGAGAAACCATAACCGTCAATAAGTGGATTGACGATTAAGGCGTATTTTACTCACCTGTGCAACTTAGGCGGATGATCAGCACTGTCAAACGTGATTGCCACTTCCGACCAGTCTAGATATTGAGGGACAGCCGGAACTGTTGCGTTGAGCTCGTGCAGAACTGCTTTCTTGACCTTTGCTGGTTGAGATCCGAGGAAAGTAACGTAAGTGTCCTTCTTGGTGGGAAAAGTCTTCTTCCCTTCCGGCTTGGATTTTAAGCATCAGCTTCCTCCATGTCAGAATCTTCCTTGGTCTCTTTGTCTTTTTTGGGATTTTTCTTTCCCTTCTTCCGCTTAGCTTTTTAGCCCGCGGTGTCATCTCTTTTGATGTCATCATTGAAACGACATTCGGTGTTGGTGTGGGACGAGCCCCCATTGGCGTCTAGGTGATGCACGCATGGGTTGTTAGCAATGTCGGCCCAAGAGTAGGTTTTGCCTGGTTACTGTTCTCCTCTACCTTGGACCCTGGAAGTCCCACGGCCATGCCCGCGGCCTCCACCGCATCCTCCAGACCCGGAAACAGTAGTAACCACCGTTGTTTCCGCGTTGGGTTTTTCTTCCGAGGTATTTTTGTGCTTCTGAGCTTGTTGCTTTGGTTGTCTTGCCGACTGAGGCACAGCCAGGACGTTGAGTAATCCCTCTGCATCGTCGTCAGCATCTGCATACTTGCTCGCTATTTCTATCATCTCTCCCAAATCAGTGACCTTGTCACACTTCAAGCGGTGACGTAGTAGACCAATTAGGAGTCCCGCGATGAAAGCTTCAATCGCGGTTTGATTGTTTACTCCTTCACAGGAGTTCTTGGTGTCGATCCATCGTCCGAAGTAATCCCGGCAAGTTTCTCCGGCTTTCTGGGTGCAACGCTGTAGGTCTCTAACCGAATAGGGCCTCCGATATGTGCCTTCGAAATTCCGAAAGAACGCACATTGCATGCCATACTAGTTATGGATGGTGTTCTCCGGAAGTTCATTGAGCCACGATCGCGCCGTCTTCCGCAACATAAGTGGGAGATATCGGGTTGCGACCAGGCTGTTTCCGCCTTTGGCGATGCAGCAAGCTTGGAAAAAATCCTGTAGCCAAGCATCTGGCCGAGCAATGCCTGTTGGGTCCGCAGCATAGAAAACAAAAAAATTCCTACGATGAGAACTATACGCCAAGATCTATCTACGAGATACAGAGCAACGGGTGGACATACATCCATGGAGAACTTACCCTCGAAGACAACGAGTTTTGTTAACGAGTAGGAACTCGTGGTTGATGTAGTCGTACGCTTGTCGATCTCAAGATCGTGTGGAAGTCCGAGCGCCGCAAATCAGCAGCGCATCCGTCCTCGCACACACGTTCAAGCCACCGGACAACCTCCACCTCCTCGCTCCAGCGAATCAGCGGAAGCAGCAACTCCTTCCAGACGCAAGGCCACCGGGAACATGTATCTCGCTAATCCGAGACCATGGGGAAATATCTAGAGGGGGAGAGAGATCCTTCACGAGGAGGTGTGAGGATGAAGGAGGGAATGGGTGGCCTTTTATAGGAGGAGGGGGGTGCCCCTCTCTCCATGGCCGGCGCATGGGGGGGTGACCCCTCACCTCCCCCATTCATGTGGTGGTAACCCCTCCACATTAAAATGCCCCTTAACATTCTCTTTTAAAGTCTCCACTTTAAATGCATTAAATTTCTCCAAATTTAATGCTCTCTCATTTAATAAAACTCTTATATTTATTTTATTCAGAATTTTGTTAATTACTTTAATTAACAAACATTCACATAAAACCCCTTGAAACATTTCAATATTACATGCAGAACCACTTTCTGCAATTTCACCCGAAACAATTCTGGTTTCTATCGAAACAATTCCTGCTTCTATCGAAACATTTCCTGCGCTTTGCAAACCTTTTGTCTGGAACATATGTGCTCCTAAATGGTGTCCGGCAACCCTTAAGTGTGTCACCCTACGGTTCGCGAATAATGCAGACATGATTGAGACTCCTCTCAGATCAATAATCAGAAGCGGGACCTGGAGATCCATACTGACTCCTGCACATTCAACGATGACTTCTGTGATCGTGAGAACCTTTAACGCCGGCAATTTAATCCCTTTGTCTCATGATATAATACATGTCCGAGATTCGATCATCGGTATCCAAATACCTAGTTTGATATCGTTACGACATGCACTCTTTTCTCGTTCCCGTGATATAACATTCTAGTGATCACATCACTTGCTTGCAAGCTATCTTAATGTGATATCACCGAGAGGGCCCAGAGTATATCTTTCCGTCATATGGATTGAAAAATTCCACTCTTGATCCATGAGCCTCAACATAACACCTTCGTAGTACTGAACCCATCTTTATAGTCACCCTGTTACGGTGTGACGTTTGATGTTATCAAGATACTCTTCCGGTGTTAGCAATTAACATGATCTCATGGTCTAAGGACTAAGACTACTTTGTATGATGTTATAGCAATATAAACATAATGACTTGATCGTAATGCTATACTTCGGATGAATGTTCATCACATCATTTCACAAATGTTGTGACCTTGTTATTAACAACATCCAATGTCCATGATCAGGAAACTTTGATCATCTTGTTAATCAACAAGCTAGTCTATAAGAGAGGCA
This sequence comes from Avena eriantha, assembly GCA_910589775.1. Taxonomy (NCBI): domain Eukaryota; kingdom Viridiplantae; phylum Streptophyta; class Magnoliopsida; order Poales; family Poaceae; genus Avena; species Avena eriantha. The sequence goes on from OU342744.1 coordinate 150,749,542, forward strand.
TAACTAGGAACCCTTTTTGTTTATTAAACACACATGTATTGATGTTTCCTATCAATACAATTATAGCATGCAAAATAAACATCTATCATATACAAGAAATATATAATAACAACTTTATTATTGCCTCTCAGGGCATATTTCCTTCAGTCTCCCACTTGCACTAGAGACAATAATCTAGTTTACACAGTGATAAATCTAACACCCATGGAGTTCTGGTGTTGATCATGTTTTGCCCTAGGGAGTACTTTAGTCAACGGATCTGCTACATTTAGGTCTGTGTGCACTTTACAAATCTTTATATCTCCATCCTTGACATGCTCACGGATGGAGTGAAACCGGTGCTTAATATGTTTGGAATTCTTGTGAGACCTTGGTTCCTTTGCGTTGGCTATGGCTCCATTGTTGTCACAATAGATCACCATCGGGTCCAACGCACTGGGAACCACACCCAGTTCTATAATGAACTCTTTCATCCAAACTGCCTCCTGCGCCGCTTCTCAAGCAGCAACATATTCCGCCTCCGTTGTTGATCCATCCACCACAGGTTGTTTGGAACTCCTCCAACTAACTGCTGCTCCGTTCAAGAGAAATATGTATCCGGATTGAGACTTAGAGTCATCCGGATCGGTGTCAAAGCTAGCATCGACATAACACTTAGCGACTAGCTCTTCTTCACCTCCGTATATAAGAAACATATCCTTAGTTCTTCTCAAGTACTTGAGGATGTTCTTTACCGCTATCCAGTGTTCCGAACCTGGATCAGATTGGTACCTACTAGTCAAACTAATAGCATGTGCCACATCCGGTCTTGTACATAGCATGGCATACATAATAGAGCCTATGGCCAAGGCATAGGGGATCTTATCCATCATCTCTCTTTCTTCCGCCGTAGCCGGACTTTGAGTCTTACTCAATGTCTTGCCTTCCAACATAGGTAAGAACCCCTTCTTACTTTCGTCCATATTAAACTTCTTTAATATCTTATCAAGGTATGTACTCTGCGATAGCCCAATTAGGCGTCTTGATCTATCTCTATAGATTTTAATGCCTAATATATGAAGCTTCACCAAGGTCCTTCATCGAAAATTTGCTGTTTAGATAATTTTAACACTGTTTAAAAGATCTATATCATTTCCAATCAATAATATGTCATCCACATATAATATCAGAAATGCCACATTGCTCCCACTCACTTTCTTGTAAATACAAGCCTCTCCATAAGTTTGGACAAATCCAAACTCTTTGATCACCTCATCAAAGCGGAGATTCCAACTCCGGGATGCTTGCTTCAGTCCGTAGATGGATCGCTGAAGTTTGCACACCTTATTAGCATCCTTAGGATCGACAAAACCCTTTGGTTGTATCATATACAACTCTTCTTCAATATTACCATTGAGGAACGCAGTTTTGACATCCATCTGCTATATTTCATAATCGAAATATGCAGCAATTGCTAACATAATCCTAACCGACTTAAGCATCGCTACGGGAGAGAATGTCTCATCGTAGTCAACTCCTTGAATTTGTCGAAACCCCTTTGCGACAAGTCGAGCCTTATAGATGGTTACATTACCATCAGCATCAGTTTTTCTGTTGAAAATCCATTTATTCTCAACGGCCTTTCGACCGTGAGGTAAGTCCACCAAGGTCCAAACCTGGTTTTCGTACATGGATTCCATCTCGGATTTCATGGCTTCTAGCCATTTGTTGGAATCAGGGCTCATCATCGCTTCTTCATACGTCGCAAGGTCATCTATTTCATCAATCATGAAATTCATAACAGGATTGCCGTACAGTTCAGGAGCTGCATGTGTCCTGCGAGGTTCGGTAGTGTCCTCTTTCGGAGTTTCATGATCAATATCATTAGCTCTCTCTTCATTAGGTGAAGTCAACTCCGAAACAACTTCTGGTGCTGCGCTACTCGCCATTTCATGAAGAGAAGGTTCAATAACCTCTTCGAGTTCTACCTTCTGACTACTCACACCTTTCGCGAGAAACTCCTTCTCAAGAAAGGATCCATTCTTGGCAACAAAGACCTTGCCCTCGGATCTGTGATAGAAGGTATACCCAATTGTTTCCTTAGGGTATCCTATGAAGACGCATTTTTCCGCTTTGGGTTCGAGTTTATCCGGTTGAAGTTTCTTCACATAAACATCACATCCCCAAACTTTAAGAAATGACAGCTTAGGTTTGTTTCCAAACCATAATTCATACGGTGTCTTTTCAACGGATTTAGATGGTGCCCTATTTAAAGTGAATGTAGCGGTTTCCAGTGCATAACCCCAAAATGACAGTGGCAAGTCAGTCAGAGACATCATAGATCGAACCATATCCAATACCGTACGATTATGACGTTCTGACACACCATTACGTTGTGGTGTTCCGGCAGGCGTGAGTTGTGAAACTATTCCACACTCTTTCATGTGTGTGCTAAACTCGTAACTTAGATACTCTCCTCCACAGTCAGACCGTAGAAATTTGATCTTTCTATTACGATGATTTTCCACTTCATTCTGAAATTCCTTGAACTTTTCAAAAGTTTCAGACTTGTGTTTCATCAAATAGATATACCCGTATCTACTCAAATCATCCGTGAAAGTAACAAAATAACGATATCCACCTCGTGCCGACACACTCATTGGTCCACACACATCCGTATGTATGATTTCCAATAAATCTGTTGCCCGTTCCATTGAACCGGAAAACGGCGTTCTAGTCATCTTGCCCATAAGGCATGGCTCACATGTATCAAATAATTCAAAATCAAGTGATTCCAAAAGTCCATCAGAATGGAGTTTCTTCATGCGTTTAACGCCAATATGACCTAGACGACAGTGCCACATATATGCAGATATATCATTATCAAGTTTAATCCTTTTAGCATCAACATTATGAATATGCGTAATTCTACTATCGAGATCCAATAGAAATAAACCATTCAACACAGGTGCATGACCATAACAGATATTATTCATATAAATCGAAAAACCATTGTTTTTAGATTTAAACTAATAACCACTTTGCATCAAACATGATCCGGATACAATGTTCATGCTCAGTGCAGGCACCAAATAACAATTATTCAGGTTTATAACTAATTCTGACGGCATATGGAGAGGCAGCGTTCTGACGGCGATCACATCAACTCTTGATCCATTGCCGACCCGCATCGTGACCTCATCCCTTGCTAGTTGTCGCTTGTTCCGCAGCCCCTGAACCGAGTTACATATATTAGCAACTGATCCCGTATCAAATACCCAGGTGCTACTGCGAGTACTAGTCAAGTACACATCAATAACATGTATATCACATATACCTTTGTTTGCCTTGCCGGCCTTTTTGTCCGCCAAATACTTGGGGCAGTTGCGCTTCCAATGGCCAGTCCCCTTGCAATAGTAGCACTCGGTGTCAGACTTAGGGCCAGCTCGGGGTTTCTTTTCAGGTGCGGCAACAGATTTGCCGCCCTTCTTTCCCTTCTGCTTGCCTTGCTTGTCCTTCTTGAAACCGGTGGTCTTATTGATCATCAACACTTGATGTTCTTTCCTAATCTCCACTTCTGCAGTCTTAAGCATTGACAGAAGCTCGGGAAGAGACTTCTTCATGCCCTGCATATTATAGTTCATCACGAAGCTCTTGTAGCTAGGTGGCAGAGATTGGAGAACACGATGTATGCCTAAGTCAATGGGAATCGTTATTCCCAAGGACACAAGCTTATCGGCGTACCCAGACATTTTGAGTACGTGCTCACTAACGGAGATGTTCTCTTCCATCATGCAGCTAAAGAACTTTTCAGAAGCATTATAACTCTCTACGGTAGACTGGGTATCGAAAATCATTTTCAATTCTCCCATGGTATCAAAGGCATTGCCATTTTCGAAACGTTTTCGAAGTTCTGGTTCTAGCCCATACAGTATGCCGCAATGAACTAAGTTGTGGTCCTCCTGACGAGTTATATAGACGTTCTTTTCCTTGTCAGGGGCATCAGGAGCTGGTGGGGGGCCTAGCGGCGCCTCTAGCATATATTGCTTTTGTGCAGCAGTGAGGAGAATCCTCAAATTCATAGCCCAGTTGGTGAAGTTGCTACCATTCGCAGCAAGCTTCTCTTTCTCCATGAACACATTGAAATTAAAAGCAGGTGGTGCCATCTACAACAGAATTTGTAAAATATATTTAGACTAAGTTTATGATAGATTGAGTTCAACTAATCCAAATTACTAATGAACTCCCACTCAAAAACGACATCCCTCGTGTCCTTTTGGTGATGACATGAACCAAATCCACTACACCAAGTTCGATCATCACGTGAGTCGGTGTAGCTTCAAAGGCGAGTATCTATATAGGCATCATATCAACTATATGACTCTTGCTTAACCTTTCGGTCCGTGTTCCGAGGCCATGTTTGTACATGCTAGGCTCGTCAAGTAAGAACCTTAGTATTCGCGCGTGTAAAACTGTCTTACACCCGTTGTATGAAAGCATAGAGTCGAGACCACCTGATCATCACGTGATGCCTCAAAACACGATCCACAAAACGGTGCATACTTAAGGAAGAACACATTTTATCTTGATATCTAAATGAGGGATCATCTTACAATGTTACAAAAAGCGCCAAACTAGCAATATAAGATGCTAACATCTAATGTGTGAAGTGAGGTGATATGGTCCATGCATTTGATCTCTATCATTTGCATCGTGGTATGATCTCTATCATTCCTTTGTGTGTAAGGCCAAGGTCTATGGAACTTACACGTTAAGTGAGTTGTAAGAGTATCTATCATACATCTACTTACAACAATACCATATCAAGACACTAGCCCAGCAACGATCTAAACTAGACGCCTCTAATTTATCAATTGCAAGTTTTACGTGGCTTAGGGCTTTCAGAGATAGAACCGGTCTTACCTACGAACATGAAACACAACGAGGATAACCAAGTTATTAGCAACTCGTTGTAAATCAGATATTGACTATAGTAGGAGAGACAGACACCCGCCAGCCACTTATGCAAAACAAGTTGCATGTCAGTCGTGGAACCGGTCTCATGTATGATGACATGTAAGGTTGGTCCAGGCCGCTTCATCCCACTATGCCACCAATATCCAAAGTACATAGAAGATGCAATAACATGATCATCATCGCCCACATATAAACATATGTGTACTACCCATGCAAAGCACCCATGCATAGATCAGGCTCTGATACCACTGTTGGGTCCGCAGCATAGAAAACAAAAAAATTCCTACGATGAGAACTATACGCCAAGATCTATCTACTAGATACAGAGCAATGGGTGGACATACATCCATGGAGAACTTACCCTCGAAGACAACGAGTTTTGTTAACGAGTAGGAACTCGTGGTTGATGTAGTCGTAGGCTTACCGATCTCAAGATCGTGTGGAAGTCCGAGCGCCGCAAATCAGCAGCGCATCCGTCCTCGCACACACGTTCAAGCCACCGGACAACCTCCACCTCCTCGCTCCAGCGAATCAGCGGAAGCAGCAACTCCTTCCAGACGCAAGGCCACCGGGAACATGTATCTCGCTAATCCGAGACCATGGGGAAATATCTAGAGGGGGAGAGAGATCCTTCACGAGGAGGTGTGAGGATGAAGGAGGGAATGGGTGGCCTTTTATAGGAGGAGGGGGGTGCCCCTCTCTCCATGGCCGGCGCATGGGGGGGTGACCCCTCACCTCCCCCATTCATGTGGTGGTAACCCCTCCACATTAAAATGCCCCTTAACATTCTCTTTTAAAGTCTCCACTTTAAATGCATTAAATTTCTCCAAATTTAATGCTCTCTCATTTAATAAAACTCTTATATTTATTTTATTCAGAATTTTGTTAATTACTTTAATTAACAAACATTCACATAAAACCCCTTGAAACATTTCAATATTACATGCAGAACCACTTTCTGCAATTTCACCCGAAACAATTCTGGTTTCTATCGAAACAATTCCTGCTTCTATCGAAACATTTCCTGCGCTTTGCAAACCTTTTGTCTGGAACATATGTGCTCCTAAATGGTGTCCGGCAACCCTTAAGTGTGTCACCCTACGGTTCGCGAATAATGCAGACATGATTGAGACTCCTCTCAGATCAATAATCAGAAGCGGGACCTGGAGATCCATACTGACTCCTGCACATTCAACGATGACTTCTGTGATCGTGAGAACCTTTAACGCCGGCAATTTAATCCCTTTGTCTCATGATATAATACATGTCCGAGATTCGATCATCGGTATCCAAATACCTAGTTTGATATCGTTACGACATGCACTCTTTTCTCGTTCCCGTGATATAACATTCTAGTGATCACATCACTTGCTTGCAAGCTATCTTAATGTGATATCACCGAGAGGGCCCAGAGTATATCTTTCCGTCATATGGATTGACAAATTCCACTCTTGATCCATGAGCCTCAACATAACACCTTCGTAGTACTGAACCCATCTTTATAGTCACCCTGTTACGGTGTGACGTTTGATGTTATCAAGATACTCTTCCGGTGTTAGCAATTAACATGATCTCATGGTCTAAGGACTAAGACTACTTTGTATGATGTTATAGCAATATAAACATAATGACTTGATCGTAATGCTATACTTCGGATGAATGTTCATCACATCATTTCACAAATGTTGTGACCTTGTTATTAACAACATCCAATGTCCATGATCAGGAAACTTTGATCATCTTGTTAATCAACAAGCTAGTCTATAAGAGAGGCATAACTAGGAACCCTTTTTGTTTATTAAACACACATGTATTGATGTTTCCTATCAATACAATTATAGCATGCAAAATAAACATCTATCATATACAAGAAATATATAATAACAACTTTATTATTGCCTCTCAGGGCATATTTCCTTCAGTCTCCCACTTGCACTAGAGACAATAATCTAGTTTACACAGTGATAAATCTAACACCCATGGAGTTCTGGTGTTGATCATGTTTTGCCCTAGGGAGTACTTTAGTCAACGGATCTGCTACATTTAGGTCTGTGTGCACTTTACAAATCTTTATATCTCCATCCTTGACATGCTCACGGATGGAGTGAAACCGGTGCTTAATATGTTTGGAATTCTTGTGAGACCTTGGTTCCTTTGCGTTGGCTATGGCTCCATTGTTGTCACAATAGATCACCATCGGGTCCAACGCACTGGGAACCACACCCAGTTCTATAATGAACTCTTTCATCCAAACTGCCTCCTGCGCCGCTTCTCAAGCAGCAACATATTCCGCCTCCGTTGTTGATCCATCCACCACAGGTTGTTTGGAACTCCTCCAACTAACTGCTGCTCCGTTCAAGAGAAATATGTATCCGGATTGAGACTTAGAGTCATCCGGATCGGTGTCAAAGCTAGCATCGACATAACACTTAGCGACTAGCTCTTCTTCACCTCCGTATATAAGAAACATATCCTTAGTTCTTCTCAAGTACTTGAGGATGTTCTTTACCGCTATCCAGTGTTCCGAACCTGGATCAGATTGGTACCTACTAGTCAAACTAATAGCATGTGCCACATCCGGTCTTGTACATAGCATGGCATACATAATAGAGCCTATGGCCAAGGCATAGGGGATCTTATCCATCATCTCTCTTTCTTCCGCCGTAGCCGGACTTTGAGTCTTACTCAATGTCTTGCCTTCCAACATAGGTAAGAACCCCTTCTTACTTTCGTCCATATTAAACTTCTTTAATATCTTATCAAGGTATGTACTCTGCGATAGCCCAATTAGGCGTCTTGATCTATCTCTATAGATTTTAATGCCTAATATATATGAAGCTTCACCAAGGTCCTTCATCGAAAATTTGCTGTTTAGATAATTTTAACACTGTTTAAAAGATCTATATCATTTCCAATCAATAATATGTCATCCACATATAATATCAGAAATGCCACATTGCTCCCACTCACTTTCTTGTAAATACAAGCCTCTCCATAAGTTTGGACAAATCCAAACTCTTTGATCACCTCATCAAAGCGGAGATTCCAACTCCGGGATGCTTGCTTCAGTCCGTAGATGGATCGCTGAAGTTTGCACACCTTATTAGCATCCTTAGGATCGACAAAACCCTTTGGTTGTATCATATACAACTCTTCTTCAATATTACCATTGAGGAACGCAGTTTTGACATCCATCTGCTATATTTCATAATCGAAATATGCAGCAATTGCTAACATAATCCTAACCGACTTAAGCATCGCTACGGGAGAGAATGTCTCATCGTAGTCAACTCCTTGAATTTGTCGAAACCCCTTTGCGACAAGTCGAGCCTTATAGATGGTTACATTACCATCAACATCAGTTTTTCTGTTGAAAATCCATTTATTCTCAACGGCCTTTCGACCGTGAGGTAAGTCCACCAAGGTCCAAACCTTGTTTTCGTACATGGATTCCATCTCGGATTTCATGGCTTCTAGCCATTTGTTGGAATCAGGGCTCATCATCGCTTCTTCATACGTCGCAGGGTCATCTATTTCATCAATCATGAAATTCATAACAGGATTGCCGTACAGTTCAGGAGCTGCATGTGTCCTGCGAGGTTCGGTAGTGTCCTCTTTCGGAGTTTCATGATCAATATCATTAGCTCTCTCTTCATTAGGTGAAGTCAACTCCGAAACAACTTCCGGTGCTGCGCTACTCGCCATTTCATGAAGAGAAGGTTCAATAACCTCTTCGAGTTCTACCTTCTGACTACTCACACCTTTCGCGAGAAACTCCTTCTCAAGAAAGGATCCATTCTTGGCAACAAAGACCTTGCCCTCGGATCTGTGATAGAAGGTATACCCAATTGTTTCCTTAGGGTATCCTATGAAGACGCATTTTTCTGCTTTGGGTTCGAGTTTATCCGGTTGAAGTTTCTTCACATAAACATCACATCCCCAAACTTTAAGAAATGACAGCTTAGGTTTGTTTCCAAACCATAATTCATACGGTGTCTTTTCAACGGATTTAGATGGTGCCCTATTTAAAGTGAATGTAGCGGTTTCCAGTGCATAACCCCAAAATGACAGTGGCAAGTCAGTCAGAGACATCATAGATCGAACCATATCCAATACCGTATGATTACGACGTTCTGACACACCATTACGTTGTGGTGTTCCGGCAGGCGTGAGTTGTGAAACTATTCCACACTCTTTCATGTGTGTGCTAAACTCGTAACTTAGATACTCTCCTCCACGGTCAGACCGTAGAAATTTGATCTTTCTATTACGATGATTTTCCACTTCATTCTGAAATTCCTTGAACTTTTCAAAAGTTTCAGACTTGTGTTTCATCAAATAGATATACCCGTATCTACTCAAATCGTCCCGGAAGGGTGTCGGAACAGAGACTTTCTGTCCCCCGAATCTCCCCTTCGGTGGCGGCGGTGCCGTGGAACTTTTCGTAGCTGGAGGCTTGATGATTTAGGGTTTATGCATCAGGAGGCTTCTTATAGGCGAAGAGGCAAGGTCGGTGGAGTGCCAGGGGGCCCACACCACCTGGTGGCACGGCTAGGGCTAGCCCGCGCCACCACATGGTGTGGCCAGGCCCTGGCCCTCCTCCGTCTCGTATTCTGGCTCCGTGAGTCTTCCGGTAAAATAGGAACTTTGGCTTTTGTCTCGTCCAATTCTGAGAATATTGATTTTCTGACTTTCCTGGAACCAAAAACAGCAGAAAACAGGCAATTGGCACTGTGGCTCTTGTTAATAGGTTAGTCCATGAAAGTGTATAGAAAGTACTCCAAAGTTGGAACAAAACACAAGAAAGTAGATAAAACCAAGCATGGAACATCAAAAATTATAGATACATTTGCAATGTATCAAAATCCCCAGGCTTAACTCCTGCTCGTCCTCGAGTAGGTAAGTGATAAAAAGAAAGAATAATTTTTGAGGTGACATGCGCCATCAAAGATTTGATCAAAGTATTTGCAAAACATTCAAAGCTGGGATCATAGTACTTCAATCATAACATGAAAGACAAAGTTCTAGCAATAAGCAAAGAAACTATGATGCAACATGAAAAGGCACAAACAAAAGATTCATGAATAACAATGCTTTGCAAGACATTTGTTTGTTTCACATAAAGAAAACATAGCATAATGGTATTCAACTTGTCCCTCATAGAATAGCAAACATAAATGCATAAAACACCTTCAAAGTTCATAAGAGTGACTAGATACAAATAGTTTAAAACAAGCAATATCAAGGTATGCATCAATCAACAAGTCTTGGGACAATGCACATAGAACTAAGAATGACCACTATGCTCTCAAAATAGGTGCATAAAGATAGAAGGTGGGGACTCAATGTATAAGTGGAAGAAAGGCCTTCATAGAAGGAAGTAGAGATTCAAGTCTCATAAAGAGCTTCCAAAAATTATGGTACTTGTTAGCTTTCAGCTCTCATTGCCCCTATCATAAGCATCTTGAAGGTGATTAAGGTTAAAGTGACACAACTAAGAGGATATGCTTGACAAGTTATAAACCGAAATCTCATGCCCCTTACTTATGAAGACCGAACCTCATGCTACTCAACTTTAGTCACAAGTAAGCTCTTGTCATTGTAAGTACATATGTATCATAAAGAACCGCCAACGGGGTACCCCTTGCACATGATACGGGAGCTTTCCCATAATCAAAATGACAAGGCAAGCAGACAATGAGCATCTCAGCGATCTTTTTTATTTGCTATTTGCATAGGTTTTTATTGAGGATGCTTCATAGAGTGCTCATTATGGTGATGCTGCAAGTTTCCACCATGATTAGGCATGGCTTAGGCTAGCAGCCCAGGCGTTTCTCTAACACACATACAAACTTCATGATCTTACAAGTTCCACTTTTATTTCACACCGCCGGGATCCATAAGCAAAAGAACATAATATCAACGGGGTACAAAATACAAGTGCAATGTTGAAAGCGTTCCCCATGAAACATGGTTCTGCTAATTTCAACTTATAAAGCGCAAGCATATATGCAACAAAGAAGGACCCAATGGTTCAAGTTTATTAGAGGCAATAAAGTAAAGTGTGCCATCAAGTTCGTGAGAGCTTTAATCACTAGTTTTCTCATAACAAGTGGAAGGTAAACAAAAGCATGAATATACTTGGAATAGCATAAGCTAATAGGTAGGTATGGTGGACTCTTTGGAATAACTTGGTTTAGGGAGTTGGATACATGAGTGGAACTCATACTTTGTTGTGGAGGCTAGCAAAAGACTGGGAGCGACAAACTAAGAGAGCAATAATGGCCATAATCATGCAGAGCGACAAAACATCATTGATCAAAGCATAAAGTGATACTACAAGTTGAAAACTAAAGGATCATAAAGGCTATGGTGACTTGAGATAGTCATAACATGGTGTGATCATGTGCCAAGTCAACCCAAATAAAGCATCAAAGGAGAATACCACTATACTATGCTTTAATATGCTAAAACAACGCATGATTCATCCAAGGCACATTAAGCAATCTCAATTGTTTATAACAAGTCATGCTACAACAAAAAATACTAAGCATAAAGCCAAAACAATATCAAGCATGGCATGACAGAGCATAGGCCACAGTAAAAAACGAGCTCTTTTTACCACATAAGCACGAACTTTCCTACTCTTTTCCAAACCAAACGAAACTATCTGCAAACCAAAGTGTGAAAGAGGGGGTCCAACCAACTTATTCAGAAAACTAAGCAAACCAAGCAAACTAAAAACGAAAACGAAAACGAAAAAGAAGACGCTCCAAGAAAAACACAACTGTTCATGAAACAATAAAAATGAAGCGTTTGGAAGAAACCTGGGATTTTTATTGATGAAGAAGGGGATTCCTTGGGCATCCCCAAGATTTGACGCTTGTACTTCTTGGATATTTCTTGGGGTGACACGCGTGGCATCCCCAAGCTTGAGATTTAGTCCATCCTTCATCTCATTACTCATTCCTTTCATACACCTGAAAATTTTCCTTCATACAAAACTTCACACAATCTCATTAGCAACATTAGTGCACTTAAGATAAATAAGTCTCAAGATTCAGTTCTAACACTAAATAAACTTCCATTAGAACACTAGCTACTGTAGCACTTTCCTCAAAAATCTCAATTCCCCAAAGGAACTCAAGGAGGAACTAACAAGAAGCAAATGCAGAAAATGGCAGAAATCTGTCAAAACAGACCAGCAGATAAAGACGAATTGTTTCGAAGACCTTCTGTTGCTCAAATCAAAAAGTGTTGAACTAACGAAAGTTAGATAACAACCTGGGGCATAATCACAAAAACTCAGGGAGGAAGTGGTCAAAGGTATTCCCTCTCAAGCAACCCTGCAATCAAGATACAAGAAGTCTCTTGTGTCCCCAACACACCCAATACACTTGTCAGGTGTATAGGTGCACTAGTTCGGCGAAGAGATAGTGAAATACAAGTGGTATGGATAATTATAAGTGGTAACGGTGCGATAAAATAACCTGATGGCGTGGAAAAGACTAAAGGCAAACTGAAATAAAGATGGAAGCAAGCAAGCATGTAACAGATCTAATTGCAAACGGTGTATCAATGCTTAGAAACAAGGCCTAGGGATCATACTTTCGCTAGTGAACACTCTCATATAAATATATCATCTTCATGATACTACTCTTAACTACTCTCCGGTTGGACACTCGAATCAACAGTAGGGCTATAACAGCACTCCTCAAAGTAAGCCTTTCCCATCTAGAAAACCCCACACCGTCACCTTGAGCACTAGATGAGTCCAACAAACACCACAATTTCATAGAAACATCCAACTCCAAATATAACTCATAAATAGTATTTCTAATCTCTAGCCTAAGTGCCACCATGGTGAGCACGCAGTCACTTTCACACACATGGGGAGGGCAGAGATCTATTAAAGCACTTGAGTAGCAAGGTATATCTATAGATTACAAGCTCATGATCTGAATAAGATCATGCATAGATAGAGAGATGAACACATAGCTACCGGTAGAACCCTTAGTCTCGAGAGAGAACTACTCCCTCCTCATCATGGGAATCGGCAATGGTGATGGAGATGGCGGTGGAGATCGATGGAGATGGCTCCGGGGGCACTTCCCCGTCCCGACAGGGTGCCGGAACAGAGACTTTATGTCCTCTGAATCTCCCCTTCGGTGGCGGCGGCGCTGCGGAACTTTTCGTGGCTGGAGGCTTGATGATTTAGGGTTTATGCATCGGGAGGCTTCTTATAGGCGAAGGGGCAAGGTCGGTGGAGTGCCAGGGGGCCCACACCACCTGGTGGTGTGGTCAGGGCTAGCCCGCGCCACCACATGGTGTGGACAGGCCCTGGCCCTCCTCCGTCTCGTATTTTGGCTCCGTGAGTCTTCCGGTAAAATAGGAACTTTGGCTTTTGTCCCGTCCAATTATGAGAATATTGATTTTCTGACTTTCCTGGAACCAAAAACAGCAGAAAACAGGCAACTGGCATTGTGGCTCTTGTTAATAGGTTAGTCCAAGAAAGTGTATAGAAAGTACTCCAAAGTTGGAACAAAACACAAGAAAGTAGATAAAACCAAGCATGGAACATCAAAAATTATAGATACATTTGCAATGTATCAGATGACTGCTTGGGGGAGAGGGTGGAGCAGCTGAATTGTTTCCGGCTGATCGCCGACCTCCGTCTGGAGCGTCATTATTTCGGTTCCGGGGAGGGTCTTCACTACGACGAGCCCCCTGCCGGCTTGTACCAGCACGGTTTCCGTCGTTCCTTCGTCTGTCATTCCCACCATGGTGAGGTTCAGCCGGACGGCTTGTTTGTCTAGGAGGTGACATTTTTTGATGATCCTCCTTCCGACGTTTCTCTTTATCGTCTCCCCTTCGAACGTTAGACTATCTTCGGGGAGGATTCCTCGGATACAGTGCAACAATGGCATCTTTTTCGACCGCTGGGGCGACGTTGCTCCAGTCACGCGCAGTTCTGTGGTGTTGTCCTGACGATCTGGTTCTTGAATAATTGTCTTCCCGGCGTTCAGGGCGATGATACTGCTCCGGGACGCGATGGGGCCTTATATCATTCCAGGCTGAGTCTGTGTGACACTGGCCGGATTTGGAGACCAGTTTTCCACTTCCGGATTTCGTAGCCTTTTGTTGCTCCAGACCCTTGGTGAGTAGCTTGATGCCCAATCGAACCTGTTCTGGGCCTGGGTTATTTGACAGGATATCTCGAGCTGCGACAGTGTTCTGTACCGGTGTCGGATACACCAGATCTCATTTGTTGTCGAGATGAGGCATCCCTGGATCTCCTTCGAAGAGGACTTTGTTTACTTCCGGAAATTAACCGTCACGTGTGTAACGTTTCCGTGTCTTCTGATGCAACCGAGACATGTAGTCTTTAGTTGCCATGCGTTTCTTCTCCACCTCAATGTTTTTGGCTTCATCGAGGAGTTGTTGACGATGCGCTTCTAGGGCTTGGGCCCTTTCGTCCAGCTCTTCAGCAGTAAGTTCTGCAGCTGTAGGGATATGTGTGGTTAATGCAGCATCGATGAGTTTACGCGCACCTTTGGTGATCACGTGTCGATCCACCGATTCTTCTTTTTTGGCTCATCTGGGATAAGTGCTCCATCCGAGTCTTCTTCGTATTCCTCGGCAATCACCTCCTCTATCAGAGGGTCTTTTGCCAGGGTCTTGTTCTTCTTCTTTGCCTTCTTGGCAGCGCCGGTAGCAAAGACGGATTTGGGTCTATTTCCCGGAGTCAAGCTCTGATCGGTACTTTCGGACATCTGGATCTCGGGATTATCTCCGACGTCCATGTCATCCTGCGCTTTGGGAGAGTGTTCTCCGGATCCTTCATCCATGGCTTCTCCTTCTTCTGCAGCTTTGGAGTTATACTCCTCTTCATATTTTGCGCGGAGAACTTTCGGAAATCTGCTGACGTCATCGATTCATCCGAGGATACGGGTACGTCGGCGTTTGTTCCAATTGCCTCCAGCACAGAGTCGGTGTTTTCTCCAGCATCGGCAGAGCCGGATCCGGATCCCACGTATCCGACGAAGTGCGACGCGTGCTTCCTGAGGTACCTGCGGCTTTCACAATCAGCCATGTCGAAACTTTTGATGGGTTCGAGGATTGCATCTACGCTTTCGCCTTGCAGTATCATACGTCTCAGTGTATACCTCAGGAAAGGCATGTCTGTCCCGACGTCATTAGAGCCGGAATCAGTGTCGTTGACTAGCTCCTCCTGAATTTCGACTTCCACGGGTGGGTCGATCTGGGATCCGGCTTCTCCAGGGAGATCCACTCTAGATTCGACTTGGACCGCTAGGTCTTCTTCAGGCTCGGATTTCTCCACTATCTCCGCAATTGGTGCTGGCTGGGTGGGATTAGGGTTTTCTGAGATCCGGAACTCTACCGCCTCCATGGACAAAGGGGACCCAGAAGATTCCTCCGCCTCTATCATCACCGCTGGGGTGGGTGGGGCAGTTTCAGCAAAACCGATGTAAACATCGATCTCACCAAAATACATGATTGTGTAGGCAGTCACGATCTCCCTAGCCGGAATCCAAGTCTCGTCGAGAACGACGAGAGGGATGTCGCTGGCGTAGAGGATGTGACCGACATCAATAGTCTCGCCGATTCCGATTCTTGCAGATTATGCTCGGAACGCAGATCCGAAGCTCACTTGCCCCACGGTGGGTGCCAACTGTCGTCGGATTGATGACAAGTACGCCATGAGGGGGTCCTCGAGGCATGTGGAAGAGAGGGGTGTGAGACGTACGGTATTCCGGGATGGTGAGCACACAAGTTTACCCAGGTTCGAATCTGCCGGCTTTGGAGGATCCTACTCCTGCTAGCAATCCAGTAATACGGCAGAGCCGGAATATGGGTTACAAGGGTTTCGCCTGTGCGAGTTGAGGGTCTAAAGTATTGGGTGCCCTAAAGGCTCTCCCTATGACGGTTTATATAGATATCCGGCCTAGGGTTTACAGGAAAGATCTATCCGGCTACGATTAAGAGTTGGTTACAGAGTACATCTTGAACTACAAGTAACATTATGGGTCTAAATCGGTAAGTCTTTTAGACCTTCCCGTAGCCGGATTGAACTCCGTCTTTCTCCCTGACTGGGCCGCCCGTGAAGCAAAGCTCTAACCCGAAGTGGACCACCCTGGTCAGTGAGGAACTGTGAGGATACCCGAAAAGTATATCCCAACAAGTGCAAAACTATTTCTGTGCCTACTCTACATCTGCTGTCTTCTGTTTCCTACTGTCAATCAAGCACATACTATGAGCGAAGAGAAAGAGGTCTCGGTTCTGAACTTGTAGCTAGAGTATTCAATACACTAGATGACACCCCGCGCTTTGCGGTGGGATTATCATGATGACATGTTGAATAAGAAAATTTTGATTTTCTTTCCTATTTTAACACAACCTTTGTCGGTAAAATGTAAACAATTTCATGAGATTGATCAATACATGATTGGAAAGAAATGTAAACCGTGTGCACTAAAGCAGGGATTAGAACAATTGTCACGGGAGAAACAAATCCTGCGCAATGGACAGTTGATGCCCTGGCATTAGTTCATCCATTGCATACTTTTCTTCATCCGATATATACACATCAATTGACCTTGCACTTACAACCCTTTTTTGGAAAAACAATGAAAGTCAGTATTAACATAGTAAAATTGAATAGAAAAGTCTAATGAATATTGGAGTTAAACAATCAAATCTAGGGACCTGATGTGCTGAGAGAAATAAACCGGCTGCAAGTGGTGTTGTCTACACTTAGCTTTGAACTATGCCAAACTGGTAAAAAAGGTTAGACATTTCGTCTCTGCCAAATTCACCACCACTATCAAACTCCACTACATTTTAGCAAGTTAATATACAGAAATTAGCAAGAGAATAAGTTTCAATGATTAAATAAATTAATATGGGACAAATTGACCATGAGTCAAGAAATAGTTCACAAACAAATAATAAACATATTCATGGTTTATAGTCAAAAAAACTTTGGTTTATGAATTTCATTCTATTATAATAATACGCAAAATTCTATTGCAGTTAATACGGTATTTTTTTTTGATGTGGAGAAGTCAGGTTAGACAGTCATAAACACAATCATTTATAATCTTTCAGAGAGCTATACTATGACCGTGAAGGCTGATAAGTAAAGAGAATCTTACCAATTAAGCGAACTGAATATAATTAGACTAAAGATCTATGATCGTAGCACTTGTACTAATCTGTATCAATCAAAGGTGGACAATCTGCAACAACAATTACATGCGGACCTGTTCCATACCGGATGCATCTGTAATTTTTGGATATTTCAAGTTTGAGATGGCACTCAGCTAGATAATATGCAGTTCTGCACCTATTTCTCTAGCTCTACAGCTCTGTTCACAAATACAACACGAACATATCTTAGCCTGCATATATTTCGAAAATGAAACCTACAAAAGCAGAGCGCCATGCGGCCATGCCAGGGGAGGGAGGTAGGAAGCATGGATGGTGCAGGGTATAATAAACGTGTAAGAGGGAAAATTCTCATTACAAATCATTCAAAAATCACCTGCACGCATAGATCTGGGTGAGGTTTACAACGATATAGAACAATGGGCAGTTAAGTAGATGATCATCGAGCGGTTGATCTGCTCCACGCCATTGTAGACACTGCTGTAGAACATCTTCACTGCTGTCTAATGAAAATTTGAGCATTACGACCCTACAGACCACGTACACATATTCAGCTTCCGACGAAGCATGTCAAGGTCAGGATAACCACCCTGCTACCGACGACATTGGGTATAAGGAGAGGGATAGAAATTTGGAAGAGGGAGAAGAGGGAGGGAGGTGGGAGACTGGGGATGCGAGGGGCCAGGCAGATCAGAGGTCTTCGAATGTGGGAGTTTCAATTGTCATAATAAGGATTAATGGAAGGGGAATGGTTCGGGGAGATCATGCGGGAGAGGAAGAGTGTATGCATTGCATGTAGAGATTTATTTATGGAGAAGAGCAAGAGTGTCTGCCAATATCAGTACTAATAAAATCAGTAATTGACCCCTTTTCTCACGAGTAGCATAATTGACCTCTGGTGGACATCAATAAAGCTGGAGTAACGGGCTGCTAATTGGTTGCATGTGAAACTGTTGGTCCAATCCTGTCGCTTGGAGCAGAACCGAATGAGAGACACGGTATTGAACATAATGATAGTTGGTAATTATCACTAAGAAATAAATAGTAGTAATGTTTTGTTTGCTGACATAGCAGACTGCTGAGGTGGATAGGTTGGTGGGACCGATGAGGTGGCATAGCTGCATATTGAGAGAAATAGATTAGTGGGGTTGATCTTCTTAGTTATATACTAGAAGAATACCCCACGCGTTGCAGCGGAAATCTTTATATGGATTTTCTAATATGAATAAAAAGGTTTTCCTGTATGTCTAAAAATAAATACCTTCTAGCGGTCGTAAATAGGTACTATAATAAACTGGAAATTTTGATGATATGGTGCTCTTTTGCCAACTCGTTAATGCAAAGATAGTATATTGTGATTGTGCAATCTCCGTTCTCTTGCACGTGTTGGTAAAGTAGGATTTTCTTACATCTCTACTACTATAATGCATCAGTTTTAAATTTGGATTTTCAAACCACTCTCTATTCCCGCCAATCAATGAGGGGTCACTTTTGACCGTTGATTTCAAGATGCCTTGTCAGAATGGACGGCTATAATGCGCTGGATTTATTGCTGCTTTTTCCCCGCGTGCTCTTCCCGCGCGCATGTTTTGGAAGGTGCTACGCTCTCCGTGATAGCTCCACATCCCGCTGCGCTTTTCAAAAACGGGAACTGTTGCTGGCCAGTGGCCACCCATGCTCCTGTACTATTGCTGCTTCGTCCCGCACACAGCACACCACCGTGCTTCCATCGTCTACTTCTTTCTGCTCACATCCGAATACAGCTCTACTTCCATCTCCTTAGCTCTACTTCCATCTTCTTATACCGTGCCTGCATTCTTCAACAGCCTTGCTGAGCAGATCACAATTCCGGGCTGAGCTGATTCCGGATTGGCCCCTCTTGAGCTGAAGCATCCTGGCTCTCTCCGGCAGCGCCGTCGTGTACGCACGTACATAGCGAAGTCACACCCTGTAGAAGACAGGGTTTGGAAAGCCAATACCCCAAGAGGGAACCACATGTGAGTGGCTCCTGCTCTTTGTTTACTTTTCTTACGATGGTTATGAGTTTGCTCATTCATCTACTCCCTCTGACCTATATTAGTTGACTCAAATTTGTCTAGGTACGTGTATCTAGCCCTAAAAATTGACTAGATATATTCGTATCTAGATGAATCTAAGTTAACTAATATGGATCGGAGGGAGTACGTAAGATTACTGCACGTATAAAGCTTCTTGTTAGTCCTGATAGTAAAATTATTTGGTCATCCTTTGAGTGTTATCTCCGTTTTTTTTGCACACTAGATGTTTGGCTTTTTGTCGATTCCGGTGTCGTGTTACAAATCCTTGAAGTGATCTACAAAAATCCACCAAATATTGGGATAAGTCTATCGTGGCAAGCAATTTGATTCTTCTCTTGGATGATTTTTAATTATGCTTCGGTTAAAATATTTGTTCATATAAATGATGTATAATTAATTATTATTTATCTTTGTGACATCTTGATATTTAGTTAGAACTAACCGTTGACAAAGAAGTGAACGTTTCCTAAACTTTAATTTATTGCCTACATACTAATCACGTCATGGCAACTAATGATTCAGTTTTTTTTTACATAATAGATGAGTGCAGCTACTTCTTAATTTCCTTACAATGGTTCGACCATTTACAAAGGTATTTAACCCTGTGGAACTGGAGCAGGTACTGAACAAATAAGTGAGAAAAATGGTTGGATAAAGTATACAAGTAATATGTATGAAAAGAATTGCATACATTAGCTATACCGAGCTATTTTTTTTTGGGTAGATAGATGTATTTTAAAAAAACAAATAATATGCTGGCCAGAGGAAACTGGCATTTACTCCCTCCGTTTTAAAATATAAAATGTTTTAGACATTTTCTAAAACACGTGTATCCAACCAACTTTTAGTGCGTATGTTCACTCAATTTTCTCCGAATTTATATACTAAAAGATGTCTAGATTTATATGTATTAGAAAAGGTTAAAACAACTTCATTTTGGAACAGATGGATTAAACAAAAAAATCAAAGTCAAATTATGATTTAACTAGGACTAAGTAAATAAAATAAAATATTTTTTTTGAAAATGATATATGTCGCAACGTGCAAAGCACGTGCAACGGAGGTACAACTATACGTTATAATCAAAATTTGGGTAATTGGAGATGCTGGAAAATACATCAATAACAATATCATGAGGATAAGCATAATCTAATACCCCCTCTGTATTAAAATAGATGTCGAAAATTTGTCTAAATTTGGATGAATCCAGATACTAAATAGTGTATAAATACATCCAAATTTAGGAAAGTTTGTGACATCTATTTTGAGACGGGGGAGTATTTCAGACAGTTAAGGGATATATTTAGTCGATCTAAAAAAATGGATATATTTAGTCTCAAGATAAATGTGGAATTAACTTCTGAGTTTGAGTAAACGATTGTGCTCTGCTTATCATATAAACTAACCATGCGACAAAGCAAATGACTTTTCAGTCTCTGGAATTCAGTTTTACGTGTAGCCTATATAGGTGCTATCAACGTGAATACTCCATCAGCCAAACCTTGGAATTATATATTAAAATATTTTGCCAGATGCACTGGTTCCAGAATGGCAATGGCAATTTCCGCAGCACATAGTTTGTTTATTTCTTATATAACAATCTCTATCACTCCATAATTTAAACGCCTCTTCCCTCTGGAGAGCAGAGGAAGTCCAAGCTTTAGAGAATGCAGGAAAATCATTTGTCATAGAAAAGGTGTAGTAGTATTCCTTGATATGATCCTCATATAGGGCCCATTTTTTACTTGGTTGGGGGGGGGGGGGGGGGGGGAGAAATTAACAATCTAGAAGATCTTGTGTGTATTGCACTGAGTGAGGTGCGCATTCAGATGAAGTTGTCGTAAATCATCATTGAAGATGTCAACACAAGGGGGGTGCCCTACAACAAGCCAGAGGGTTGAGTAAGAGGGAGATTGAAGAACGCCTCCGTAAGCAGGGTGACACAAGGACGTGGATGACGAAAGAGGGCTATCTACCGTTCCCGAAGCCGAGTGAGAAGAGGAAGTCTTCATCATGATCGATGTGTGCCTCTAGCATGATCCAGTGTGTGTATATTCTTGATGGACGCCTGCTGTATTAGTGTGTGTGTCATAAACTTTACTATCTCGTGGTCGAAATGGTCGTGTTGTCGTTAAACTTATTGCTTCTATGATGATCTATCTTTTAGGTTTATGGATCCTTTGTTTTATATTCTATGAATATATATATATATGGATGTGAACCCTTTATTCATTTTTTTCGTTGTATTTTTACTAATATGCCTTGTCGTCTATAGAGATGGCGACGAGGTGGTATGTGGTGTACATGGATAGGGTTCTAGGAGTCTACGAGGAGTGGGAGGATTGTCACAAACAAGTGAACAAGTTCAGCGGCAACATCTACAAAGGATACGCGACTAGAGAGGAGGCGATAACCAAGTGGAGTAACCACTTGTGGAAGAAGAATCGGATGAAGATATTGGTCGGGCTAATGCTCTTGCTCACCATTATCACAGCTGTATTCTATTTGATCCTAGTGTAGGCGGCGGTGGCCACTTCATATTTATAATGTGAGATGATATGAACTTTCTATTCGGCGCTTGTGTAAAAATTTGGCACTTGACACTATATATGTATCTCGATCGGGCTCTAAGTGTTTGTATTATATATATGTCGGTTTTCATGCATCTACTACTTGTGCAATGTATTTTATACTCATCTGGATAAATACTGTATAAATCCTGTATAGATACTTGATTATACACAGGAAAGTATTTTATTTCGAATACGTGTTACGCAATCAGTGGCGCATATAATTATATAGTCATTGGCGCATGGGCTTTCTGTGGCGCATACACGTAAATGCGCTACAGAAGTTATTCCTGTGGTGTATATGAAGAAATGCGCCATAGAAGTATGGGACTTTTGTGGCGTATATTATCCATATGCGCCACAGGAAGTAGTTATCAGTGGCGACTAGAATATACGCCACAGAAGTCCAATTTCAGTGCGCCACAGATGGGCTGGTTCCTAGTAGTGTGCCAAAATATACCTGTGGTTGAGCACTTGACCTAACATGAGATTTCCAAAGCCAAGCTATTTGAAATGGAGTTGAGACGTGCCCATCACCTACTTGTAGTTTTTCGTCAAAACAAAAGAGCATATTTTCCATACAAAAGAGCATATTTTCCATACATATGTTGACGTGCTCTCGTGGGATATTAACTACTTGAGTTCAGACTTATTTTCGGAAGAAAGTAGTTAATATCCCACCAGAGCACGAACTTGTGCTAATAAGTCTGAACTCAGGTTAATATCATCAGCCATTTAGGTTTGATCAGTCGGATGGACCATCCAGCATGCAGGTTGATATCCCACATTTTCCTTTTAGACACTCCAACAAGGAGAAAAAAAGGAAAACAATCGAAGATTAGAACCGAATTCTGTAGTAAACAATGAAAATGAAAGAATGGGATACGGATATTGCCTTGATGATGGTCTAATCATCGATCGCTGGTTGTCCACGGATTGGCGCAGCGGCGGCTGATTGTCAGCGCCCACGTCTGCTGCTTGTCGCTGGTGTCCACCGCTTGCAAGCACCGCTGAGAATTGAAGGATACCAAACCGTTAAGGGATAGTATAACTGGCCATATAGTCAAGGGATATGCCGCTAGTTTCAGTTTGCTTGTACGAGGAAGAGGGATGGAGAAGGCATGGTTGTCTAGTAGATACACATTAGCCTGAGAGAGAGAGCGCGACGGGGGAGATATATGGCATATTTACACGAGGAGGCAGATGGATAGTAGTAATTGCAAAGCTAATTGAGTGAAACTTGACATTGAAACGTCCAAAACGAATGGCCGGTTCGACTCCTTGTAGAGTGCTAGAGAATAGAGAGGTCACATTGGGTGGGATTTATTTTCCTTAAGGTAGCCTTTTTTCACACATAAGCCTACGCGACGATGTAGGATTACCGCATATGTGGCTAGGCTGCATGTCCAGATAAACAACTTAAATAACTCCTTAGTGAGGTTTAGCTTTATAAGAAAGTATAGATAGGATTAGCTATGCGATGGGATGGGTCTCACCCAGGCACTGCCAAGATCGTACTACCAGTAGGTTAGTTTTTCGCTTTACCTTGGGCCTTGGGCCATCGAGTGAATCTTGATGTGTTCTTTTGCTAGCCATCGACTAGCTATTTTTTTACAAATATACTACGCATACATGAGGTGGTGTTTTAGCTCCCAGTGCAAATAAATCCATTATAAAAAATACATAAAAATAAAATTTAAATTATCAAAAAATCTGAACGAAAATTTTCATGTACCTCCAGATATTCTATGTCCGTCACAAGTTTTCAGAAAAAATAAAAGAATTATGTGACTTGTGTAAAAAGACAAAAAACATATTCGTAAATCAACACATTGGAGCACCAATTTTTATCTTTTTACATGGGACATCTAAAGTGTTCTTTTTCCATGAACACTTGTGTACGAATATAAATATCCGGGTGTACATGCAAATATTTGTTTTTATATATTTTTGATATTTTAAAATATATTTTCACACAGTGGTTTATTTGCATCCGTAAACCGAATTGGATTTCCGCTACATATACAAGTTTCTTAGTATGCTAATTTCTGTGAAATAAGGAAATCGCCACTGGCCATCGCTAGATCTTGCCAAAAAAAAATCGAGACTTATATTGCGGTCCAAACAGTCTGCAGGCGCGCGATATGGCAGTCCCAAAAAATAGTTTTCTCCTCTTACTTGCTTTGTAAATTCCAAAAAAATAAATCCCCTGCTCCGCTTTTGGTCACGCTCCACCACTGACCTCGGGACCTAGCGTTGGATACGAACGACGTTGCTCTTCCTGACCTAGATGCAGGCCCCTCGGCCCCGATCTGAGCTCCGACGGGCCGGCGCGTCCGCCGTTGTGACTACCTGGTGCTGTTGGTGGACGATGCAGACGACAAGGTAGGGCGAGAAGTGGTGGGCACGATGTTTTGGCGTCGGTTCCTCCCCACCCAGATCGGTGCCGCTCGGGCCTGATCTATTCTTCGGCCGATCGGCACGTCCGCCTCTGTGTTGCCTCCCGAAGATGGTGGCGATGATGAAGCTCATGGCGGGGCTAGGGACATAGTGGTTGGCCTATCGTAGCAAGGTGGCGGGGACTTTACACCCCCCTCCCGCGGTCCCGACGGGCCCTGGGCTTGGTGTGCCCCTGTTGCCCTGTCTAGACAATGGCTGCCTCTTAGCCGCGGAAGTGGATTCCTCCCGCTTGCTGCAGTGCTGACGTCCCCAACGTGAGCTATGTCTTGTGCCTCCGTCTTGCGGGCTACTTGCCGGTGTGCACGATAATACGATGATGATGGTGACGTCAAAACCGTGGTGGCGCAAGTTTGGTGGGGTACTTCGAATCGCCCGGGTTGATTTTGAATGGGGTTAGGGAGAAATCCTTGTCAGCCGGGGCGTCATTCCTTATTGGAGGGCGTTGCGGATATCCCTAGTCCACTCTACTTTGAGTATCGGGTGAAACCCTAGGTCTAGTCCGCTGGTCCGGACAGCGTCGTGTCGACCACCCTCCTTCTTGAAGGTGTTGTTTGGTACTAGATGATTCGGTGTACAAGGAGCGAGATGGGACAAATTCGGAGGGCGTAGCGGCGGCGGGTTACCTTAATTTTGTCGATTCGTCGTTTCTTTCATTTTTTTGCTTTTGGGCATGTTGTAGTTGTTGCCCCAGCATTTTCGTTCATTCGAACTCTTGTATCGGGTGGTTGTTTTATTTATAAACCAGTGCGAATAGCCTATTTTGAGGAATGCAAATAAGAAAACCTTTTATTATAAAAAGTGCTTTGTAGTTCTCTAAATAAAAGAGGGTGAGCAGGTTGGTGAATTTTGGAAATGATGGAGGGAATACGTGCAAAAGCAGTGCATGCATTGATTAGGGTCGACGCAAAGCCTCCCGCCCCCTCTCCCTCTCCTCAAGTGGCCTCGCCGACCGGAGTGACTGGGAGATGGGGGCCGCCCCCTTGTCTATAGAGTAGTTCTAGGTAGTCTTTTTCCCCTAGTGGAGCTTGGCCTTGTGCTGATGGGACCTTGGATGACGGCGCACCTAAGCTGTGTCGGCCGGCTAGCTCTGTAGCTTCTCCAATCCATGGAGCTTCGGTGGTCGGTGCCATAGGTGGATGGGAGTGGGGATAAAGTATCACTGCCCAATAAGCTCGATGGGTGACCTCTCAATCTGGAGGTCAGTGTTGGAGCACCTCCTTCTTTTCTATCTGATTTGTTTTTCTCACCATGGTGTTGGGATTTGGAGGATGGAGGTGGAGGAGGTTGCTCCGGGGGTGCATCAATTTGTTGGCAGAGTTGCTGCATCGCTGCTCCTGGACGGTCATGGCGGCAAGGAGGAGTGTCGACGTGGCAGCTTGGTGGTTCTTGCGACTCTCCCCATGGCCGACTGTGGCGGCAAGGGAGGGTGGATCGGCATAGCAACTCCTTCTACCTCAATCGGGTGGCCGTGCCGAGCTACTCTTTGGTGCGCTGGAGGAGCGCTAGGAGGTTGCAACAAGGCCCTGTTCGACGCCCCTCTGGTGGGTGCTGTTGTTGGGGGTGGTTGTAACACCCCAAAAATGCTAATCAAGATTATCAAGTTCTAATCTCCCAAGTTTAGGGTTAACAAAAACTTTTATTATAAAATTTAATATGAATGCATCTATGTTTTGCATTAGTGTATGATCGAGTGAAATTGCCATGGTTGATTGCTACAAATGATGAGAAATAGTTTAAAGATGAGTACTACATCATCTAGGCCACTTACAAACACAATCAAAAGAAAAAGAAATCAAATATGAATTAAATAAGCTCATGGTCATTATGACCAAAGTTAACCACTAGGCCACTTTGAGTGTTCCTAGAAAAGAATTTCTACAGAAACAATTCCATTTCTTTTCACCCCTTGCTAGACCAAGTAAAAGTGAATCCAAGCCCACTTTACAAACTCACAAAAACTATTTTCAAATATATTTAAAGGACAGTTCAAATTTGAATCAAGTGTAGGTACTAAGATCACCATTTTGCAAAAACCACTCGAACCAATTCACCTTGACTTTTCCAAGCAACCATAGACACTCAAGCATAAGATAAGATCACTCACCAAATTTCATTCAAATTTTCAAACTTTAGTTCTTTCGGCCATTTAATCAAACACATGGTAGATACTAATCAAATCCTGGCCTAACTTCACTGTTTGGGCATTGATCACTTGACCAATTGCCCTCATTCCACTCCCTTGTCTCCCCTAGCCTCTAGCAGCACCCGACAAGCATCCCCTCTTTGCTGTTGCGCTAGTGCGCCGCCGCCCGAAGCCGCCGTGCCAGGTCGACCATGAACCGCTCGCAGCAGACCACGCCGCCCTCTCCCACGACGCGCACCAGACAGGCGACCATCCACCGCCATCCCCTGTCCAGCCCTTGCCCACAGCCAGGCCCTGGACCACCCCAGCATCGCAGCACCTAGTGTCTCTGCGCCGTGCCGAGAGCGCTAGAGCGCTGTAGCCGACCAGCTCGCACGCGTCGCGCCTAGACCTCACCTCGCGTACACAGACTCACCATGATCACAGCTAGCTCCCAGACACCCCCGTTCACCGTGACGCGGCCCGTAGCACCCGTGCGCCGTCTCAAACACCGCCGGTCCCACGCAGAGCATCGCACGCGCCCGACCATCCTCGACCTCCCCGTGCCGTGCCATTACGCCCATGATGACCGCCAGGGAGCACCGCACTGCCCCCCTTCCCGCAGCCACGCTGATAGCACGTTGTACCGCTGTCGCTGGAGACGCCAGCCCATCCCGCTCGGTCCCCTCGTCGGTGTATAAATAGAGGCCCTCTCCGCCTCAATTCTGCACACCACCTCACTCCCTACTCTTCACAAGACCTCTCACACCCCTTCCCGAAGCAAGGCGAGCACCAGCCCGCCGGAATTTGGCCGGAGCCCGCCATAGTAGTGAAGGAAGGGCGTCGTCGATTGGAGCCGCCCCAAGAGCTGCCACGACCACCGTTCGAACCGCCGTCGTCCACCACGTCGTTCGCCCCCATCGCCAACCCTAGCTGGAGCTCAGGTGAAAGGGTAGTTTACCCTATATTGTTTTTGGTTGACAATGACACTGTAGTTAGTGCGGACTAATGCTACCTACCAGTGTCTTTAACAGGTTTTAGTCCGCCGGTATGTTGGAAGATCATCGAAGACCCCCCATTTTGATAATGAAGAGAAGTGCTGGAGTTTAAC
Organism: Avena eriantha; assembly: GCA_910589775.1. Lineage (NCBI taxonomy): Eukaryota > Viridiplantae > Streptophyta > Magnoliopsida > Poales > Poaceae > Avena > Avena eriantha. The sequence continues at coordinate 150,777,007 of OU342744.1, forward strand.
TTTTATATGTATCTTGAGTATTTAGGAAGACATCACTATTAAGAGGGGTTATCTCGATGAGCTTGCTGGGGATGATTTTCTAAGCCTTATACACATCCCATACACCCACTTGTTCCATCACCAAAGAGAGAGGAGAAAGAAATCTAAGTTTGATAACATCTCTGCCAAACTTGGGCCGGTTGAACCGGTTCCAGACCGGACGGTCCGGTACCAACTCCGGTCAACCGAACCCAAACCGGGATTCTCGGTTCCGTACACTGAGTCTATCCGGGCTCACACACAGTGAATATCCCGGTTTGGATTCTGGTTGACCGGGCTGTATACTGGGTGGTCCGGTGTGTGGTCCGGTCCAACCGAACTTAAAAACGAGTTTCGCAGAAAGTGCTCCAAACGGCTAGATTTCTCCCTTGAGTATAAATACCTCTTCTTCTAGCTTGAGGAGGTTAGGCATTCAGTTCATATCTCATTCTTGGAGCTCTCTCTCCCCATTGTTGAAACACAATTTCTTGAGGATCTCCCATTCTACCCAACCAAACTCAAATCCCTTTTGTAGAAAGCAAGAGGAGGTCCCGATCTACGTTTCCACCAAGCCAAATTTCATTCCCCCTTGAGTTCATCGAGTTAGCTTGTTACTCTTGGGTTTGTGGGAAACCCTAGGCGGCTAGGGTGACCCGGAGGCATTCGTCTTGTGATTTTCTCCATGGAAAGTTTGTGAGAGTTTAGAGACTACCTTAAAAGTCTACCACGAGTAAGTGAGCTATTCCTTCGTGGGATAGGCTCGGAGAAGAAGGTGAGCCTTCGTGGCGTTGGGGAATCCTTCGTGGAACCTCACACCTCTCCAACGTGACGTATCCCCCTTCCCAAAGGTGGCGAGCACGGGAATACATCTTCGTCTCCGCGTGCTTGGGTTATTCCTTAACCCCTCTCTTACTTGTGTTGTTTACTTTGTGATAGCCTTCGTGCTTGAAGTATCTTGTATCATCATCTAGGTTGCCTCACCTAGTTTGCATTTAGGCACACTTATATTCTGCAAAGCCTAAAACTTGCAAAAGATTATAAAGAATTTTGTAGAAACCTATTCACCCCCTCTAGGTAAACCATCTTACACTTTCAATTGGTATCAGAGCCTTGTGCTCTTCCAAAGGCTTTACCGCCTAAGAGAAAAGATGGTTTTCTCCGATGATGAGGAGGGAAAGACTTATTCGGTCAAGGAGATATGTGAACTCTTTGCCAAACAGTCCCTTGAAAAGGCTAAGGCGGATTCTGATATCCTTGCTTGAATATGCTTTCTTGAGGGATGTTTTACGGGGATGGGCGAGGGGGTCATGCTTGCCAGACCTTCGGTAGTACCTCAAGGGAGGCCGATGGACACCGGTAAGGAGGCTATGAATGAGGCCTCTAGCGAGAGTGACCCGACGAAAGCCTCTATGCCTCCTAATCCATTTCCGTATATATATCCCAAACAAAAGAACATCATGCCTCATATTAATGGTTCGGGTCCCGCACCTCATTATAATGGAACTCACTTCTCTCATTGGAAAGATTCCATGGAATCTCATCTTCGCAATTGCAGCGTGGAGCTTTGGGAGATTGTGGGCAAGGGATTCTATCCACAAGATCCCAACAATCTCACTCCGGGAGAGTACTATGATCGTCAACTAAATGCAACGGCTTGTGACAAGATAAGGAGTGCCATTCACCGCACTCTTTATGATCAATTTAGCAACATTCCCACCACAAAGGAGTTGTGGGAGAGGATTGTGATTCTCCAAGAGGGAACTTCCCTTATCCAAAAGTCCAAGTATGAAGCCGCCAAGTCGGAGATGAGCATGTCCATGAACAACGATGGTGAGTCCATCGCCGAAGCATACAAGAGACTTGTTGCCCTTCGTGTGAAGATTGATGGTCTCGGGTGTGACAAGTATGATGATGGGTTCAACTTGAATGATGAGCTTATCAAGTCCAAGGTTCTCTCCATGATTGCCGCCTCCGAAAAGAAGCTTGCCTTGAACTTGCAACTTCTAGATTCAGCTCGCCACTTCTCACATGATGATCTTGTGTCCTATCTTGTTGCCATGGACAATATGGCGGATGAAGGACAAAAGATCAAGGAGATCAACCATGCCATTGGACCTTCTCAATCCCTTGCATTGAAGGCCATGTATGTGCAAGAAAGTGGTTTAAATGATGAAGAGAGTGATAGCGAGGGCATTGATTGTTGGGGATATACTTTCTGGGTATCCTTATAGTTCCTCACTGACCAGGGTGGCCCACTTAGGGTTAGAGCTTTGCTTCACGGGCGGCCCAGTCAGGGAGAAGAGACGGAGTCCAGTCCGGCTACGGGAAGGCCTAGAAGACTTACCGACATAGGCCCGTAGTGTTACTTGTAGTTCAAGATGTACTCTGTAACCGACTCTTAGTCGTAGCCGGATAGATCTCTCCTGTAAACCCTAGGCCGGACATCTATATAAGCCATCCTAGGGAAGGCCTTTAGGGAACCTACCCTCACAATAGTCTACACTCGCATAGGCGAAACCCTTGTAACCCATATTCCGGCTCTGCCGTATTACTGGATTGCTAGCAGGAGTAGGATCCGTCCAAAGCCGGCAGATTCGAACCTGGGTAAACTTGTGTGCTCACCGTCCCGGAATACCATACGTCTCACACCCCTCTCTTCCACACGCCTCGAGGACCCCCTCATGGCGTACTTGTCATCAATCCGACGACAGTTGGCGCCCACCGTGGGGCAAGTGAGCTTCGGATCTGCGTTTCGAGCGGAATCTGCAAGAATCGGAATCAGCGAGACTATCGCCGTCAGTCGCATCCTCTAAGCCAACGACGTCCCTCTCATCGTTCTCGACGAGACCTGGATTCCGGCTAGGGAGGTCGTGACTGCCTACACCATCATTTCTTTCGGCGAGATCGATGTGTACATCGGATTCACTGAATCTGCCCCACCCACCCCAGCGATAATGATAGAGGCAGAAGAAATTTCTGGGTCCCCTTTGTCCATGGAGGCGGCAGAGTTCTGGATCTCAGAAAAACCTAATCCCACCTAGCCCGCACCTATTGCGGAGATAGTGGAGAAAGCTGAGCCTGAAGCAGATCTTGCAGTTCAAGTCGAATCTGGAGTGGACCTCCCTGGTGAGGTTGAATCCCAGATCGATCTGTCTGTTGAGGTTGAAATCCAGGAGGAGCATAGCAACAACCTTGGTTTCGGCTCTGCCAACGCCGGAGCAGATCAACCGTTCCTGAGGCATACATTGAGGTGCATGATACTGCAAGATGCTAGCGTGGATGAGGTTCTTGAGACTATCAGGATCTTCGAGGAAGCCAACAAGGAAAGCCGCAACTACCTCAGGACCCACACATCGCACTTCATCGGTTACGTTGGATCCGGCTCTGTCGATGCTGGAAACAACACCGACTCAGTGCTGGAGGCGATCGGAACAAACACCGACTTACCCACATCCTCGGATGACTCGATGACGTCGGCAGATTTCCGAAAGTTCTCCGTGGAGTATGAAGAGGAGTATAACTCCAAAGCTGCAGAGGAATGAGAAGCCATGGATGAAGGATCCGAGGAAAACTCTCCCAAAGCACAGGATGACATGGATATCCGAGATAATCCCGAGGTCCAGATGTCCGAAAGTACCGATCAGAGCTTGACTCCAGGAAACGGACCCAAAGCTGTCTTTGCTATCGGCGCTGCCAAAAAGGCAAAGAAGAAGAACAAGAAAAACAAGACCCCAGCAAAAGACCCTCCGGCAGAGGAGGTGATTACCGAGGAATATTAGGAAGACTCGGATGGAGCACTTATCCCAGACGAGCCCAAAGAAGAGTCAGTGGATGGACACGTGATCACCGAAGGTGCGCGTAAACCCATCGATGCTGCATTAACCACACATATTCCTATAGCTGCAGAACTTACTGCTGAAGAGCTGGACGAAAGGGCCCAAGCCCTAGAAGCGCGTCGCCAAGTACTCCTTGATGAGGCTGAAAACATTGAGGAAGAAAAGAAACGCATGGCAACTGCGGAGAAGTACAACTCTAGGCAGCATTAGAAGACCAGGAAACGTCATACTCATGACGACTAATTCCCGCAGATTCACAAAGTCCTCTTTGGAGGAGACCATGGGATGCCTCGGCGCAACAGCAACGGAGATTGGGTGTATCCAACACCAGTGCAAAACACTGTTGCGGCTCGATAAATCCTATCAAGTAATCCAGGCCCAGAGCAGATCCGATTGGGCATTAAACTACTCAACAAGGGTCTAGAGCAGCAGAAGGCTGCCCTGTCCGGAAGTGGAAAACTGGTCTCCCAATCTGACCAATGCCGCACGGATCTGGCCTGGAATGACGTAAGACCCCAACGTGCTCCGGAACAGTATAACCATTCCGACCGTCGAGAAGACTACTACTCAAGAACCGGATCTTTAGGACAACATCACAAAGTTGCACGTGAGTGGCGCAACGTTACCCCAGCTGCGGAGCAAGAGGCAATTGTTGTGCTGAATCCGAAGAATCCTCCCCAGCGAGAGTCGAACGATCGCAGGGAAGAAGACAAAGAGAAACGTCGGGAGGAGGATCATCAAAAAATGCCACCTCCTAGACACACAAGCCATCCGGCTGATGGACGAAGGAACGACGGACACAGTGCTGAGTCAAGCTGGCAGGGGGCTCATCGTAATGAAGATCCTCACCGGAACCGGAATAATGATGCTCTGGACGGAGGCCAGCGATCAGCCGGAAACCATCCAGTTCCTCCACCCTCTCCACCAAGTAGCCATCACAACGGCTCCCAAGGAGGCCAAGGAGGGCGTCGTGGTGGAGGAGGTGGTTGCAGAAGCCGAAGTTCGGCTCCAAGGCACCGCAGCCGTAGCCGTCATTCGGGACGATCTTTATCCCCAAGTGACGCAAGGCATAAGATCAATTCTAACATAGAGGCGCGGCGCTACGAAAATGATGATATATAAGTGGTCCCAAAGTGCTTCGGACCACGCATAAGAGCTACAAAATTCCTGGAAGGATTTGCTATCTCAAGACACATTCAAGCCTACGGCGGTATAGCTCGGCCAGATACTTGGCTCCAGGATTTTTTCCAGGCTTGCGGTATCACAAAGGCGGAAACAGCCTGGTCACGACCCAATATCTCCTACTCATGTTGCGGAAGACGGCACGATCATGGCTCAATGAACTTCCAGAGAATACCATCCACAACTGGTATGACATGCAAAGTGCGTTCTTTCGGAATTTCGAAGGCACATATCGGAGGCCCTGTACGGTAGGAGACCTACAACGTTGCACCCAGAAAGCCAGAGAAACTTGCCGAGATTATCTCAGATGATGGATCGACACCAAGAACTCCTATGAAGGAGTAAATGACCAAACTGCGATTGAAGCTTTCATTGCAGGACTCCTAATTGGTTTACTACGTCACCGCTTGAAGTGTGACAAGGTCACCGATTTGGGAGAGATGAGAGAAACAACGAGCAAGTATGAAGATGCTGACGATGACGCAGAGGGATTACTGAACGCCCTAGCTATGCCAAAGTCGGCAAAACAACCAAAGCAGCGAGCTCAGAAGCGCAAAAACACCTCAGAAGAAAAGCCCAATGCGGAAACGACATTGGTCACTACTATTTTCGGGTCTAGAGACAAGGAGGGCGCGGCGGTGGCTGTGGACGCGGTCGTGGGACATCAAGATTCCATGGTAGAGGAGACCAACAACCCGACAAAACCTACTCCTGGGCCGACATTGCCAATAACCCATGTGTGCATCATTTGGATGCCAATGGGGGCTCATCCCACACAAACGCCGAGTGTCGTTTCAATGACGACATCAAGAAAGACGATACCGCTGGCTACGGGGCTAAGCGAAAGAAGGGGAAGAAGAATCCCGAAAAAGATAAAGAGACCAAGGATGATTCCGACATGGAGGAAGCTGATGCTTCAAATCCCAAGCTGGAAGGGGAAAAGAATTTCCCGACAAAGAAGGACACTTACGTCACCTTCCTCGGATCTCAACCAGCTAAGGTCAAGAAAGCAGTTCTACATGAGCTCAACGCAACAGTTCCGGTTGTCCCTCAATTTTTGGACTGGTCGGAAGTGGCAATCACCTTTGACCTTGCGGGCCATCCGCCTAAGTTGCACAGGCGAGGAAAATACGCCTTAGTCGTCAATCCACTTATTGACGGCTATGGTTTCTCCAAGATTCTCATGGATAGCGACAGCAACATCAACATTCTGTATGTCAAAACGCTACGCCGGATGAAGATCTCGGAGACCCAACTGAACTACTGCTCTGTGATTTTTCATGGAGTTGTCCCAGGAAGAGAAGCAAATTCCCTGGGAGAAATCACTTTGGATGTTACCTTTGGAACTCCAAAGAACTACCAGACAGAAGCACTTTCTTTCAAAGTGGTCCCGTTCAAGAGCACTTACCACGCTCTATTCGGATGCCCGGCTTACTGGGTTTTTATGGCTCGTCCATGTTACATTTACAATATGATAAGAGCAACTATGACACAAAGCACACGGACATGGAGTATGTCCCTGGTGATCTCGTTTACCTTCGTGTCACTCCCATGAGAGGTACGCACCGCTTTGGTATCAAAGGAAAGCTGGCTCCTAGATACATCGGTCCTTTCAAAATTCGTGGAAGAAGAGGAGAAGTTGCTTATGCTCTTGAGCTCCCTGAACAACTCAAAGTCCATGATGTTTTTCACATCTCTCAACTCAAGAAGTGCTTCAAGGATCCCGGCAGGACCGTGGACCATGAACTCATCAATCTCCAAGAAGACCTATCTTATCAAGAACACCCCACAAAAATTCTTGAAGTCACAGAAAGAAGGACTCGCAACAAGTCCATCAAGTTCTGCAAGGTGCAGTGGTCGCACCATTCCGTTGATGAAGCCACCTGGGAACGTGAAGATGAGCTCCGTGCCAAGTATCCTACCCTCTTTGAGTCTTCTTCTTTCTAGAATCTCGGGGCGAGATTCCTGTTTAGTGGGGGAGAGTTGTAGCATCCCAATTGTCTAACAATTGTAATGCTACTTGTCCTAGTAAGATATTGGCTACTCCATATATATTATTGTTGCATCATAATTATATCATGCTCATGTCATCATGCCACCTTGAATTTGAGCATCATATAAAACTCCTTTTCTTTTGAGTTCTTCTCTCACATGCATTAATATTTGTATTTGCCTCTTGATATTGTATTTGGCTTTTGATATGTTGCTTAATGCCCAAGTTGAGTTGGGGGCATATCTTTTATTTCCATTCCACCACCTTTCTCTTCTACCACTTTATAATCCCACCATCCCATTAACTATGAGCTTGTAATTCTTTTTCTTTTGACATTATATCCTAGCTCATGTGGTTTGGGGTGGATCAATCTTCCAAATTCTTTGCTTGGCTTATTTACCACTTCTTGGAAATGCATAAGATTAATGCCATCATATTATTATTGTTTTCACATAATAAATCATGGCATTATTATTTTTGCATGGGCCATGCAAGCTTCTCCACCACCTTTTTCCTCCATTAGTTTTTCTTTGGTTTTGGTGGATCCTATCTAGGGAAAACGATCTCCACCTCTCCTTAGTCTCACCATACCATCTTCTTTTATTATTATTTTCTCCATGCATGAACCATATGAGGCTTAGCCCATAATTCTTTTCTTTTCCTTTTTCTTGGATTTTCCTTTCACCTCCACCTCATGTCAATTCTAGCACTCACCATGTTCCACTTGAGATGATCTTACCACATTCTTTTATCTTATTTTTCTTTATCTACATATAAGATCACATGAGCCTTATTCCACCTAATTCTTTTCTTCTTCTTTCTTTCTAGTTTCTTCTCTACATTAGTCCATGCAAGACCAAGCCCTTTTAGTCCTTCTTGGATTAGCCTCCTACACCAAAATTCCAATCTAAATACTTAAAAATAATCAAACTTAATAAATTCCTTTATTCTTCCCATAACCCTAATTTCTACTAACCCTAACTCACTTCTCTCTCTACACCCTCCCTCTCTAACATGGGTACCACCTAGCCACCCTCTCTCTACCTGACCACCACCCCAGCCTCTCCTCTCTCTAACCTAGCTAAGCCTAACCCTAACCATAGCCATGCCCTAGCTAAACCGAGCTCACCCGAGCCCCTTCTCTCCTTCTCTCTCTGCCGTGCGGGCCTAGCCGCACCACCATCGCCTACCCCACCTGCAGCCTCCCTGCCGCGCCGTCCAGCTCCAGGACAAGCCCCAGCCTGGCCGAGCACGTGCTCGAGGGAGAAAGGGTAAAGCCCTAGCCCCTTATCCCTGCCGTGCCCTGCCCTCTTTTCCTCCCTCTCTCTCCCACTTTTTATTCCTCTCCACGCCTCTCTGGCCTCCCTGGATCTGGCCGAGACGCCCTCCTCCTTCCCCTTCTCCCTCTCCGTCCACCAGCAGCCGCCGCCGGTCGCCGCCAGGTACCACCCCGCCCCGACGAACCAGCCGTGCAGCGCGACCGTGAAGTGGCGGAGAAGACCGAGCACGGCCCCCTGCGACGCCCCGTGCACGCAGACGTGGACGAGAGGCTCCACCGCGTCGCCAGTACCTCGCCGTCCCCGAAACCCTAGCCCGCCGGTGCGTCTGCATCCTCGCCGTTCCGCAACCCCTCGCGCCGATCCAACACCACCAGGCAACTCGCGGTGAGCATCTCCCTCTCCCTGACAACCTCCGCCTCACCGTACCGCTATAGCCTCGCCGTGCGTTTCGTCGAGCAGCCTCCGCGTACCAGAGCTCGCCGGCGTCTGCAGCTTTCCCGCGCCACGCTCGCCCTATCTAGCCCGCGCCCACCTCCCTGTCAGCTCCCCTAGCACGCCGCACTGGTTAGCCACCCCAGCGCGCACGCACACGTCCCCGGATCGAACCCCCACCTCGCGCCGTGCGCCAGATTCGCGTCAGACGCGAGGAGAAGATAAACAGTAAACCGGGCCCGTGGTCGATTTGCAAAAAGCCCCTCCCCTTTTTAATTACTGCAACCCGCGCTCCAAACGGCCCCACCTGTCCGTCGCCTGGCCATCTTGCAGAGACCCCCCCTGTTTTCTCGGCCGTAACCCACGGTCCATCTGGCGCCCCACCAGTCAGCCGCTGGGGGTTTTCCGCTGGCACGTGGGCCTTCAGCCGCTGGCCCCACCCTGTCGGTCTCTGTGGGCTAGCCCAGCCTGCGGTGCAAAAGCGTTTTCGCGCGCGAGTGGCCCAGTCAGCGCAGCCCCACCTGTCAGTGACTGTGGGTAGTTTTGCCTGGGTGAGAAAAGTAATTTCCTGAGTATGTTTTTATTCAAATCTTTTCCAAATTAATTTAAATTCAAATTATTTTCAGATTCAAATGATTTTTAAAATACAAATCCAAATAATACATATAATATATGTTTTGGAATCAGAAAAATGAGAGGAATTCAAATATGCCCTTCAAAATATATTTTGAACACTTTAAATTTCGAGTTGATTAAAATTACAAGAAAATGCCCTTTACTTAATAAATTAATAACTTTTGTTTTATAACTCCAAATTTGACAAATAATATGTCTAAATCGATCAGCGCGACGAGCCCGTTCTATTTATGCAGTCCTTGTTCTGAATGGAAGCACGCATCATGTTGTCATTTAAAATCTGAACCGTTTATGACAATAAAACTTGGTCTAATGAATAATAAAATGCTTTATTTCTTGTATCCACACCTCACCTTTGCCATGCTACTTAAATGCCATGCAAATTGTGCATCATTCATCATGGCATGCTTGTTTGCTTGTCGCATTTTAATTCATATGCTTGTGCACTTTATTTATGTTGGCCCTTGTTTGTTTGGTTCTTCTTCGAATAGACGCCCCGCAGGAGAATTACCAGGATTCACAGGAGTACTACCCAGATCCATCTCTCGCTTCAACTGAGCTGCCAGGCAAGCACTACCACATGCTTGCATACATACAGTACCTATTGCCTCTATCTTATTCTTGCATCATGGAGTCACGATTGCATTAAATTGAATCCCAAGTATTGCATAGCCTTTACTTTTAAACCACACTAAGCCTGTTCCGGTCCCATGAGCCATTACTACAGGAGTTGTTTGAGCCATGCGAGTCGTAGAAAAACATGAGTAGGGTATGTGTGGTTCTGATGGATAATGAGGTACCTAGACAACATAACCTGAGTAGTAATGGGATAACTAATGAAAGAGGCACCGGTGAGCAATATCTGCTATTTCGTTTTTCATGCTCACTTGTGTCCCGTAGGACCCCGAGTACTTGATTCCTGTTCCTTGACTATTCGCACTATCCACATCCGGGAGGCCTTATGGACCCCCCTGAGCCAGAGCTTGATTCATTCTTATTTCGTGGGGCCACAAGTAGTTTGGGGCTTTATTACTATTCTGTACTTATGCCATGTTACTGCTTTATTTGAGATTGTGCGTGGAGCACCTGTACTGTTTTGGATCGTGGAATGTTTTCGCGGTATCGACAAGCCCAGTCACAATTTCGGGTTCCCAGTCGTTTACAGCCATTGACACAAACCTTGGGTCCGTCTCGGAGCCAGCCAACTTCGTTGCGGGTAGCTTAATGGGGTGGCCCCCTGAAATATTTCTGAATTCTGTGATTGCTTTGTCGTGAATGCCTCGTTGGGTTTTGATTTGGTTTTTCCGAGGTTGATCGAGTGTGTGTTGCTATTCGTGCACCCCTGCAGGGTAAATCTTTCTGAAAGCCGTGTCCGCGGTTATGGACGACTTGGAGCACAGTTTCTCGATCATAGACAAGTATAATTAAAGTACCGCTTTTAAATTGACTAAGTACTTGACTAGTAAATAGTGCAATACTCATGGAATGGTTAATAAAACTGCCAACGGATGATGGGGGTTGTTCGTCCGCTTCCTCGTTGGTAAGCGAGGAGGAGGATGGATCTGTTAATTATACTGTTATAACTGTTGTTCTTAATTCACGGACTTCCGTCTATCATTGGTTAGGCGGAAGGTTAGCGAGTATCTGTAGAATTGTTAGGTATTATCTTTTGCTGCAATTGCGTCACCCCAGGTTGTGTCCCCTTTAGTGGCATTAAGACTTTCTGAGTACCCCTAGGGTCTCACATGATAAATTGTTTGATTCAGATGAACAGGTGTACCCGCAAGATGGATACTGGGTGGAAGAGACAGATGATGTTGGCAACGATCATTCGGTGTAGAGATTCCAGGAATGGGGATCCGTGTGATCTGTGGGCGGGATGTGTTTATTTATGGGCATCTTATGCCAATTTGCTTCTTATCCGTACTCGGATCTTGTTTTCCGCTTCCACCTGATACTCTGATGTGTGCTGTATGAGGAGCTATCCTGAATTATTATATCTATCTAGGACTTTTGGATCTCGCCGTATGGCGTTGCAATATTTCTATTTCTTTTAGATGGAATGGCTCTGAGGACTGTTGTATGTGGCTTGCATACATACTCATTTGTGTATGTAGTTGATCCCTTCGCCTGCCAATTACGCCGCTCATTCTTGTCTCGTTGTTTGAAAGTGGTTAGGACGGCCGAAAGGTCTACCGTGAGTGGCCCTGGGCCCCACCGTACTATTTTAACCACTTTCGTTCATCCAGGCATTAACTAAGAGCAATCCTGTAATGGTCCCTAAAAAGGAAACCACTGATTTAAGGATGTGTGTTGATTATACTGCCTTGAACAAGGCTTGTCCCAAAGATCCGGTCACTCTGCCTAGGATTGATCAAGTTATCGATTCTATAGCAGGCTCAGAACTCCTATGTTTTCTCGACGCATACTCCAGTTATCACCAAATCCGGATGAAGGAATCTGACAAAGTCAAAACTTCATTCATAACCCCCTTTGGAACCTTCTGTTTCATTACGATGCCCTTTGGGCTGAAAAAGGCAGGAGCTACGTACCAGCGCACAATGCAGCGTTGCCTCCATGATCAAATCGGACGCAATGTGCATGCATATGTGGATGATATTGCGGTGATGTCCAAAAAGAAGGAAACCCTTATTTCTGACTTGGAGGAAACGTTCGCCAATCTACGAAAATACAACATAATGCTTAACCCGAAGAAATGCTACTTTGGAATCCCAGCCGGAAAATTGTTAGGTTTTATCGTGTCTCAAAGAGGCATAGAAGTAAACCGAGACAAAATCAAGGCTATACTCAATGTTTCTAGGCCAACTCGCCCGAAGGACGTTCAGAGACTAACTGGTTGCATTGCTGCAGTCAGTCGGTTTGTAAGCCGACTCGGTGAAAGATCCGCACCATTATACAAGCTCCTAAAAAAGACCAAGGATTTTGTTTGGACCGACGAAGCTGAAGCTGCACTACAAGACCTGAAAGCAGTACTCTCATCTGCTCACATCCTTGAAGTACCGGAACCATAGGAACCGATGTTGCTCTATCTTGCTGCGACAAACAAAGTCGTCAGTATCGTCATGGTGGTGGAGAGACCAGAGGAAAATCAGGAACAATTGGTGCAGCGTTCGACTTACTATCTCAACGAGGTCTTAACGGAATCAGAACATGGGTATCTGCATTATCAAAAGCTGGCTTACGGTGTGTTCTTAGCATCTCGTAAGTTACAACATTATTTTCAGGAGCATCCAATTACCATGGTGAGCACGGCTCCCATGAGAGATATAATCAACAATAGTGACGGTACAAGACGCGTTGAAAAATGGGGCATAGAGCTTTCAGCTTTCGACATTGAGTACAAACCTCGTATAGTAATCAAATCCCAAATCCTCGCTGACTTTGTCGCTAATTGGACAGAGACAATGGAGAGTATGACCCTGCCAGAGTCAGAATACTGGACCTTGCATTTTGACGGGTCTAAAGCGCTCGAGGGCTTGAGGGCTGGCGTGGTGCTCAAATCACCCCAAGGTGATAAACTTTTCTATGTACTGCAGATCCACTTCACGACGACAAATAACATTGCCGAGTATGAAGCACTACTACATGGAATCCGGATTGCTGAGGATATCAGCATGCGACGTTTAATGTGTTATGGCGATTCGGATCTTGTTGCACAACAAGTGTCGGATATCTGTAAGGCAAACAAGCACATGGCAGCATATAGGGTTGTCGTGGATGAACTATCTAAATCGTTTGAAGGGTTTGAAGTTCAACACATCCCTCGAACAGAAAATGAGGAAGCAGATGCACTATCTCGAATAGGCTCTGCTCGGAAAAAGGTCCCGGATGGCGCTTTTTTAGAGCACCTCAAAGTTCCCTCTATAAAAGGAGTGGACGAGGAATATCCGACCAAATCCGACTCACATTTAGTAGCAGTTCTGGCTGTGATTCCTAGCTAGACTCAACCCTATCTTGATTTCTTGATAGACGGAAAATTACCCGAAGACGAAGTTCTGAGCCGAAAGATCGTCCGATGAGCAAAAGCCTATACTATAATTAGTGGTGAGCTCTATAAGCGGAGTGCATCTAGGGTATTTCAGCGATGTGTATCTCCGGAAGAAAGAGTGGAAATCTTAAGAGAAATCCACGAGGGCGAGTGTGGTCACCACGCTGCAGCCAAATCTTTAGTGATAAAAGCTTTCCGACATGGTTTTTTCTGGCTTACAGCCAAGGCAGATGTCGAACGGCTGGTCAAGACGTGCAAGGGCTGCCAAAAATACGCCAAACAAGCTCACGTTCCGGCTGATCAGCTGAGAACAATACCTATAACATGGCCTTTTGCGGTCTGGGGGCTTGACATGGTAGGACCGTTTAAACAGGCTCCAAGTGGATTTACCCATCTCTTAGTGATGGCGGATAAATTCACAAAATGGATTGAGGCTAAACCCGTCACTAGTTGTGATGGAGCAACAGCCAGAAGATTTGTCAAGGATGTTATAATTTGATACGGTTATTTGCATAGTATTATCATGGACAATGGGAGTAACTTTTCTATGGGAGAGCTTGCTTAATTCTGCAATGAACAAATTATCCGGCTTGACATTGCGTCAGTCGCACATCCACAAGCTAATGGACAAGTCGAAAGAGCAAATGGTTTAATCTTACAGGTCCTAAAACCAAGACTCGAAGCACCACTACGACGTGCTGCAGGGGCTTGGGCAGAGGAATTACCTTCTATAATATGGAGTTTACGAACAACTCCAAACAGGTCAACCGGATATACACCTTTCTTCTTGGTCTATGGCGCAGAAGCAATTCTTCCTAGTGACTGGATTCACACTTCTCCTAGAGTGGCCGCGTATATTGAAGAGGATGCCGAAATTTCTCGACAAAATGATCTCGACTTAGTCGAAGAAGTTCGCGTCATTGCTGAGATGAGATCAACAGCCTATCAGAAGAAGTTACACAAGTATCATAGCCAGAGAGTCAGAAACCGATCTTTTAACAAGGGTGATTTGGGTCTCCGGCTTGTGCAGCAAAGAAAGCACAAACTTTCCCCAATACGGGAAGGGCCATTTTTAGTTAGTCGAGTATTGCACAATGGTTCATACTACCTAACCGATATGCGGCCAGTCAAAGAAAGACCTGCTACTAAGAAGAGAAAGAGAGCTGGAGGCGGTACAAATCCGGATGAGTTAGACAGACCATGGAATATTGCTCAACTACGTCCCTTTTATTCTTAGTTTATTTTTCTTTGTAATCATATATGTGTACATGTTCAGTGAGAAATAAAGTATTGGTTGCCTCAATTTTTTTCTGAGAAGTTTCTTGCCATCTTATTTCCGAATGACCATGTCACAGTTGAAAATCCCAGAATACTTGAAAGTACTTTATGCTCATGTTTGTTTTGGTTTAGATTTCCGATTCTAAAATTGCTACCTTCGAGTATAAATCTAAATTTTCTAGTCTATACTATGGTTATTTGTCTGATTGCTGGATGCGGGCGTTTTCCGAGTAGTGAATTGTTGGTACTGGAAGCCAGCTTTGTTTCCGAGTTTAAACAGGTTTAGCCATCGAGCTCCATTGCTCGGCCAAGTTTCCGTGCTAAAAGTTGGACGGCTCATGAAAGGGACGAGGCGGAAAGCTAGATAAACAATAAGTGCAGACAAAAATACAAGTGCTTATGCAAACAATTCAGGCACATAATATCAAAGACAAAAGTGCTAAATAGATAAATTAAAGCTTAGCACTAGCAAAAGTATCATACTATTTACAGATCCAAATTGTTTTCAGAATAACACATTGTTCTTTATGATACTCTATGATGCAGGAGGAGAGGTAGGAGCTACCAGCTCGCTGGATACATCGACCTCGGCTTAATAGCGTTCCGAGATGTTCAAGTCCGATATGGTTTGATCATCATCGGAAACTTCAGCAGTTTCTTCGGAAGACGGAGGTGGCGTGTCCACGCGGGTGAAGAAGGGAGTGTCGTAGCTGGTCAAATCAGCTACGTGGCACCCATATCCGGCGTAGGAGTCCATAATGGCCTTGATGTCTTGCTCCTGTCCATCTTCTCCATCTTGCAGTACCCTCTGGTTACTTGCCAGATCTCCATGTTTCCATGGTGGCTCATAACCATGGTGAGAGCGTTTTGCGCTGCGGTTCGCGCGTAGGACATGTTCCAATCCTGAACAAGATGTGGCATATCCTTGGCCTTGTCTCGCACCTCAAAACCGGACATGCTATGCATATCCAGAACCTTGAGAACTTCGCCAATATCTTCGAGGGATTGGCGGAAGTCATGCCGCAAATCACTGACTTGGGTAAGCCGGCTGGTGTGAGACTCGGTAGAGGCTGAGTCCATCAAGTTCAGAGGACCTGCGCATATAATGCAAAGGGTAAGTCAAGAAAACCCAGACTCTACAAGAGTCAGAAGATGTAGATAAGTCAGAAAAAGGGAAACATACCAAAGATAACATCGTCGACTTTGGCCTTCTCTTCACAAAGACTCTGGAGTTCAGCCCGGAGCATCTTGGAAATGTCCTTTTCTCTGAATAGCTCATTGCTGAGATTCGAGATTTTCTGATCTTGAAGCGTAATCTTGTGATCACGCTCATCGGTGGCCATGGAGGTGGATTCGAGAATTTGAGCAATACTCTTCTCATGATCTGCCTTAAGCTTATCCAGCTCTTGGCGAAGTTGTTTGTTTTCCACCACCAAGGTCTTAAGATTCTCGGCCTCTTAGATCATAGCACAGGACTGTTTTACCAGTGCTGTAAGTCAAAAGAACAACAATTCAACAAAAATTCGACTATGCAATAAAAGACAAGGTTTGAGTTTCGAAATGTTTACCTTCGGCTTCATCCTTGGAAACCTTCAGTGGTGCATTTTCAAGCCGGAGAGCTTTGATCTCTTTCCGTTTGTTGCAAACATTCTTCAACAAATCCTGGTTATAGGAATATACTTTTTGTAAGTCAGAATACCCAAAGTCAAAAGTCTACTAAAGACTCGGGCTAATATTTATACTAATATCAACACGAGCCTTGGGGGCTACACTAGTTCATTCTTTGGCATCCTAACGAAGCATAAAACCGGATTTAATTTTCCAGCTTCATGCTTGGGGGCTAGAGGATATGAAATAAGAAAAAATGGGAGTTGGAATTCCGACTTACATATTGTTCCCGAATGAGTTTGTCTAAACTCGTATTCACCTCGGTGGCAACCTTCTCGATGAAAGTTAGGGGGATCGCCGACGCAGTTGGAAGCGCGCTGGACCTTATCTTCTCGTCGTGAAGACGAACTTGTGCAAGAAGATCAGAGTGTTTGATATCCTCTGCTTCTTGCGCTTCTTCTTCGGCAGAGAGAGTCCGCCTTTCCAAGCATTCCCGAGCCAGCCACTGGATCTCATCCATAGACTTTCGAGATAGGCCAAGTTTGGTAAGTCCCGGATTGTCCAGGAGTTATCGGCGAACATCTCTGCCGAGGGATCATTACCCGAAGAGGGTTCACCCTTATCAACACCTAAGTCACTCATGGTGACGTCAGTTTGCGACTCAAGGATCGCTGGCTCTGCTGGTTGAGCTAGATCTTCTACAACAGTCGGAGATGAAATAATCTTCGGTGCTGTAGAAGGCTAAGGGGTAGGAGTCGGAGGAGCCACGGCAGGAGAAGCCAGTTTGAGCTTTGACTGGCGCAAAGGCTTCGCGGCAGTTTCCTTCCCTTTGCCCTTGATGAGCTGTTTAGCTCTGAGAAGATAATAGAACAAAGAACATTACATCTCAGAAGGAATTACAAGTAAAATACAAAGACCCTGTGAGGAAAGATTACCTCTTCCCAATGGGCACTTCTTTGGTGCCGATGGCCAATGTCGGAGCCTTGCGTTTCTGAGGAACAACATCCGGCATTGGGACCAATTCACCCTCGTCCTGAGAAAACTCAGGAGGATATCCCTCGATAGAAGCGAACTCCGACTCGGGGAGGTCAGCAAGCTAAAAAGGAAAAGCATCTCAGTATTGCAAAGATAACATATAGATGAGCACGTAAAAAGAGTTACTGCTGAGGTTTACCGGCACAACAGGATTTTCCGCTCTATGCATGTCTAGGGACAGCTCCGGAATCTTCCTCTCGATCCGCTCCCTCATTAGCCATTTGATTTGGCATACATAATCTTTCGGCTTTAAGGTCTTGGATCTGATGCGGAGGGAGTCATTCTTCGACGACGTGATGGAATGCATCAGTCGATCTCCATGATGTTGAAGGGGTTGGATCTGGCGTGCCACCCAGCATTGAACCAAGTCGGACCCTTTCAGGCCCTTGTGCTTCATCAGGTATTCGATCCGTCTCTTAGCGAGAAACAGATCGTCACTGAGTGTCGGAGCGACCTCGTCCCAGGAGTCTTGGGGCGTGGCGGCTCCGTTGACGAAAGCCGACAAAGCAATATCTTTGCCGGGAGCGGGGATATCCTTGTGGTAGAAAAAAGTGGACGACCATTGTTTGACCGACTCACTTGCCATGATCCAGGGATAAACACGCTCCCGCCTAACCGAAAAACTAATGGTACCGGTAATATAAGGATTACCAGCAGTGATGGAATTTCTCCGGACATGAAAATAGTACCGGAAAAGAGTAAGGCTCGGCCTAATGCCAAGACACCCCTCGCACAAAGAGGCGTACACACTCATCTCTTAGATGGAGTTTGGGGGGAGATGGTGGAGATGAATACCATAATGATCTATCACCTCGGAAAAGAAATCTGAGGGAGGAAAAGAAAGACCTCTGTCAATATGAGTGCCGAAATGCACTCGCTTGTCGTCATGGGGGTTGGGGACGGTTTCACCGAAGCCGCTCCGCCAGTCGCCGGCGTGGAGGAGCCCTTCGTCTTCAACGACCTAGAGTTTGGGATCGTCAAGGACACATGGGATCGAAACTCCACGGTAGCTCTCCTTCTCTGCCGCCGCCGCCGTCGCCGCTGCTGCCACCGCCAAGCCGGAGGATGATGAGGAAGCCATTCTTTCCGGTGCACCGGTGACCTTAGATGGGCGGTGCCGGGGGTGTTTTTGCTAGAGGCAGTGGAGCGCTAGGTTCATGGTAGGCTTAGAGGAGAAGGAAACGGCGCTGGGAACTAGTGAAGAAGATGGGGGAAGGAATCCACACCACTTATATCCATCAGGCGCGTCAGGATTCGTGTAAACGCTACAATGAACATGCCACGCGTCGTGGAAAGGACAGGGAAACCCCCACGCGATGATTATGTTGCCTTGATCTCCACGCACGCATTGAAATGATGCCTTGGTTTCGCGAAAGGCGAACCCACCAACGGTCGCGCTGACAGGAAATGTTTGTCAGTGACGTGACTTGACCATCACTGTTGTCAAATTACGTCAGAGACCAAGTTCCGGCTTAGTTTGAATTTCGAGCTGGAAACACGAATAAACGTACTGATAGGTCCGACTTATTTTTGAGACCCGGATCGTATATTTTTTTTTGAATGTGGGAAATATGCCCTAGAGACAAATAGTAGTAAGGACTATTATCATATTTCATATAGTTTATGATTAAGTTTTATATCATGCTATAACTGTATTGAGTGGAAACATCAATACACGTGTGATATAGAAACAACCAGGGGTTCCCAGTGAAACTCTAGTCACTGGTTCATTGGTTAACATATGATCATGTTTCCTGATCATGTGGCATTTATGCCAGTTGGAAATGAGGTCATCTCATTCAGAGAATGAGATGATGAACCAATACCCAACCTAAACATCGTGACCCGATCATGTCACGAAGTTCAAGTTACGATGATTAGAAATGGATCCTCTAGACTATTCCTTAGACCGTGAGGCTATATCAATCACCGTCTCCCGAGAGTGCTTAGATAGCATCAAACACCATCTGGTAAAACGGTGGTTATAAAGGTGTGTTCAGGTATTCAGAGGAAACCGTAGAGGCAATACATGTCGAGAGCGGGATTTGTCCGTCCATGTGACGGGAAGATACTCAAGGGCCCACGCGGAGAAGTTCTATCCAATAGCTGCGCAGCGTGTGATTGGATCATGGGGATATCACTTGTCGGGACGAGGTAAGTAGCATTGTTCAGTAACGAGATTGAACCCGACATGGTGATGTCAATGATCAGATCTCGGGCAATGCAAGTATCGAATGACAAAGGGAATAAGACACGACTGTCCCGGTTCAAACGACAAAAGATCTTCGTGGAATGCACAGGGGTCACATGGCCATCCAGGTCCCTCTGTTGATCATTGGTGCGGGAATGTCCTGACCATGTCTGGAGTGTCCCCGAACCGTAGGGTATCACGCTTAAGGGCTTGATGATGCTTAGAGAGTGTTTATAGGATCGGTAGAATCACCGAAGAAAAGAAGGGAGAAAACCGGAAGGGTTTCGCTAAGTCCGGAGGATGTTCGGAGTGGAGGTGGAAGGTGTTCCATGGCCACGGAGATTAGATAATGTGTGAATGAATGTTAAATATTGATTTAATCATTTATTCGTAATTATTTAATAAAGAGAAAATAAATTAAAATGTCAAAAGGCTTAATGGGCCAATTTTCGGAGGGAGAGGGCCCATTAGGGAAAGGAGAGAGGGAGAAGGGGCAAGGGGACTGGCCGGCTGGGCCTAGCCCCCCCGCGCGGGGCCCACTAGGGGCGGGCCGGCGGCCTCCCCTCCCCCTCCTCTCCTTTAGTCCCACCCCGGGACTTGAGGGGAGGTAGTACCTCCCCTCCCCCTATATAAGGTGGGGTATTTGGCCTAGAAAATACACCCAATAATCAATAAAGGTCTCCCCACTTTTGGGAGGACCTCCAATTGATATTTTCTCTCCCCCCTCTCTCTCTCGTGACCGTGGTCCCAAGTCTGGACTGCACGTGTGAGAGACATCTTCACCGCGGAGCGCCGTCGCGCTGCGGGATTCGGATCCGGGAGCTCTACTTCCGCAACTGCTGCTGGATCGGGGAAGCGGGAGTCATCGTCAGGTACCGGACGTGTGTAACTCCCACGAGGTGTCACACTTGAGGCACTCAAGTCGTTGGAGCCAGAAGGAGCGCAAGGACTTCATCACGACCTTGAGGTCGGATTCGGCTCGTCTACATCAACCACGCTCTCCTGAGCGTTGGCAAGGCTTTTCGGTCTTCGAGGGTAAGTTCGTGAAAAGCCCCTCCCGTTACTGTATTACTAATAGATAGGTCCTGGTAGCTTCAGGGGTTCAGGGGCGTAGAGTAAAATTTATTGTTTTTATGCGCGGAACCCCTATAGTGGTATCAGAGCTAGATCTATGCGTAGTAATGCTAGTACGGGTAGAACACACGAGATGTAGCATGTGGGCGTTGATCTTTTAGTTGTTACCCTCCCACGTGTACTTGTGTATACCACAGTAATGCTTCATGAAGCGGCCCGCAACCGACTTTATGCGTTCATTCGCGAGACTGGTCCACGCTTGACATACGGCTTGTACCGTATAAAGTGGCTTAGGGGGGTGACTGTCTCTCTCGCATTAGTTGGTATACCATTTGCAACGGAGGGCCCCGAAAGGGGTGTAGTATAGACAACTACTTGATCAGTGTTGTGCTGAAAGTTCGTAGGTAAGAACGGTTCTCGTACGAAAGCCCATTCAGCCACGTAAAACATGCAAAGATAAAGTAGAGGCGTCTAACTTTGTTTTGCAGGGAGGGCGTTGCTTTCTGATATGGTTGTGGCAAAGGTAAAGTAATTACCTTTTGTTGCATAGTAGTAGATAGTCACGAAGGTGACGAACTACCATGCCGGAATGACACTGGTACCCTAGTGTCTACGGCGCCGGAACCCTGGCGCCGGAACCCGGTGACGACGGATGGAGATCACGACGTGAAGGACCATATCACATAGCATTTACATTCAATGTTATTGTTTGTATGTCTTATTGTGTACTAGTATTAGATACTCGACGGTAGCCTAATAAGATGATCCCTGTTAAAATAACCAACGATTGTGTTCCCCCTTAGTGTGCGCCACCAAGAAAGTTCTTCGGTATGAGGCAGGCCGTGATGATCGGGTGTGAGACATATCTACGTTCGCATACAGTGGGTGCAAGCCATGTTGCACAGCGAATACACTAAGGTTGAGTTGGCGAGCCTAGCACGCTAGAGAAGCGTGGCCTTGGAACGCGGATGGTCGAAAGATCAAGCACGAGTCGCATGAATGATGTGACCGATGTTTAGCGTCCACCCTTGAACCCACATTGATGGCCGTGATGATCGGGGGAGATGTGGCTGATAGGGGTCGTGTTATCACTAGGAACCCTCTTTGGGGATAGGTGTTTCTGAGTGGACTTATTATTAACTCATTTAATTATAAACTTAGTCTAAATTCCTTTTGCAATTATAAATGTAGAAAATGGTTTCTGTCGAGATTACTTTTCCTATCGATGATTGGTTAAAAGGAGAAAAGCTCAAGTTAGATGGATCCAACTTTTCTGCATGGGCCGTGCGCCTATTTGATCTCCTTAGGGAGAACGATGTAGCTGACTACATGACCCGCGAGATGTATTTGGAGCCACCCTATTCTCATGAGACCCAGGAGCAGCGAGATCTGCGTTGTCGGCGTTGTGTGATGGCCACATTTATATCAGTGACCATGCTCCTCGGAATGGAGGATGGGCTGTGGCCAATGGTGGGGAGTCTCAAGCCCTGAATGGTCATGGCACATCTGAGAGCACATTTCGTGGAACAAGTGCGCATGTGGGAGTATGAGCTGATGGGGGACTTCCTCTCCATAAAAATGGAGGAGGGCACCTCACTGGATGAGCACTTATTGCGCCTCTACGATGCATATATGAGTCTGGCATACTACCTAGACAACTGGTACTCAAGCTCATTTGCGAGGGGAGTTGTGCTATGGTCGCTTTCTCCAAGCTTCCAAGCACAAGTCAGGATCTGAGTTATGAGAGGTGACACAGAAACACTGGATTTCCTTGAGTTCATATCACATTTCAGAAATGTGATAGATGAACCCAACGTCGCTGGAGTCGTCAACGACAAAGGTATATATTTGATATATAGTTTTATAAATGTTATAATCTTGCAAACACATTGAAGTGTTAAGTATATCTGATACTTGTTCTATTTTTACTGAAAACAGGTCCTTCTGCATAGAGGTGCTTGCTGGAGAGGAGGTGACGTTGCGTGTTGATGGCGAGCATGATGATGACAGCCGACGACACACTCCCTCGACATTTATCATTTAGTTTGTGTTTAGGACGATTTTTGTAATCAAGAGATTGTGAACTTCTTTAGTGTGTCTCACACTTCGTGAGACGGTTATTCATATAAGTTTGTAACAAACAGTTGTTCTACTTTTATGAATGATTTCTATTCGTGTTCATATCTTGTTTGATTACTTGTGAATTATTCTTATTGTTTGAAACTAATTGATAATGTATGAACATTTGTAAAACATTAAAATGCCTTGTTTAAAGTACCCAACTTAATGATATTTCATTAATGAATGAAACCATTGTTTAAATTCAAAGTTATGTGATAATATGTGAAAGTCATTCGATTTCTTCTCACATATAAATCATGCCTAAGTTCGGCGAAATAACTTGAACACCGTGTATTACTTGAATACAAAGTGTTTAATGAATTGTTAAAAGTAAATACATATTCAATGTATTGTGTTTTAACGGAAAATGGTAATTATCATTAAATGATTGTTTAAATGTGTAAAGTAGTTTACCAAAGGAAACATGAATATGAAACTATTTGATTTGATCAAAATGTTTCATCAACAAAGGGTATAAATATAAAAGAGAATCCAATTGCTATGATTTGATCAATAGCAATGAGGTTCGATTTTATAAGAACGGCATAAAAGAAATTGTGGAATGCAAAGTGTTTTGAAACGTCAAAATACAAAGCATCACAATATGATATAAGATATCAAAGGGGTTGAATAGGAGGCACCAAACAAATCGTTGTAGAGTATATGTAGAGACCATTAGTTAGAAATAGTTAGCACTCAATTAGAATTAGTGAACCATTTGAATTCGTGAAAGTTTTGGGGTTATTCGATATAACCAAAACAATAGCGAATAAGTCCTTGTAGGGTATTCATTGGAAACTTTGAATACGAAATCCATAGCTAAACCAAAAGGAAAGCAAAACTTGTATTGCTTAGATTTTGGTGCATTCTTGAGAAAGCTCACTTCTAGTGATGTTTCTCAATTATGGAGCAAATGGAAATTAGTGTAAAACACGATGAGGATTCAAAACCCTGCATTAGAGTGTTGAGAAGCGCAACGGACAACGTTCCTGGACGATTCTCTTCACAGAAGGAAAGAATCAATGATTTTGATCATTGTGTTTTTCCCTCCATTATTGTTATTCACTATATGAAGTAGGATTCAAAATGTAAATCCATATCTTGTATGGAGACATTTGTGAATCACTTGTCATGATTCTTGGAATATGACATACCTACAAACTACAAAGGAAATAATGGTAAACTAGAATTATGAGAAGTCCTAATAGCAAAATTCCCTTGAGATTAGAAAGCAATTCATTACTGAATCTCACAAGTAAAAGGGGTTACTTGGAATTTTTCCAAATGACTGCAAAGCCATAGTAGGAAAAGGGGCAAATGACAAAAGCACAATTTATCAAGAATAGGATGAATTCAAAATGAATTTGATTCATGTGTGCTAAAATGTCTAGTGGATTTAAAACTAGTAAAGTACTAGTATCTCATAGTAAATCTCCAAGTTTGATATTTGATCAAAAGATTTTGAAGCTGTTCAAAATAGTAAGGAGATATGCAATTTGCATAAAATTGACTGGGAGCTATGAAAGTCTTCCTGAAACAATATGTGATTGGCATATTTTTAAGTGGGAGCAACATAAGACTCTAATTCAAATATGTAGGAACATTGTTTGAGTAAGAGTACTGACTCATACCCAAATATGTTAGCAACATTGTTTGAGTGGGATCTTATAGGAGTAATTCTTAAAGTAAGTTAAGGATGAACGTGCAAATACTTATAAATGATGATTTATAAGATGTAGAAGTTGATAATAGGTGTGTTATGATATTATGTAGTATTCCTTAAGGGATTCTGAAAAGTGTTTCGGAATAGAAGTTAATTTAGGAACTGGTCCTTAATAACTCAAATTAGGAATCGTATTACATCAATGGTTGAAAGAAAGAAAAGGATGATCGTCATCCACTATGTTGAGACATAGGTTCTATCTTAGTAAACCATGATGGTAACTTAGCATAATATGTAATCCGATTAAGGAATGTTTGAAAGTGATTAAGTCCGAATCACAGAACGTTGAGCTAAGTTTGTCCGTAGTGTCTGGTAGAGAATTGTGGATATATTTTCCAAATCCATAAAGGATAATATATCTTAAAACATAAAGGGTTATGTTATAAGGGAATATGTTGGAAACTCCTGTAGATACCAATTAAAGTACAAAAAGGAAGCGAGGTGAACAAAACATCAAAAGTTGCACAGAGTGCACTAGTGTTTCGATGAATACATTTATAATAATAAATAAGGGTACCATCTAAAGTGTTGTATAATATTATGGCGGGGCTAATTCGCTTTTAACGTAGAATGATGTGTCCCAGGGCACAGTGCCCATGAGAAAGCCCTCGAGGTTGATCTAACGTCACTGTAGGCTCCTGGAATCATGCCTCGTTCTGCTGCCATAGCGACGATGCATACACACATATGCTATCATGTGATGATAGATTATTAATGTCAATCAAGGTGACATTAGTAAGTTGCAAAGGATTTGGGACGGTAAAGTACAGACCCAAGACTCAACCTCTTCCATGAGCAAGCATGTTCAGGGTACCGGATATATGGTGCCAATGATTGAGAACAAATCCAGCTAGCGTATTTGTACTCTAGTGCAAGTGGGAGACTGTTGGAAATATGCCCTAGAGACAAATAGTAGTAAGGACTATTATCATATTTCATATAGTTTATGATTAAGTTTTATATCATGCTATAACTGTATTGAGTGGAAACATCAATACACGTGTGATATACAAACAACCAGGGGTTCCCAGTGAAACTCTAGTCACTGGTTCATTGGTCAACAGATGATCATGTTTCCTGATCATGTGGCATTTATGCCAGTTGGAAATGAGGTCATCTCATTCGGAGAATGAGATGATGAACCAATACCCAACCTAAACATTGTGACCCGATCATGTCACGAAGTTCAAGTTACGATGATTAGAAATGGATCCTCTAGACTATTCCTTAGACCGTGAGGCTATATCAATCACCGTCTCCCGAGAGTGCTTAGATAGCATCAAACGCCATCTGGTAAAACGGTGGTTATAAAGGTGTGTTCAGGTATTCGGAGGAAACCCTAGAGGCAATACATGTCGAGAGCGGGATTTGTCCGTCCATGTGACGGGAAGATACTCAAGGGCCCACGCGGAGAAGTTCTATCCAATAGCTACGCAGCGTGTGATTGGATCACGGGGATATCACTTGTCGGGACGAGGTAAGTAGCATTGTTCAGTAACGAGATTGAACCCGACATGGTGATGTCAATGATCAGATCTCGGGCAATGCAAGTATCGAATGACAAAGGGAATAAGACACGACTGTCCCGGTTCAAACGACAAAAGATCTTCGTGGAATGCACAGGGGTCACATGGCCATCCAGGTCCCTCTGTTGATCATTGGTGCGGGAATGTCCTGACCATGTCTGGAGTGTCCCCGAACCGTAGGGTATCACGCTTAAGGGCTTGATGATGCTTAGAGAGTGTTTATAGGATCGGTAGAATCACCGAAGAAAAGAAGGGAGAAAACCAGAAGGGTTTCGGTAAGTCCGGAGGATGTCCGGAGTGGAGGTGGAAGGTGTTCCATGGCCACGGAGATTAGATAATGTGTGAATGAATGTTAAATATTGATTTAATCATTTATTCGTAATTATTTAATAAAGAGAAAATAAATTAAAAGGTCAAAAGGCTTAATGGGCCAATGTCCAGAGGGAGAGGGCCCATTAGGGAAAGGAGAGAGGGAGAAGGGGCAAGGGGGCTGGCCGGCTGGGCCTAGCCCCCTGCGCGGGGCCCACTAGGGGTTGGCCGGTGGCCTCCCCTCCCCCTCCTCTCCTTTAGTCCCACCCCGGGACTTGAGGGGAGGTAGTACCTCTCCTCCCCCTATATAAGGTGGGGTATTTGGCCTAGAAAATACACCCAATAATCAATAAAGGTCTCCCTACTTTTGGGAGGACCTCCAATTGATAGTTTCTCTCTCCCCCTCTCTCTCTCATGACCGTGGTCCCAAGTCTGGACTGCGCGAGCGACAGACATCTTCACCGTGAAGCGCCGTCACGCTGCGGGATTCGGATCTAGGAGCTCTACTTCCGCAACTACTGCTGGATCGGGGAAGCGGAAGTCATCGTCAGGCACCGGACGTGTGTAACTCCCACAAGGTGTCACACTTGAGGCACTCAAGTCGTTGGAGCTAGAAGTAGCGCAAGGACTTCATCACGACCTTGAGGTCGGCTTCGGCTCGTCTACATCAACCACGCTCTCCTGAGCGTTGACAAGGCTTTTCGGTCTTCGAGGGTAAGTTCCGAAAAGCCCCTCCCGTTAGTGTATTACTAATAGATAGGTCCTGGCAGCTTTAGGGGTTTAGGGGCGTAGAGTAAAATTTATTGTTTTTATGCGCGGAACCCCTACATTGAAGTTTCAGGAACCCTTCAAGATTCTGCGAGCCGAAGATCAAGCTAGATGATGATGAATCCGACTTTGGATCTTGGAGGCTTCCAGGGGCTGATGTTGGGGATATACTTTCCAGGTATCCTTATAGTTCCTCACTGACCAGGGTGGCCCATTTAGGGTTAGAGCTTTGCTTCACGGGAAGCCCAGTCAGGGAGAAGAGACGGAGTCTAGTCCATCTATGGGAAGGCCCAGAAGACTTACCGACATAGGCCCAGAGTGTTACTTGTAGTTCAAGATGTACTATGTAACCGACTCTTAGTCGTAGCCGGATAGATCTCTCCTGTAAACCCTAGGCCGAACATCTATATAAGCCATCCTAGGGAAAGCCTTTAGGGCACCTACCCTCACAATAGTCTACATCTCAACTCGCACAGGCGAAACCCTTGTAACCCATATTCCGGCTCTGCCGTATTACTGGATTGCTAGTAAGAGTAGGATCCGTCCAAAGCCGGTGGATTCGAACCTGGGTAAACTTTTGTGCTCACCGTCCCGGAATACCATACGTCTCACACCCCTCTCTTCCACACGCCTCGAGGACCCCCTCATGGTGTACTTGTCATCAATCCGACAACATTGATGACATGCTAGATCAAGTGGCTCTCTTCACCAAGAACTTGAAGTTCTGAAGAAGAAGAAGCTCAATTGGACCAAGCGACAAGAAGAGGAATTGCTACAATTGTGATGAGTCGGACCACTTTGCCGACAAATGCCCATATGAGAAGAGACTTGAAAATCCCAAGTATGAAGAGGGCACCAAGCCAAGATTAAAGCCAAACCCCATCAACGAGAGATTGAAGAGGAACAAGAAGCGTGATGGCAAAGGCTTTCTTGGCCAAGAGTACCTATCCGTTGCGGAGAGTGAAGATGAGGAGAAGGTTGTGGGGGTGGCCGGTTTGGCGTTTGTCGAACCCGGGTCACTCTTCACATATGACTACACCAAAGACTACGCCGATGACCCCATCACTCCCAAGGTCGCCGGTACTTGCCTCATGGCAAGGAGTACCAAGGTAATCTCTTCCCCTCCATCTGTATCTAGCATATTGGATGATCATGTTAGTACCCATGATAGTGAAGATGATGAATTCGATGAAAACTATGTACAAGAAATGTGTAAAATCATGAAGTCCCTTCCTAGCAATGCTCGTGCTAGATTCAAACAATTAATGAGCCTTGTCAATTCACGTGATGAGACCATTGATAGTTTGGAGTCTCATATTGATGATGAGAAACTAAGATTCAATATTCTTGAGCAAGATCTAAGCAAGGAAAGGGACATTACTTCTCTTCTTAAATAACGAATTGAAATCTATGAACTAGATAAGGCAAAAGATATGGATACCATAGATAGAGCTATCACCTTGTCCCAAGAGCTTGATACTTCAAAGAAAGAACTTGAAGTTGCTCATGCTTCTCTCACCAATGACCTTGATAACCTTGAGAAAGCTAATTTGCTTATCAAGCGTGAGATCATAAAACTTGGGGAGAATCATGATCAACTTCGAGTGTCCTATGAGAAAGCTCTTGGTACATTGAAGGATCCTATTATTGTTGAGGATATTACTTGTGCTTCTAATCCTTCCTTGGATCAAGCTAGCCTCCTTGAGGAGAATAAGAAGTTGAGGGAACAACTTGAGATGAGCGACTCAAACCTACCGCCAAGGGCAAGATTCTTGATGAGATTCTTGCTCGACAAACGGTGAGAGCTCCAAGGCAAGGTATGGGCTATTACCCCAAGGACGACAAGAATGGTGCTAACCCACCTAAAAGGATTGAATTTGTGCGTGAAGGGCACAAGGTGGTTGACCAAGTAAAGAAGAATGTTGTGAATGGGGGAGCCATTAGGGGCAACCCCAACCACAAGTTTGCGGGAAAATCTAATCCCTCGTATGTGCTATGTAAGGGCGCCCAAGGAGATGTATATGCCAAATATGTTGGCCCTCGCAATGGTTATGCTTATAGGTGGTACTCAATTTGGGTACCAAAAGATCTTATTGCTAATGCTAGGGGACCCATTACTCAATGGGTTCCTAAATCAAAGAATTGATTTTGTAGGGGTATGCCTCCAGTGGAACAAAATGGGTGTTTGATAGTGGATGCACCAATCATATGACCGGAGGTAGAAGTGTGCTTGACCAATTTATTCATGATGTTAATTCAACGTCAAGCATCACTTTTGGAGAAAACTCTAAAGGAAAGGTACTAGGTTTTGGCAAGTTGGTGGTCTCCAAGGCCTTGTCCCTAGAGACCGTCATGCTTGTTGAAAACCTTGGTTACAATTTACTTTCCATAAAACATCTTGCGGATGCCGGTTATGATTCTTATTTCTCTAGAACTTGTGTGAAAGTCTTTAGGAGTGACAATCTCAAGTTGGTCCTTGTTGGATATGTGGAAGACGACCTCTATGTGGTCGACCTCTCGCAAGAGAGTCAATCTCTTCCTACATGTCTAATGGACAAAGTTGACGAGGGATGGCTTCCGCCTTGGCCATGTCAACATGAGAAATCTTAAACAACTCCTAAAGGGTGAACATATTGTTGGACTAACCGGTGTGTCTTTTGAGAAAGATCGTGTGTGTAGTGCTTGCATTTCAGGAAAACATGGGAGGAGTCATCCATCAATATCAAAGGTGGCCACGTCAAGACCTTTGGAGCTTCTCTATTTGGATCTCTTCGGGCCATCAACATATGATTCTCTTGGTGGAAGGAGATATGGTCTTGTCATTGTTTATGATTACTCAAGATACACTTGGGTATTCCTTCTCAAATCAAAGGATGATACCTACAAGTACTTCATTATCTTCGCCAAGAAAGCTCAACGCACCCATGAAGTGGAGATCAAGACCATTAGGACCGATAATGGCACCGAATTCAAGAACTATACCATGCAAGAGTTTGTTCAAGATGAGGGGATCAAGCATGAATTATTGGCTACTTATACTCCTCAACAAAATGGCGTTGTTGAAAGGAAGAACCGGACTATCATTGAGATGGCAAGAACTATGTTGAGTGAGTTCAATCACCCCACAACTTTTGGGGAGAAGCCATCGCCACCGCGGTTCACTACTCGAACCGGCTTTTCGTCCGAGCTCCCTTTGACATGACTCCGTACGAGATTCTCACAAAGAACAAGCCCAATGTCAACTACTTCCGAGTCTTTGGGTGCAAGTGCCTCGTCAAGAATAAGAAAGAAAAACTTGGTAAATTGGAATCTAGAACTATCGAGGGTATCTATGTTGGTTATGCGGAAAACTCTCACGCCTATAGATACTAAAACAAAGCCAATGGTTGTGTTGAAGTATCTTGTGACATGGAGTTTTTGGAAGATAATGGCCCCCAAGGGGGGCAAGTTGTTCCACATGTTGTAGGCGATGGAGATTCCTCTCAAGTCATCAAGTTGATGGGAATTGGGCATATCTTGCCCACTGAGCATCACACTCATGGTCAAGATGTTGATGGGGAGAATC
This sequence comes from Avena eriantha, assembly GCA_910589775.1. Taxonomy (NCBI): domain Eukaryota; kingdom Viridiplantae; phylum Streptophyta; class Magnoliopsida; order Poales; family Poaceae; genus Avena; species Avena eriantha. Next base: position 150,807,591 of record OU342744.1, read on the forward strand.
TAGCCCAACTCAAGAAGAGCCAAGCTCTTCTCAAGTTGAACCATCAAGTGTACCTCATGACAAACATCTCTCGCAAACCGAAGAACAAGAACCAAGCCCTCAGCCCATTGAGCAAGACCAAGAAGACCTTCTAGTTTCCCAAAATCAAGGTCAAGCTCAAGATGTGGTTGATACGTTACAAACGTATCCATAATTTTTGATGTTCCATGCTTGGTTTAACCATTTTTCTTGTGTTTTGTCCACACTTTGGAGTACTTTTTATATGTTTTCTTGGACTAACCTATTAACAAGAGCCACAGTGCCAGCTGCCTGTTTTTGGTTCCAAGAAAGTCAGAAAATGAATATTCTCGGAATTGGATGGGACAAAAGCCAAAAATCATATTTCAGTAGAAGACTCCCGGAGCCATAATATGAGACGGAGTGGGGCTGGGGCCCAACCACACCACCTGGCCGCGCGGGCTGGGCCTAGCCACGCTAGGGGGTGGTCTGGCCGCCCTAGACACCCCCTCGGTCTCCCTCTTCGCCTATAAGTTGCCTTCTTACCTAAAAACTCAGGAGGGTTCGACGTTTTTCCAGAAGGAGTTCCGCTCCACCACCACCACCAGATTCCACGAAACAGCACCATAAACTCCGTTCTGGCACCCTGCCGGGATGGGGAATTGGAGGAGATCATCGCCATCATCATCACCATCGCTTCTCCATCGACCATCCATGTTTCCCCATCTATGAGTGAGTAATCCCCGTTGTAGGCTATGGGGATGGTAGGGATTGGATGAGATCATTCATGTAATGTCATCATATTGTTAGGGCATGATGCCTAGTATCTCCTATTAGTGCTTTATGACTTTGTTGCGACTTGTTATGCTTGTCACTAGGGCCTGAGTGCCATGATTTCAGATCTAAACATGTTATTGATTCATTATGATAGTATTGTTTATGGTCTTACCTGCAAGTTGTATACACACGTTATTGTCCGGAACCAATGGCCCCGAAGTGACAGCAATCGGGATAACCGGAGGGAAAGGCTTTGATGTCAGGATCACATGTGTTCACGGAGTGTTAATGCTTTGCTCCGGTGCTCTATTAAAAGGAGCACCTTAATTTCCAGTAGTTCCCTTGAGCCCCCACTGCAAACGGGCTGGCAGGACAACAGATGTTGTGCAGTTCTCATTGCGAGCACGTATGACTATATATGGAACACATGTCTAGGATTATCTAGTACTTGGATGCTTTATCTTATTTATGTGCAATTGCCCTATGTTCTGATTGCTATGTGAATTGTCTTGTCCATGCAACGCCCGTCCATCCATGCCTATGCCTACCGCACTCGAATCCTACTATTTGCTGCTATTGTTACCGCTGTCTTTACTTTACTACTGCTGTTACTTCACTATTCCTACTGCAAAACTGTTGCTACTGATAAACTGTTGTGAGCAAGATTGTTTTGAGGTGCAGCTGAATTGACAACTTAGTTGTTAAGGCTTATAAATATATGCTTTGGTTCCCCTTGTGTCGAATCAATAAATTGGGTTTCACTTCCCTCGAAAATACTGTGATACACCCCTATACTTGTGGGTCATCAAGACTATTTTCTGGCGCCGTTGCCAGGGAGCATAGCTTTATTTATCAAGTTCACTTGGAATCACTATTGTTAAAGCTTAGTTTATTTCCGCCTTGTTTGCTTGTTTCTTTATCAAAAATACAAAAAAAATTAGTTCCTACTCTAGTTGGTATTTTCGTTGGTCTGTTATTGTCTTGCTTTATCATGCTTTTTATCAATGGTTGGTTTCTTTGAAACTGAATCTTATTGGCAAGGTGGGTTCATGGAAGAACAAAAATATTATTATAAGGAACACCGCTTGTCACAAAAAGGGAAACACTTATGGGAACAAATTGATAAATTGTGTACCATTGCTATAAACGTGTGCTCTACTTATAATGTTACTTATTGCTTTGATAAATCTTGTTGCTGTAGGAGGTACAAACACCTCCCTTTTCAATGTGAGTATAATGATGATGTTACCATATCTTCTTATGTTAAGGGAAATTATGACTTTTATGATGTGGAACAAATTGAGGAATTTATTGCTTGGAAGGGTGCATTTGAACTTGCTAGTTTGCTTGAAAATATTGATGATTCACCTTATAAATATGAGATTTATGATATACTTAGATTTTTCTTTGATAATTACAATGAAGAAAATGGCTATATTCTTGAATATATTAATAGATGCTTTCCACAAATGGAAGAGACTAATGCCTTGCAGGATCCTATGGAAGAAGAAATTGATGAACCTGAAAGCTCATTAGATGAAAAAGTGGAGGAGAGTGACGAACAAAAGGAGGAAGAATTGATTAGCTACCCATGCCTACCTTCTAATGAGAGTAACTCTTTATCCCTTACATTATTTGATTGTCCCCCACGATTACCAAAGGAGGATGAATGTTATGCTCATGTTATCTATGATAATCCTTTATTTGTGCTTAACTTCGATTTGCATGGTACTAAAGAGTTTTTATTAGAAAATGTTTATGATAAAGCTCTAGACGATGGTCCTATATTGAATGATCAGCCATCTTGTTATAGAATTGTTAAAAGTGGGTTTGAAGGTTTTAATCCCACTATTTTTGAGCTTGATAAAAATTATGTTTTTGTAGAACATGAAAAGCATGCTTTATGTGATAGTTATATTGTTAAGTTTATTCATGAGGCTACTGAAAATTATTATGAGAGAGGAAAATATGGTTGTAGAAGTTTTCATGGTATTGAAACACCTCTCTATGTGCTGAAAGTTTTGAAGTTACTCTTGTTTTATCTTCATATGCCTGTCACTTTGTTCTTTGCGATTTTTTTTGCATACAAGATTCCTATGCACAAGAAGTGGGTTAGACTTAAATGTGTTTTGAATTTGCTTCTTGATGCTCTCTTTTACTTCAATTCATATTTCTTATGTGAGCATCCTCTCAATCTATCATGCCTAACTTAAAGGCGTTAAAGAAAAGTACTTATTGGGAGATAACCCAAAAGTTTTAGATAAGTTTTGGAAGTTATTACTTCAGTAATAACCGCTCCTTATCCTTTTTATTTGCTTTTTGTGCCAAGAGTAACCTCTAATGAGAGAGAAGTAATGATTGGAAAAGTTGCTGTCCCGAAACAGATTTCTATACTTCACCATAAAAAATCGTGTAAAATCTCTGTACGTCCTTTTGAGGCGTGAATGTTTGTGCTTCTGCCCCAGGTTGTTATCTAACTTTCGCTAGTTCAACACTTTTTGATTTGAGCAACAGAAGGTCTTTGAAAAAATTCGTCTTTACCTGCTGGTCTGTTTTGACAGATTTCTGCCATTTTCTGCATTTGCTTCTTGTTGGTTCCTTTTTGAGTTTTTTTGGGAAATTGAGATTTTTGAGGGAAGTGCTACAGTAGATAGTGTTTTAATGGAAGTTTTATTGGTGTTAGAACTGAACCTTAAATACTTATTATCTTGAGTGCACTAATGTACATTATTTGATTGTCCCCCACGATTACCAAAGGAGGATGAATGTTATGCTCATATTATCTATGATAATCTTTTATTTGTACTTAACTTTGATTTGCATGGTACTAAAGAGTTTTTCTTAGAAAATATTTATGATAAAGCTCTAGACAATGGTCCTATATTGAATGATCAGCCATCTTGTTATAGAATTGTTAAAAGTGGGTTTGAAGGTTTTAATCCCACTATTTTTGAGCTTGATAAAAATTATGTTTTTGTAGAACATGAAAAGCATGCTTTATGTGATAGTTATATTGTTATGTTTATTCATGAAGCTACTGAAAATTATTATGAGAGAGGAAAATATGGTTGTAGAAGTTTTCATGGTATTGAAACAGCTCTCTATGTGCTGACAGTTTTGAAGTTACTCTTGTTTTATCTTCATATGCCTGTCACTTTGTTCTTTGCGAATTTATTTGCATACAAGATTCCTATGCACAAGAAGTGGGTTAGACTTAAATGTGTTCTGAATTTTCTTCTTGATGCTCTCTTTTACTTTAATTCATATTTCTTATGTGAGCATCCTCTCAAACTATCATGCCTAACTTAAAGGCGTTAAAGAAAAATACTTATTGGGAGATAACCCAAAAGTTTTAGATAAGTTTTGGAAGTTATTACTTCAGTAATAACCGCTCCTTATCCTTTTTATTTGCTTTTTGTGCCAAGAGTAACCTCTAATGAGAGAGAAGTAATGATTGGGAAAGTTGCTGTCCCGAAACAGATTTCTGTACTTCACCGTAAAAATTCGTGTAAAATCTCTGCACATCCTTTTGAGGCGTGAATGTTTGTTCTTCTGCCCCAGGTTGTTATCTAACTTTCTCTAGTTCAACACTTTTTGATTTGAGCAACAGAAGGTCTTCGAAAAAATTCGTCTTTACCTGCTGGTCTGTTTTGACAGATTTCTGCCATTTTCTGCATTTGCTTCTTGTTGGTTCCTTTTTGAGTTCTTTTGGGAAATTGAGATTTTTGAGGGAAGTGCTACAGTAGCTAGTGTTTTAATGGAAGTTTTATTGGTGTTAGAACTGAACCTTAAATACTTATTATCTTGAGTGCACTAATGTTGCTAATAAAGATTGTGTGAAGTTTTGTATGAAGAAAAAATTTCAGGTGTATGGAAGGAACGAGTAATGAGATGAAGGATGGACTAAAGCTCAAGCTTGGGGATGCCACGCGTGTCACCCCAAGAAATATCCAAGAAGTACAAGCGTCAAAGCTTGGGGATGCCCAAGGCATCCCCCTCTTCATCAGTAAAAATCCGAGGTTTCTTCCAAACGCTTCATTTTTATTGTTTCATGCACAGTTGTGTTGTTCTTGGAGCGTCTTCTTTTTCATTTTTTGTTTTAGTTTTTCATTTGCTTTGTTTGCTGAATAAATTGGTTGGACCCCCTCTTTCATACATTGGTTTTCAAATAGTTTGGTTTGGTTTGGAAAAGAGTAGGAAAGTTCATGCTTAAGTGGTAAAGAGAGCTTGTTTTTGACTATGGCCTATGCTTTGTCATGCCATGCTTGATATTGTTTTGGCTTTATGGTTAGTATTCTTTTCTGTAGCATGACTTGTTATAAACAATTGAGATTTCTTAATGTGCCTTGGATGAATCATGCGTTGTTTTAGCATATTAAAGCATAGTATAGTGGTATTCTCCTTTGATGCTTTATTTGGGTTGACTTGGCGCATGCTCACACCATGTTATGACTATCTCAAGTCACCATAGCCTTTTTGATCCTTTAGTTTTCAACTTGTAGTATCACTTTATGCTTTGATCAATGATGTTTTGTCGCTCTTCATGATTATGGTCGTTATTGCTCTCTTAGTTTGTCGCTCCTAGTCTTTTGCTAGCCTCCACAACCAAGTATGAGTTCCACTCATGCATCCAATTCCTTAAACAAAGTTATTCCAAAGATTCCACCATACCTACCTACTAGCATATGCTATTCCAAGTATATTCATGTTTTTTTTTACCTTCCAAATTAAACTTGTTATGAGAAAACTAGTGATTAAAGCTCTCACGAACTTGATGGCACACTTTACTTTTTGCATTTAATAAACCTGAACCATTGGGTCCTTCTTTGTTGCGTATATGCTTGCGCTTTATAAGTTGAAGTTAGCAAAACCATGTATCATGGGGAACGCTTTCAACATTGCACTTGTACTTTCTACCCCATTGATATCATGTTCTTTTGCTTATGGATCCCGACGATGTGAAATAAAAGTGGAACTTGTAAGATCATGGAGTTTGTATGTGTGTTAGAGAAATGCCTGGGCCGCTAGCCTAAGCCATGCCTAATCATGGTGGAAACTTGCAACATCACCATAATGAGCACTCTATGAAGCATCCTCAATAAAAACCTATGCAAATAGCGAATAAAAAGATCGTTGAGATGCTCATTGTCTGATTGCCTTGTCATTTTGATTATGGGATAGCTCCTGTATCATGTGCAAGGGGTACCCCGTTGGCGGTTCTTTATGATACATATGTACTTACAATGACAAGGGCTTACTCGTGACTAAAGTTGAGTAGCATGAGGTTCGGTCTTCGTAAGTAAGGGGCATGAGATTTCGGTTTATAACTTGTCAAGCATATCCTCTTAGTTGTGTCACTTTAACCTTAACCACCTTCAAGATGCTTATGATAGGGGCAATGAGAGCTGAAAGCTATAAGTACCATAATTTTTGGAAGCTCTTTATGAAACTTGAGTCTCTACTTCCTTCTTTGAAGGCCTTTATTTTACTTTTATGTTGAGTCTCCACCTTCTATCTTTATGCACCTACTTTGAGAGCATAATGGCCATTCTTAGTTCTATGTGCATTGTCCCAAGACTTGTTGATTGATGCATAGCTTTGATATTACTTGTTTTAAACTATTTGTATGTAGTCACTCTTATGAACTTTGAAGGTGTCCTATGCATTTATGTTTGCTACTCTATGAGGGACAAGCTGAATGCCACTATGTTATGTTTTCTTTATGTGAAACAAACAAACGTCTTGCAAAGCATTGTTATTCATGAATCTTTTGTTTGTGCCTTTTCATGTTGCAACATAGTTGCATTGGTCTTATTGTTAGAACTTTCATGTTATGTTGAAGTACTATGATCCCAGCTATGAATGTTTTACAAATACTTTGATCAAGTTTATGATGGTGCATGTCACCTCAAAAATTATTCTTTATTTTTATCACTTACCTACTCGAGGACGAGAAGGAGTTAAGCTTGGGGATGTTGATACGTTGCAAACGTATCCATAATTTTTGATGTTCCATGCTTGGTTTTATCATCTTTCTTGTGTTTTGTCCACACTTTGGAGTACTTTTCATATGATTTCTTGGACTAACCTATTAACAAGAGCCAAAGTGCCAGCTGCCTATTTTCTGCTGTTTTTGGTTCTAGGAAAGTCAGAAAATGAATATTCTCGGAATTGGACGGGACAAAAGCCAAAAATCCTATTTCACCAAAAGACTTCCGGAGCCAGAATATGAGACAGAGTGGGGCTGGGGCCCAGCCACAACACCTGGTCGCGCGGGCTGGGGCTGGCCGTGCCAGGGGGTGGTCTGGCCGCACCAGACACCCCCTCGGTCTCCCTCTTCGCCTATAAGTTGCCTTCTGACCTAAAAACTCAGGGAGGGTCGACATTTTTCCAGAAGGAGTTCCGCTCTGCCGCCACCACAAGATTCCACGAAACAGCACCAGAAACTCTGTTCTCGCACCCCGCCGAGACGGGGAATTGGAGGAGATCATCGCCATCATCATCACCATCGTTCTCCATCGACCATCCATGTTTCCCCCATCTATGAGTGAGTAATCCCCCGTTGTAGGCTATGGGGATGGTAGGGATTGGATGAGATCATTCATGTAGTGGCATCAGATTGTTAGGGCATGGTGCCTAGTATCTTCTATTAGTGCTTTATGACTTTGTTGCGACTTGTTATGCTTAATGCTTGTCACTAGGGCCCGAGTGACATGATTTCAGATCTGAACATGTTATTGATTCATTATGATAGTATTGTTTATGGTCTTACCTGCAAGTTGTATACACACGTTATTGTCTGGAACTAATGGCCCCAAAGTGACAGCTCGGGATAACCAGGGGGAATGGCTTTGATGTGAGTATCACATGTGTTCACGGAGTGTTAATGCTTTGCTCCGGTGCTCTATTAAAAGGAGCACCTTAATTACCAGTAGTTCCCTTGAGGCCCCGCTGCAAACGGGCTGGCAGGACAAAAGATGTTGTGCAAGTTCTCATTGCAAGCACGTATGACTATATATGGAACACATGCCTAGGATTATCTAGTACTTGGATGCTTTATCTTATTTATCTGCAATTGCCCTATGTTCTGATTGCTATGTGAATTGTCTTGTCCATGCAACGCCCGTCCATCCATCCCAATGCCTACCGCACTCGAATCCTACTGTTTGCTGCTATTGTTACTGCTGTCTTTACTTTAGTACTGTTGTTACTTCACTATTCCTACTGCAAAACTGTTGCTACTGATAAACTGCTGTGAGCAAGATTGTTTCCAGGTGCAGCTGAATTGACAACTCAATTGTTAAGGCTTATAAATATTCTTTGGCTCCCCTTGTGTCGAATCAATAAATTGGGTTTCACTTCCCTCGAAAATACTGCGATACACCCCCTATACTTGTGGGTCATCAGTGGTGAATGATCAAGGACCAACGAAGGACGAATTTGTTGATCATGAAGGGACTATCCGGAAGATCAAGTCCGCCTCTATTGCAAGTGGACTCCAAGTTAATAATATACTTGGAAGCATATCAAGAGGAATCGAGACTCGCAACAAGAAGAAGCAACTCACTTCCTTTTGTGGCCATCATGCTTTTGTGTCCAACTTCAAGCCACTCAAGGTCCATGTTGCTCTAGAAGATCCGGATTGGGTCATTGCCATGCAAGAAGAACTCGAGTGCTTCACCTGCAATGCAGTTTGGTCTCTTGTGGAGAGACCTGAAGATCATCGCATCAATGTTATTGGAACCAAGTGGGTATTCAAGAACAAGCAAGATGAGAACGGAACCGTCACAAGGAACAAAGCAAGGTTAGTGTCACAAGGGTATGCCCAAATAGAAGGTATTGACTATGAGAACACCTTTGCGCCCGTTGCTCGCCTTGAAGCTATTCGTCTCTTGCTTGCATATGCATCTTTTCATAACTTCAAGATTTATCAAATGGATGTGAAGAGTGCATTTCTTAATGGTCCCTTGAAAGAGTTTGCATATGTAGCTCAACCCCCGGTTTCAAAAACACACGCATTCCCAACCATGTGTATATTCTCCATAAGGCGCTCTACGACTAAAGCAAGCTCCTCGGGCTTGGTATGAGCACCTTAGGGATTTCTTACTCATGGACGGGTTTAGTGTGGGTAAAGTCAATTCCACCCTTTTCACCAAGCGGGTTAAAGGGGGTGGCTTGTTTATTGTTCAAATTTATGTTGATGATATTATTTTTGGTGGAGCTAACGAATCACATAACAAAGCTTTTGCCGAGTTGATGACCCAGAAATTTAGGATGTCCATGATGGGGGAGTTGAAGTACTTCTTAGGCTTCATTGTGAAGCAAATTTCTCAAGGCACCTTCATCTCCCAAGAAAAGTACATGAAGGACATGCTTGCGAAATTTGAGATGACCAATGCCAACCCCATGAAGACACCCATGCCACTCAATGGGCAACTTGGCCTTGGAGAAGGTGAGAAGGAGGTGGACCAAAAGGTATATCGCTCCATGATTGGCTCCTTGCTCTACCTTTGTGCTTCTAGGATGGATATCAGGTTAAGTGTTGGAATGTGTTCTTGTTTTCAATCTGCTCCCAAGGAGTGCCACTTGATGGTGGTCAAACGGATTTTTAGGTACCTTGTTCTCACTCCTACTCTCGGGCTTTGGCATCCAAAGGGGTCAACCTTTGAGCTTGTTGGCTATTCGGATTCCGATTGGTCCGGTGATAAGGTTGACCAGAAGTCAACCTACGGGGCTTGCCAATTTCTTGGCCGGTCGTTGGTGAGTTGGTCTTCCAAGAAACAAAACTCCACCGCCCTATCCACCGCCAAAGCCGAATACATTTCCGTGGCATCTTGTTGAACTCAATTGTTATGGATGAGGCAAACCTTGAAAGACTATGGTGTGTCTCTTGGTACGGTGCCTCTTCTATGTGACAATGAAAGCGCAATAAAGATCACCAATAACCCCGTCTAACATTGCCGCACCAAACATATTGACATCTGCCACCACTTCCTACATGACCATGTCACACATGGTGACATCAATCTCACTCATGTGGGAACGATGTTCCAATTGGCGGATATCTTCACGAAGCCTTTGGATGAAGCCAGTTTTGTCATGTTGAGGCAAGAACTTGGTATTCTAGATCCCCAAAACTTGGATTGATTCACTTCTTGCATTATATTTCAGCTCTTAACTTGCTATGTAGCCTAGTCACATAGCACACATAGGGATAGTCATCTTACCATGTCTTGGTTTGATGCATACCTATGCGTGCGATATTAATTGATCTTGTGTCATGATATGGGTCCAAGCATCTATCTTTGAGGCGCCATGACATGTGTGCTTAAACATAGGGGGAGAAATCCCCCGCCAACTTTGGTCACTTGTGGCTCTTCATATTTTCGAATCATGCCTATTGTTGCTATTAACTATGTTGATTTGGTTCTTCTACAATAGGCATGCCTAGATCACCTGCCTCCTCTACCCTTTTGTAGTCTACTATCTTCTTCCTTGCACATGCCATTCTCGAAAATTTTCTTTTTTCACAAAATTTTCCGAAGTTATTCTGAAGTTCAGTTTTTGACCCGGTCCAACCGGCTCCAGAACCGGACCGTCTGGTTTCCAGCCCGGTCCTCAACCGAGTCTATTCGGGTCTGCAGACAGAAGTTTTTTTAAATAAGTTCGGTTGCCAGTTCGGTTTTCAACCAGGTACTCCGATTCTGGAGCCGGTTGACCGAACTGACAACCGAATCTTCCACGCGTCAAAATCCCTGCAGATTCGGTGTCCGGCTCGGTTGACCGGCATGTGCACCGAGCGACCTAGTTTGCATCTCGGTTGGACCGAACAAAAACCGGGATCTGAAAAAAAAATTCCCTTCTTCTTCCCTGGACACGCCCACTCCTCCACAAGTTACCCTTTCACTTCCCCCGACCCGTCCTCTCTCCATTGCCGCCCCTCCCACCTTCCCCCCCTCTCCTAGGGTGTTTCCACCCCTAGGATTCATAGATCAGGCCACCATATCGCGGAGAAGGACCTTTGGAGGCTCTCCACCGAAGGAATCTCTCCATCTCGTGGTGGTTTGGGAGCTTTTTGCAATCTTCTTCCTCAAGGGATTTTGGGGCTTTCTTCCACGAGAAGCCATGTCCTCGGGTAATCCCTTGCTCCTCTCCCATTTCCTTGTCAAATCCCCATGTTTTGCTACACATTTTGATGGATTTGCCAAGTTAGGGTTTCCACCTTCGTTGTTGTATGCCACCCACGTCAAACCATGGCCTACCTCTCTTGAGAAGTTTGTATGTGTGCAAGTATTGAGACATGGGTAGAATTTTTACATTGCAAAGAGCAGTTTTGGGGCCTCCCCGACTAACTCAGTTCCAGGCCCGATTGGACCGGTTCTGACACCGAGCCGCCCGGTTTGAATCTGGATAACCGGTACTGCCACCGAGTCGTCCGGTTCCGGTTCAGTTGTCCGGTGCTGACACCGGACCGTCTGGTTCTGGAGCCGGTTAGACCGGCCCTGGCACCGAATCTCTCTACAATGTCTCTTTTCTGCCATGCACTTGCCCAAATCCAAGTTTTTCCTCCGTTTTTTTTGTTTGGCATGTGTACTTATCCTTGTGCTCCCCAACCTATCTCTCTTTTTCATGGGTGCCAATGATGATGACTATGTGAGTGATGAGTATGTGCCTGAGGAAACCGGCCGGGGTAAGAGGGCTCGTCGAGCCAGTCAGTCTGTGCAGCATGAGGAAGAGGGCAGCGCCCGTTCTGGTCGCATTAAGAGAAAGGCCAGCAGGGCAAGAAACCTGTCGTGTGAGATGACGAAGAAGATGTACCTACTCAAAACCTGAAGAATATGGAGATTTCTATGTACCGGACCCTTTGCAAGCAGAATCCCTATCGCTTCAAGTCTCGCACTTACACTGGCACTTACAAGAAGTTTTGGACTGAGACTCAAGCCTTGATGTGGGATCATATTTACACTCAGTTCAAGGTCACCTCCTGCGGCAACATTCTTGTTTTCAATGTGGACTGGTTCAACATGTATGATGCCTCAGATTATCGCTTTGTTGATGATGCCTTGAAGAAAATGGATCTGTTTGACCTTGTGTGTCTCAAGGAGGACTACTATCCTAAGTATATTCGTCAGTTCTTCTGCACAGTCTATTTTCATGATGATGATGACCGCACTATGTCTTGGATGACTGGCACGTGGCGTTTCCGTGCCACCTATACGGATCTGGTTGATGTCATGGGCCATTCTGACATGCCAGGTGGTTTTTGCATTCATAGTGAGAAGATCAAGCCTGCTGACTCTCTAGCTTTCTGCTATCCCAAGGATTCTGAGTATGCTCCTCCATGCATCTCTGGCATGTACTTTTACTACCACACTTTGGCCAGCATCTTTCGTCAGTCGCTTGTTCCCCGAGTTGGAGATACTACAAACTGCCATGGGTACTTTGCCAATCTCCTGTATTATTGTCATCCTGACAGGTTGAGGAAGATTGATGGCTGTGATTTTGTGTACTTTGAGCTATGGCGGGCTGCTTTGGACATGATGACCCCCACTTTTTGCGTGTATGTACAAAAGCTTCTCAATAGGGTTGTGCCTCCTGGTGTGATGGCTGGTGAGCATGTGGAACAAGAGCAGCTTACTCTTTCTCTTCGTGGTCAGTCTCCTGAGGTTCCATCGATGAGGCCCCCCGAGCAGCGCACCAAGGCTGTCCATGATCCTTAGCCTCACTTCTCGGTCGGGTTCTTGTCGTCATGTTGGAAAGTCCTCCTCCCCACGTCCCAGGAACAAGGGTGGTGCTACCACTTTCTTCAAGCGGCTATTTCAGATGTGCCACTCGTCCTATGATGTGAGCCACAAGGCTCTTGAGATGAGCCAAGAGACTTGGCGCAGGCACAATGAGTTTCTCGTGACCCAGCATGTCACTCCTCCACCAGATGGTCCCGAGATGACTACATTTCCTTATGTCAACTATGAGATGCCGCCCCTTGATGATGACATGCTCTTCAGCTACTTCCCCAGTCAGCTTCCTCATGGTGGCCCCAGTGTTTCCTCTGCTGCTCGTCGTGGTTCTGTTGATGATGATGAGGATGATGAAGAAGAGGAGATCCATGAAGATGAAGATGCCCCTGTTCACCCTCCACCGTCTCCTACGTTCTTCTAGTTGGGTTCCGTTAGCATCACCCTACTCCTCTTCCTTTTTGGTGTTTCGATGCCAATGGGGGAGAAGAGTAGAGTTCATTTAGGTCTCTACGGGTTCCTTGCCGGGGTTTTTCCGGGGTTCGCCGTTTGCACAATGCCCTTTGCCTTATCTTTGCTTCTTATGGCATTGTGCTTACCATTTGCTTTCGTGATTGGAACTATTTGCTTTACTTCCGTATGTTAGACAAGCGTGTGCTATGTGTGTGAACCAAGGATATGTCTATTGTGCTATGACAATGTGTACTTCTTTTATTTGTCTAGCATTGCATAGATATCCATGCTCTATATCTTGTCATATTATGCTTGCTTCCATAAAGACATGTGGGAAGCTCTCTATACTTTATTTAGGTGCACCTTGCATTCAAACGCAAATTCAACCAAGTGCACACTTTATGAGGGAGCTCACATATGTCTCTATGGAATCCCTTGGTATATAGCTCTTTATTATATCCTTGTGAACTCTAGCTCGGTTTGTCATCACCAACCAAAAATGGGGAGATTGAAAGGGTAGTTTACCCTATATTGTTTTTGGTTGACAATGACACTGTAGTTAGTGCGGACTAATACTACCTACCAGTGTCTTGAACAGGTTTTAGTCCGCCGGTATGTTGGAAGATCATCGAAGACCCCCCCCCCATTTCGATAATGAAGAGAAGTGCCGGAGTTTTACCTTTTATATGTATCTTGAGTATTTAGGAAGACATCACTATTAAGAGGGGTTATCTCGATGAGCTTGCTGGGGATGATTTTCTAAGCCTTATACACATCCCATACACCCACTTGTTCCATCACCAAAGAGAGAGGAGAAAGAAATCTAAGTTTGATAACATCTCTGCCAAACTTGGGCCGGTTGAACCGGTTCCCAGACCGGACGGTCCGGTACCAACTCCGGTCAACCGAACCCAAACCGGGATTCTCGGTTCCGTACACCGAGTCTATCCGGTCCCGGTTTGGATTCTGGTTGACCGGGCTGTATACTGGGTGGTCCGGTGTGTGGTCCGGTCCAACCGAACTTAAAACCGAGTTTCGCAGAAAGTGCTCCAAATGGCTAGATTTCTCCCTTGAGTATAAATACCTCTTCTTCCAGCTTGAGGAGGTTAGGCATTCAGTTCATATCTCATTCTTGGAGCTCTCTCTCCCCATTGTTGAAACACAATTTCTTGAGGATCTCCCATTCTACCCAACCAAACTCAAATCCCTTTTGTAGAAAGCAAGAGGAGGTCCCGATATACGTTTCCACCAAGCCAAATTTCATTCCCCCTTGAGTTCATCGAGTTAGCTTGTTACTCTTGGGTTTGTGGGAAACCCTAGGCGGCTAGGGTGACCCGGAGGCATTCGTCTTGTGATTTGCTCCATGGAAAGTTTGTGAGAGTTTGGAGACTACCTTAAAAGTCTAGCACGAGTAAGTGAGCTATTCCTTCGTGGGATAGGCTCGGAGAAGAAGGTGAGCCTTCGTGGCATTGGGGACTCCTTCGTGGAACCTCACACCTCTCCAACGTGATGTATCCCCCTTCCCAAAGGTGGTGAACACGGGAATACATCTTCGTCTCCGCGTGCTTGGGTTATTCCTTAACCCCTCTCTTACTTGTGTTGTTTACTTTGTGATAGCCTTCATGCTTGAAGTATCTTGTATCATCATCTAGGTTGCCTCACCTAGTTTGCATTTAGGCACACTTATATTCCGCAAAGCCTAAAACTTGCAAAAGATTATAAAGAATTTTGTAGAAACCTATTCACCCCCTCTAGGTAAACCATCTTACACTTTCACCAGGTGAGCCTCACACGACCCCCACCGCCGCGTTAGGGTTTAGACCTCGCCGGAGCTGTTCGATGATGAACCTTAGTCGTTAGATCGCATTCTAATCATAGGGCCTAGATTTAAAGATACTGCTTCACGTTAGATGAGCCACTGACCAGTGGGTCCGTGCTATCAGTAGCCCGCTGCGCCGCGCTGCGTAGATTGAGCCGACCCAGTTAGTTTCCCGCGCAGGCCTATGAATTCAAATAGGATTTTTCCAATTTAGTTAAAACCAGATTCTGTCCATAGATTTAAAAATCAATTCAGAGAGATTCACTGAACCAAATTGCATGATTCCAATTTTTCTAGAAAGATATTTAAATTATGTATCTAAGACCGTTGAATTCAAACCATTTGAATTTATAGATCATCTATAGTAAAAATAACAAGACAAAGACTTTTCCACACTCAAACATTTTTCAAAAATCAACCATAAATGCTTTTGTGTTGGTTCCAACTCTCAAAAATCACATTTGACAAGATATATCTGAATATGTAAAAATATTTAGGGTTGCATGCAGTGACATTGGACTAGTATTAAAAGAATGATATATACGCATTTCCAGTCACTTTAATTTGATTAAATAGTAAATTTAAACTTTATAAAATATGAACACCACTTTAAATCACATTCCCAAGTATTAGAATATGTGGTGATGACATGTGTCAATCTGATCCCATATTTTAAATGGACAATATGAAATCTTAAGTATTTTCAATGAGTAGAAATTACTTTTCCAATATAAGATAAATAAAATTAGGACTTTATTTCATGTGATGATTGTGATGATGCTAGATCATCAAGTGTGAGCCTTACTGTGCTAAATAGAAATAGTTAAGTATTGTTTGGTGATTGTGTACCTCGTATTTATTTATAGATGATAGTACTGACCGAGGATATGAGGAGGAGGAGTACTACCAAGAAGAAGAAGAAGAAAACTTCAACCACTGCACTACTCAAGGCAAGCTAACACTGTAGTACCAACTGTTACAGCGGTATGGAGTGGTGATGGAGATGATGGTGGTGGTGATGATGATGATCCTGATGAAGTCCAGCTCGATGGTGGTGTTGATGGCGATGATCTCCCCTCTCCGAGAAGGAATTCCCCCCGCAAAATTCTATCTGCCGGAGAGATCTTTCTCTCTCGGTGTTTTCCGCCCCGCAGAGGCGGCGGAATCTTTCTGTGGTCGCTCCGCGAGTCTTAGGGTTTCAGGAGCATAATATACGCCAGAGGGGAGAGCCTGGAGTGGGCCAGGGCAGCCACACCACCTGCTGGCGCGGCCTAGGGTTTCCCACGCCAGGGGGTGGTGTAGGCCCCTATGGCCCATCTCCACTTCCCCTTCTGGCAATCTTCGTCTTCTGGAAAAATAGAATTTTCCATGTATTTTCCCAAATTTTCTGATCTTCGCGAATTTTGCCTCCAAACAACACCTTTTCCATCAGAATCCTGACTGCAGCGGTCCATGCTCCAAAAGTCATCGACCATGCAAAAACAGATGAAATAACATAAGTATCATCTCTTAATATGAAATATATCAATGAATAATAGTAAATTATGATATAGAATAGAGATGCAAAATGGACGCATCAACTCCCCCCAAGCTTAGAGTTCGCTTGTCCCCAAGCAAAAACTGAGCTCAATAAACATGACCTCAGGTTTATGGAGTGAAGAGTCGGTAAAATAATACGGACAAGAAGCATCACATTCATCAATACACAAATCATAATAGAAGACAACTCACCATTATATAACTTAACTTGCAATAAGTAAAGGAAACACAAGTAAAGATACATAAAGTAAATAACAATTGGTAATGGTAAACTTAGCTCTTGGTCGAAGAATAGTTGACAATTTGCAGGAGTTCACAAATAACTGGTTTTCAATGATAGCTTTCAAAGTAGTAATCACCAAGATAAGAGCAATGTGCAAAACAAGGAACATAAGAAACATGATTGAATAAATCATCATATGAATGAATGAAACACAACAACTCAAAATACTTGATGAGATAGAAGGGAATAGGTTTACTGACTCAACTAAAAAGTAAAATATAGGCCCTTCACAGAGGGAAGCAGGGATTTCAAGTTTCATAAAGAGCTTCCAAAAATTATGATACTTATTAGCTTTCAGCTCTCATTGCCCCTATCATAAGCATCTTTAGGTGATTAAGGTTAAAGTGACACAACTAAGAGGATCTCATGCCCCTTACTTACGAGTACCGAACCTCATGCTACTCAACTTCAGTCACAAGTAAGCTCTTGTCATTGTAAATACTTATGTATCATAGAGAACCGCCAACGGGGTACCCCTTGCACATGATACATGAGCTATCCCATAATCAAAATGACAAGGCGAGCAGACAATGAGCATCTCAGTGATCTTTTTATTTGCTATTTGCATAGGTTTTTATTGAGGATTCTTCATAGAGTGCTCATTATGGTTATGCTGCAAGTTTCCACCATGATTAGGCATGGCTTAGGCTAGCGGCCCAGGTGTTTCTCTAACACACATATAAAGTCCATGATCTTACAAGTTCCACTTTTATTTCACACCGTCGGGATCCATAAGCAAAAGAATCATGATATCAATGGAATATAAGTGCAATGTTGAAAGCGTTCCCCATGATACATGGTTCTACTAACTTCAACTTATAAAGCACAAGCATATACGCAACAAATATGGACACAATGGTTCAAGTTTATTAAATGCAAGAAAGTAAAGTGTGCCGTCAAGTTCGTGAGAGCTTTAATCACTAATTTTCACATAACAAGTTTAATTTGGAAGGTAGATAAAAACATGAATTTACTTTGGAATAGCAATAGTGCTAGTAGGTAGGTATGGTGGACACAAATGTCATAGGTTTTGGTTTAAGGATTGGATGCACGAGAAGCATTCCCTCTCAGTACATGTTTTTGGCTAGCAAGGCTGGGTAGCAAGCATAAGAGTTGAAGGAAACAAACAAACATACAAGTGATAAAAAAACAAACACGCAATATTCCTTGGAAGCACAAAAGATCTTAACTAAAGAATACTAAACTTATGAGCAAATCAAGAAAGAAAGATGATGCAATTATATTTATTTAAGAGTACTTTTATCTTTTTCATTCAACTCTCAAAGATAGTATTACTACTGACCGAGCCAGGTTTGCCAAAACCAACTAAATTAACTCAATGATCCCAAGGTGATACCAATACTAACGACAAGATCAATCATAAAATCATGAATTGAAAACTAATATAAGATATGCAAAAAAGTGAATGATAGAACTTCTCATTAATATTCCATAACGGCAACTCACACTAAGGGATACATAGATATCTAACGAGAGGGGGGACACTTCCATAATGTAAACCATCCTACATGATAACTTCTCTATTCATGATATGACTCTACTAAAAAGGTAAACAAATAGAAGATAGTAATGTGATACCGCGGCGCTCCCGCAAGCTTGGAACAAACCAAGGGGGTGCCAAGACCTAATGACAAATTACTCCTTCGGTGGTGGTGGTATTCTCTCGTCATCGCCTGACTTCCAAGGTAAGGGCTCCCCATCAACAAAAGACATCGTGGTCTCCAGCATCCTGAAACTTCCAGCAACACTTATGCGTTTAAACCTAACCTCATACTCATAGTTTTGATTTTGAACGTCGTAGAACTGTGCTTGTAGCTGGTTGGTTGTTTGGTGGAGTGAAAGAATTTCATCCTTAAGCTCAACAGTCTCCTTTTGGTGCTCGGCGATGAGTTCGGAACAAATCTTATGGATGATATCCACTTCGCGTTCCGCCATCTTCTTGTACCTAAAGACTTCTTGCTCCAGCACTTCCATCCTGTACTCCAGACTTCCTTCACCTTTAGCGCCTTGAAACTCTTTTATCCGTACCTCCCCATCTTCAAACAACAACTCCTTGGGATGAATCTTCAACTCTCACATGTATGGGTTGATGATATCCGTTGGGGCATCTTCTTTGGCTGATCCAAAGGAAGACATTGTGGCTCCAAAACTGGGACTCTACCTGTTAGAAACAGATCGAAACGAAAACACGACGAGAACACGATACACGAACCTCGGGAGATCCGGGAGATTATATATTACGACGTTTTACAACAAAAGGAAGGTACTGGGAGAAAACAGGTCGGAGATGGAGTCCGGGGCAGCCACACCACCTGCTGGTGCGACCAGGGGGCGCGCCAGGGGGTGGTGTGAGCCACCCTGGCTCCGTTCCTGTCCCTCTTTTGCTTCATAGCTTTCATTGTTGAATAAAAACTGCAAAAATATAACTGGACAAAATTTTCATGGAACTTTTCTTACCAGAACTGTTACCTACTTGAAAACGGACTCTGCAGGTCTCTGAATTTGGTCTTTGATAAATTTTTCTGGAGTTACTACTTGAATAGCATCAATATCTTCATTGTAAGAATCTCCAGCAATATAGTGCTTGAGTCGCTGACCATTCACCACTTGTGTAGTGTTATCTTTTAAAGAAGAAATTTTTATTTCTCCTGAACGATATACTTCTTCGATAACAAAAGGTCCTTCCCAAGTTGAAAGTAGTTTCCCTGCAAAAAATCTGAGATGAGACCTATACAATAGAACTTTCTCACCAACATGGAACTCACTCTTAAGAATTCTCATGTCATGCCATCTTTTAACTTTTCCTTAAAGAGTTTAGCATTCTCATATGCTTCACTCCTCCATTCATCCAACGAACTTAAGTCAAATAATATTTTTTCACCAGCAAGCTTACAGTCTCTATTAAGTTCTTTAACTTCCCAATAAGATTTGTGTTCTAATTCTAAAGGCAGGTGACAAGCTTTCCCATAAACCATTTTGTAAGGAGACAACCCCATAGGACTTTTATAGGCAGTCCTATAAGCCCATAAAGCATCGTTCAACTTTTTAGCCCATTTTTTTCTAGATCTATTAACAGTCTTTTGTAAGATGGATTTAATTTCTCTATTTGATAACTCTACTTGCCCACTAGTTTGGGGATGATAAGCTGAAGCAATTCTATGATTAACATCATATTTAGCAAGGGTCTTCCTAAAACCACCATGAATAAAGTGAGAACCTCCATCTGTCATAAGATACCTAGGCACTCCAAACCTAGGAGAGATAATATCCTTAAGCATTTTTAAAGAGGTCTCCCCATCAGCACTTTTTGTAGGTATGGCTTCTACCCACTTAGTAACATAGTCAACAGCAACAAGAATATGGGTATAACCCTTTGAAGGGGGAAAAGGACCCATAAAGTCGAATCCCCAACAGTCAAATGGTTCAATAACTACAGAGTAATTCATAGGCATCTCGTTGCGTCTAGAAATGTTACCTACTCGTTGGCACTCATCACATGATAAGACAAATTTTCTTGCATCTTTAAAAAGGGTAGGCCAGTAAAAACCTGATTGTAGTACCTTCTGTGCGGTTCTATGTCCCGCGTGATGTCCTCCATAGGCACTACCATGACATTTCTGCAATATCTCCTTTTGTTCATATTTTGGAACACACCTTCGCATAATACCATCTACTCCTTCTTTATATAAATGCGGGTCATCCCAAAAATAATGCCTCAAATCATAAAAGAATTTCCTTCTTTTCTAAGCTGTAAAAGTTGGAGGCAAATACTTGGAGACAATAAAGTTAGCATAATCAGCATACCAAGGGATCCCCCGCGAGCTTACCCCTACTGCAGCCAACTGTTCATTTGGGAAACTATCATTAACATGCATAGGATCAAAAGAGATGTTTTCCAATTGAGATAAATTATCAGCTACAGGATTTCCAGCACCTTTCCTATCTACAATATGTAGGTCAACCTCTTGTAAGAGAAGCACCCATCTAATAAGCCTAGGCTTAGCATCTTTCTTCGTCATAAGGTACTTAATAGCAGCATGATCAATATGAATGGTAACTCTTGAGTCAACAATATAAGGTCTAAACTTATCACAAGCAAAGACAACAACTAAGAATTCTTTTTCAGTAGTAGCATAATTCCTTTGAGCAGCGTCAAGAGTCTTACTAGCATAATGGATAACATTTAACTTTTTATCTATTCGTTGCCCAAGGACAGCACCTACAGCAAAATCACTAGCGTCACACATTATTTCCAAGGGTAAACTCCAATCACGTGGTTGAACGATAGGAGCAGTAGTTAAAGCCTTCTTTAGAGTTTCAAAAGCTTCCTTACAATCATCATCAAAGACAAAGGGTACATCCTTTTGAAGAAGATTGGTGAGGGGTTTTGATATCTTAGAGAAATCTTTAATAAACCTTCTATATAAACCAGCATGACCAAGGATACTACAGATACCTTTGACGTCTCTTGGACAGGGAATTTTCTCAATTGCCTCAACTATAGCTCTATCAACTTCTATGCCTCTTTTAGAAATCTTATGTCCAAGGACAATCCCTTCATTCACCATGAAGTGGCATTTCTCCCAATTAAGAATAAGATTAGTTTCTTCACATCTCTACAAAACTTTTTCGAGGTTGTGCAGACAATTATCAAAAGAAGTTCCATAGACGGAGAAGTCATCCATGAACACTTCCACAATTTCCTCACAAAAACCATGAAACATAGCAGACATGCATCTTTGAAAAGTAGCAGGAGCATTACATAAACCAAAAGGCATACGCCTATAAGCATAGGTTCCATAAGGGCATGTAAAAGTAGTTTTTTCTCGATCTTGTTGTTTAACATCAATTTGAGAGAAACCAAAATATCCATCAAGAAAACAAAAATGGGTCTTTTTAGACAACCTTTCTAACATTTGATCAATAAAAGGAAGTAATGATCTTTCTTAGTAACTTTGTTAACTTTTCTGAAATCAATGCACATCCTATAACCTACTACTATTCTTTGGGGAATAAGCTCATCATTATCATTAGGAACAATGGTAATTCCCCCTTTTTAGGGACACAATGAACAGGACTAACCCATTCACTATCAGCAATAGGGTAAATAATACCAGCATCAAGGAGTTTTAATGCCTTGTTTCTTACCACTTCCTTCATCTTAGGATTTAAACGACGTTGGTGATCTACCACTAGCTTTGCATCTAGTTCTATATTGATAGCATGCTGACATATAGTAGGGGAAATCCCTTTTAAATCATCTAGAGTATAGCCCATAGCCCCTCGGTGTTTCTTCAATACCTCCAATAATCTTTCCTCTTCCTTCCCTAAAAGTTTAGAACTAATAATAACATGATATATTTTATTATCATCAATGTAAGCATACTTAAGATCGTCAGGTAATGGTTTTAGATCGAAGACTGGATCCTTTTTAGGTGGCAACGTGGTACCCAAATCTTCCACAGCCAAGTTATGCTTAAGCATCTTAGACTGACGATGGAGAATCTCATCAATCTCATTTCTTTCTTCCATGAAGATTTCACTTTCGTAGTCTTCCATAAATTGCTGCAAAGCATTGTTAGGAGCAAGAGAAATATAAGCAAGTTGTTCAACTCTAAAATCCTCATTATGGGTTTCATTTTCACAAGGTTCTTTAGTAAATTTCAAAAAATTAAACTCATAAGATTCCCCATCAAATTTAGTTAAAATTTTCTCCCTTTTGCAGTCAATAATGGCTCCGCAAGTACTCAACAAAGGTCTACCAAAAATGATAGGATAGGTTTTACTAGCAGCTGAACCAAGTACTAGAAAATCAGCAGGATATTTTATCTTACCACAAAGAACTTCTACATCCCAAATAATACCAATTGGAGAGATGGTCTCTCTATTAGCAAGGTGAATAACCACATTAATCTCTTCTAGCTCACAAGGACTGATTTCATGCATAATTTCTTTGTAAAGCTCATAAGGAATAACACTTGAACTTGCACCAATATCACATAAACCATAATAGCAATGATCACCAATTCTAACAGAAAGCACAGGGATACTAGCCTTTTTAGTTCTATTAGGATGTGAGACAATATTAGAAGCATCCTCACAGAAGACTATGTGTCAATCTTCTACACTTTTAGTGACAAGGTCTTTCACAATTGCTACAACAAGTTCAATGTTTATTTGTTCATTAGGTTTTACAGTTCTCTTTGCACTTTTATTGATTACACTAGTTATCATAGGATGCTCCTTTACCTTATCCGGGAAGGGTATTTTCTCGATATAAGGTTCAGGTAGGATGTGATCAATAGTGCAAAATTTAGTACTCCTATCAGGAACACAATCAACAATATCTATATATGGTGCATGATACTTGTTCCATCCATTTTTCGGAATTTCAATATAGGAAGAAAAAGCCTTAAAACACTTTGTAATAACTTGAGAATCAAGACCATAAGAATTACTAATATTTCGAAAGTCATCAGTTCCCATAAAAGATTCAATGCATTCATAATCATAATTTATACCTGCCTTTCTTCCTTTGTCATTCTCCCATGCTTCAGCATTGTCTTGAATACGGTTGATGTCTATGCACTTCTATTCTTGTAGACAGTTGTTGGGCCTCCAAGTGCAGAGGTTTGTAGAACAACAACAAGTTTTCCCTTAAGTGGATCACCCAAGGTTTATCGAACTCAGGGAGGAAGTGGTCAAAGGTATTCCCTCTCGAGTAATCCTGCAATCAAGATACAAGAAGTCTCTTGTGTCCCCAACACACCCAATACACTTGTCAGGTGTATAGGTGCACTAGTTCGGCGAAGAGATAGTGAAATACAAATGGTATAGATATTTATAAGTAGTAACGGTGCCAGAAAATAGCTTGCTGGCGTTGAAGAGACTAAAGGCAAACTGAAATAAAGATGGAAGCAAGCAAACATGTAACAGATCTAGTAGAAAACGGTGTTTCAATGCTTATAAACAAGGCCTACGGATCATACTTTCACTAGTAAACACTCTCATATAAATATATTATCTTCATGATACTACTCTGAACTACTCTCCGGTTGAACACTCTAATCGATGGTAGGGCTATAACAGCACACCTCAAAGTTCATATTTCCGATCTATAAAACCCCACACTGTCACCTTGAGTACCAGATGAGTCCAACAAACACCACAATTTCATAAAGACATCCAACTCCAAATATAACTCATAACAAGTATTTGTAATCTCTAGACTAAGTGCCACCATGGTGTGCACGCTGTCACTTTCACACACCTGGGGAGAGCAGAGATCTATTAACGCACTTGAGTAGCAAGGTAGATCCAATTGATTACAAAGCTCATGATCACAATATGATTATGCATAGAGAGAGATGAACACATAGATACCGGTAGAACCCTTAGCCTCGAGAGAGAACTACTCCCTCCTCATCATGGGAATCAGCAATGGTGATGGAGATGGCAGTGGAGATCGATGGAGATGGCTCCGAGGGAACTTCCCTGTCCCGGCAGGGTGCCGGAACAGAGACTTTCTGTCACCCGAATCTCCCCTTCGGTGGCGGCGGCGCTGTGGAACTTTTCGTGGATTTCTGATTGACTCTTAAGGGTTTTCGCATCGGGAGGAATATATAGGCGAAAGGGCAAGGTCAGTGGAGGCCGGAGAGGCCCACACCACCTGGTGGCGCGGCCAAGGAGGACCCGCGCCACCCTATGGTGTGGCTGGCCCCTGGCCCCTCTCTATCTTGTCTTCTGGCTCTGTGTCCCCCCCCCCCCGCGTGAAATATTGACTTTCGCTTTTGTCCCGTCCAATTCCGATAATATTGATTTTCTGACTTTCGTGGAACCAAAAACAGTAGAAAATAGGCAACTGGCACTATGGCATCTTGTTAATAGGTTAGTCCACGAAATCATATGAAAAGTACTCCAAAGTGTGGACAAAACATAAGAAAGTAGATAAAACCAAGCATGGAACATCAAAAATTATGGATACGTTAGCAACGTATCGACGGTCTAGAACATCCCATTTAGCTTCTTGTTCCATGCGAATGAATGATCCAGCACAAGAGGCATCCAATAAATCCTTATCATGAAGCGAAAGCCTTGCATAAAAGTTATTGATAATAATATTGTGAGGGAGCTCATGAATAGGACATTTGAGCATTAGTAACTTCAATCTCCCCCAAGCTTGAGATGTACTCTCTCCATCAAGAGGCCAAAAGTTGTATATTTGATTCTGATCTTTATGAATCTCACTAGGAGGATAAAACTTTGAATAAAAGAGAGGTACTATTTCCTCCCATTCAAGAGCTTGACCATTCTTCAGCATCTTATACAATTCTTCAGCTCTTCCTTTCAGTCATAATGAGAATAACTTCTTCTTGACTTGATCTGTTGTAATACCTTCACACTTTAACAACCCGCATAATTCGTGTATAAAGAGCAAATGATCACCAGGATGGACAGTTCCATCTCCAACATAATAGTTATCCATAACACGATCAATAATTCTTGTAGGTATTTTAAAAGTATCGTTTCAGCAGGTGGTGGTTCATCTACTACCTTAGCAGTGGTAGTAGCATTACAAAATAAGAAACTCAGCGAATTATCCATATTGAAAATAAAGCAACTAACAAAAGTAAACAATACTCACAGTAGAAGTTTCCTTTACCAGTTCCACTCTCCAATAGCGCTTCACTCCCCGGCAATGGCGCTAGAAAATAGTCTTGATGACCCACAAGTATAGGGGGTGTATTGCAGTATTTTCGATAAGTAGGAGTGTTGAACCCAACGAGGATCAGAAGGTGTTGGCGAATGGCTTGGAGCAGGAATTCTCTATAAATACTTAGCAAACGGATTTTTAGGGGTTTTTGATAATGCAGGTAAATAAAGTACGAGTAAATAAAAGACAATAATAATTAATGCAGCAAGTGGCCCAATCCTTTCTTTAGCAAAGGACAAGCCGGTTGTATTACTTAAGATGACTAACCTTTCTCGAGGACACATGGGAATATCGTCAAGTTCTTTCGCTTCATATAGTTGATTAATCTTCTTTAGTTTGCTAAGTGTTGTGTGGGTGAACCTGTGCTAATGTACCGACCTTCCTAGGACTAATACATACTTGTGATTATACCCCTTGCAAGCATCCGCAAGTACAAGAAAGTAATTAAGGTAGAAACCTAACCACAACTTTAAACTCTAAGACCCCAACGTCCCTTGTGCAAAGGTTTCCTAACGGGGGTTCAGGTTTTTGTCACTCCAGCAACCCCTACGATTAGTAGCCAAATACACAATGCATACCCCTAGGCCCATATAGGTGAAGTGTCATGTAGTCAACGTTCACATGACACCACTAGAAGAAATACACCACAACTTAAATATCAAACCATTGAATCTTTCTCAACACAACTCCACTACTAACAACATGACTTCTCCCATGTCCTCAAGAACAAAACGAACTACTCACAAGACATCATATGGATCATGATCAGAGATTAAATAATGATTTATAACAATCTGAACATAAACTATAATTCAATGGTTCACTCAATAGCATCAACTACAAGGAGTAATCAACACCAGGAAAGTTTCCCCTAAGAACTATGCAAGATTCAACCCAATTGTTATAGCGGTATGGTGATGGAGATGATGGTGGTGATGATGATGATGATCCCAATGAAGTCCAGCTTGATGGTGGTGTTGATGGCGATGATCTCCCCTCTCCGAGAAGGAATTCCCCTGGCAGAATTCTGTCTGCCAGAGAGATCTTTCTCTCTCGGTGATTTCCGCCCCGCAGAGACGGCGTAATCTTTCTGTGGTTGCTCCCCGAGTCTTAGGGTTTCGAGGGGATACTATACGCTAGAGGGGAGAGCCTGGAGTGGGCCAGGGCGGACACACCACCTGTTGGCGCGACCTAGGGCTGCCCGCGACAAGGGGTGGTGTGGGCCCCTTGTGGCCTATCTCCACTTCCCCTTCTGGTAATCTTCGTCTTCTCGAAAAATAGAATTTTCCATGTATTTTCCCAAATTTTCTGATCTTCGCGAATTTTGCCTCCAAACAACACCTTTTCCATCAGAATCCTGACTACAGTGATCCATGCTCCAAAAGTCATCGACCATGCAAAAACATATGAAATAACATAAGTATCATCTCTTAATATGAAATATATCAATGAATAACAGTAAATTATGATATAGAATAGTGATGCAAAATGGACGTATCAGATACCATAAAGAGTATAAAACTAGGCCTAACTAGTTATACTTAGATGTCATTCCAAGGCATGAGATTAGAGTTGGATAGTTACACTTGATTAGCACCCCTCATTAGTGAATACCCTCAACTTTAGTGGCTAGTGCTAAGCATAAAAGTTGATCACTTTAGATGGGAATACTTGGTGAAAAATGATTATGAAAACCTTGGAATGACGATTCATTCTATTGAAATGTTTTGACATGTGTTGAGAAACACAAAGGGATTTGATGATGAAATGTTGAGGCATGAGCCTTAGCCCTTTATAAAAACTGATGGTTGGGTTTGGATGCGATACCATTCCAATTTTACCGTACAAGCACAATACCCGAATTGGGTAGGGCTTAGCTGGAAGTTTATATGCCTTAGTATGGGTTCCCTCACGGAAGAGGTTGAGCTGAGGCTACCTCGTGAGTGTGAATGTGCACCTATGCAGTGCCCAGGATGGAAAATGGCCATGGCTAGGAGGCTAAGCTCACAGGGGAGGTGCCTATACTAGAGTGTGTAATTGAAAGGTTATGATTGATTATCCGCATACTAAGTATGATGATTCAGGGTTATCCCTGACGGATGTATCGAATTTTGTGGTGAAAGTGTACCACCTCTGTAGAGTGTCAAACTATTCGAATAGCCGTGTCTGCGGTCATGGACAGTTGGAGTGGCCATACTGTTCCGTCGTCAGATGTTTTCAAAATGACCTGTGAACTGAACTACGACTTTGACTTGACCACAACAGGGTTGTCAATATGAAAACTAGGTTCCCACTTAAGTGATTTAGAACATTAACTTAGTTTTATTTACTTCTAAACTCGGCTTTAGATAAATCTGGCTTTTGCAAATAAACCTAGAGCTTAAGATTCCTACTAGAACTACCTTCTTGTTAGTGATAGTTTGCGAGTACTTAAAGAGTACTCAATGCTTTGTCCCTGGCTATTCCCGTGGCCAGACTATGAGGAGGACTACCCGGATGATGGATAGCAGGAGGTCTACGACAACTAGGATCATCTCCCATCGTCAGCATTGCCTGTGACTCTGAAGATGGAGCCCCTACTACGTTTATTTTCCGCTGCTTGATTTGTATTAAGACTGGATCATGAGATCCTTTATTTGTAAGACCTTATTATGGTTTGTAATGGATGATGTATTGTGGTATGATACGTTGCAAACAGATCCATAATTTTTGATGTTCCACGCTTGGTTTTATCTACTTTCTTATGTTTTGCCCACACTTTGGAGTACTTTCTATACACTTTCTTGGACTAACCTATTAACAAGAGCCACAGTGCCAGCTGCCTGTTTCCTACTGTTTTTGGTTCCAGGAAAGTCAGAAAATGAATATTCTCGGAATTGGACGGGACAAAAGCCAAAGTCAGTTTTTCACTGAGGGGGGCACAAAGCCAGAGTACAAGATGGAGAGGGGCCAGGGGGCGCCACACCACCTGGCTGCACGACCAAGCCTGGCCCGCGCCAGGGGGTGGTCTAGCCACGCGGCCAAGCCTGACCCGCGCCAGAGGGTGGTCTGGCCGCCTCGGGCACCCCCTCGGCCTCCCCGTTCACCTATAAGATGCCTCCGATACATAAACCCTAAGTACCCGATCAAAATTCCACGAAAGAGTCTATAACCGTCGTCATCTCCATCCCTAGATCGGGAGGGATCTGAAGCTCTTCCCGGCACCCTGCCGGAGGGGAGAATTCACCTTGGAGGCCTTCTTCATCACCATGCAAGCCTCCGGTGTGATGCGTGAGTAGTTCATCCTTGGACTACGGGTCCATGTAGTAGCTAGATGGCTGGTTCTTCTCCTTTGTGCTATCATGTTTAGATCTTGTGAGCTCCGTTCATGATCAAGATCATCTATTTGTAATCCTACATGTTGTGTTTGCGGGGATCCGATGGATATTGAGATGCTATTTCAGATTGATTATTGATTCTATCATGTCTTTGTTATTTGTGATCTTGCATGCTTTCTGTTGTTAGTAGCTATCTTGGCCAAGTAGATGCTAGCAACTCCAAGAGTTAGTATTTATGCTCGATAGTGGGTTCATGCCTCTGGTAATCTAGGGAAGTGACAGAAATCTCTAAGGTAGTAGATGTGTTGTTGCTACTAGGGAGAAAACAACAATCCTTTGTTCATAGAACAATCATATTGTTTACTTTACACGCAGTTTGTAAAGCAATAATCTGTTGCTTGCAACTTAATACTGGAGGGGGTTCGGATGATAACCTGAAGGTGTATTATTAGTCATATATGAAGTTGGATGGTGGTCTATGTATAATGTTCTAATGCCCAATCGAATCTCAAAGAAGTCAAGATGATTAGTATATGCATGTATTGCTTTCTCGATCTTTGTCAATTGCCCCGCTGTAATTTGTTCACCCAGCATGTTATCTATCTTAAGGAGAGACACCTCTAGTGAACTATGGATCCCGGTCCTTTACATACAATCTACAAACTGTTTACTGTTTTGTGTTTACTTTCTGCAAACTATTACTTCCTTCCATTTGATACATTTAATCCTTTGTTTTCAGCAAAACACGGTGAGATTGACAACCTCATCGCAAGTTGGGGATAGAGTTCTATGGTTGTGTTGTGCAAGTCTCCATGTTGCTACTAGATAACCCAAAAGTTTTAGATGAGTATTGGAAGTTATTTCTTCAATAATAATCTCTCCTTATCCTGTTTATTTGCTTTTTGTGCCAATATTAACCTCTAATGAGAGAGAAGTAATGATTGGGAAAGTTGTTGTCCCGAAACAGATTTCTGTGCTTTACCGTAAAAATTCATGTAAAATCTCTGTACGTCGTTTTGAGGCGTGAATTTTTTTGCTTCTGCCCCAGGTTATTATCTAAGTTTCGTTAGTTCCACACTTTTGATTTGAGCAACATAAGGTCTTCGAAAAAATTGGTTTTTACCTGCTGGTCCATTTTGACAAATTTCTGCCATTATTTGCATTTGCTTCTTGTTGGTTCCTTTTTAGTTCTTTTGGGGAATTGAGCTTTTTGAGGGAAGTGCTACAGTAGCTTGTGTTTTAATGGAAGTTTTATTGGTGTTGAAACTGAACCTAAAGACTTATTATCTTGAGTGCACTAATGTTGCTAATAAAGATTGTGTGAAGTTTTGTATGAAGGAAAAATTTCAGGTGTATGGAGAGAATGATGTAATGAGATGAAGAATGGACTAAAGCTCAAGCTTGGGGATGCCACCCCGTGTCACCCCAATAAATATTCAAGAGGTACAAGCATCAAATCTTGGGGATGCCCAAGGCATCCCCTTCTTCATCAATAAAAATCTCAGGTTTCTTCCAAACACTTCATTTTTATTGTTTCATGCACAGTTGTGTTGTTCTTGGAGCGTCTTCTTTTTTGTTTTTTGTTTTGGTTTTGGTTTGCTTGGTTTTCTTAGTTTGCTGAATAAATTGTTTGTACCCCGTCTTCCATACATTGGTTTTCAAATAGTTTGGTTTGGATTGGAAAAGAGTAGGAAAGTTCATGCTTAAGTGGTAAAGAGAGCTTGTTTTTTACTGTGGCCTATGCTTTGTCATGCCATGCTTGATATTGTTCTGGCTTTATGCTTAGTGATCTTTGTTGTAGCATGACATGTTATAAACAATTGAGATTGCTTAATGTGCCTTTGAAAGAATCATGCGTTGTTTTACATATTAAAGCATAGAATTATGGTATTCTCCTTTGATGCTTTATTTGGGTTGACTTGGCGCATGCTCACACCATGTTATGACTACCCCAAGTCACCATAGCCTTTATGATCCTTTAGTTTTCGACTTGTAATATCACTTTATGCTTTGATTAATGATGTTTTGTCGCTCTGCATGATTATGGCCATTATTGCTCTCTTAGTTGGTCGCTCCCAGTCTTTTGCTAGCCTCCATAACCAAGTATGAGTTCCACTCATGCATCCAACTCCTAAAACCAAGTTATTCCAAAGAGTCCACCATACCTACCTATTAGCATTTGCTATTCCAAGTATATTCATGTTTTTATCTACCTTCCAAATTAAACTTGTTATGTGAAAATTAGTGATTAAAGCTCTCACGAACTTGATGGCACACTTTACTTTCTTGCATTTAATAAACTTGAACCATTGCATTCATCATTGTTGCGTATATGCTTGCGCTTTATAAGTTGAAGTTAGCAGAACCATGTATCATGGGGAACACTTTCAACATTGCACTTGTACATTGTACCTAGTTGATATCATGTTCTTTTGCTTATGGATCCCGGCAGTGTGAAATAAAAGGGGAACTTGTAAGCTCATGGAGTTTGTATTTGTGTTAGAGAAACGCCTGGACCGCTAGCCTAATCCATGCCTAATCTTGGTGGAAACTTGCAGCATAACCATAATGAGCACTCTAGAAGCATCCTCAATAAAAACCTATGCAAATAGCAAATAAAAAGATCGATGAGATGCTCATTGTCTGCTTGCCTTGTCATTTTGATTATGAGATAGCTCATGTATCATGTGCAAGGGGTACCCCGTTGGTGGCTCTCTATGATACATATGTACTTACAATGACAAGAGCTTACTTGTGACTAAAGTTGAGTAGCATGAGGTTCGATCTTCGTAAGTAAGGGGCTTGAGATTTCAGCTTATAACTTGTCAAGCATATCCTCTTAGTTGTGTCACTTTAACCTTAATCACCTAATGATGATGATGATAGGGGCAATGAGAGCTGAAAGCTAATAAGTACCATGATTTTTGGAAGCTCTTTATGAAACTTGAATCCCTAATTCCTTCTATGAATGCCTTTCTTTTACTTTTATGTTGAGTCTCCACCTTCTATCTTTATGCACCTACTTTGAGAGCATAGTGGCCATTCTTAGTTCTATGTGCATTGTCCCAAGACTTATTGATTGATGCATAATTTTGATATTGCTTGTTCTTAAACTATTTGTATCTTGTCACTCTTATGAACTTTGAAGGTGTCCTATGCATTTATGTTTGCTACTCTATAGGGGACAAGCTGAATGCTACTATGCTATGTTTTCTCTATGTGAAACAAACAAACGTCTTGCAAAGCATTGTTATACATGAATCTTTTGTTTGTGTCTTTTCATGTTACAACATAGTTGCTATGTCTTATTGTTAGAACTTTATCTTTCATGTTATGATTGAAGTACTATGATCCCAGCTATCATTGTTTACAAATACTTTGATCAAGTTTATGATGGTGCATGTCACCTAAAAAATTATTCTTTCTTTTTGTCACTTACCCACTCGAGGACGAGCAGGAGTTAAGCTTGGGGATATTGATACGTTGCAAATGTATCCATAATTTTTGATGTTCCATGCTTAGTTTTATCTACTTTCTTTATGTTTTTCCCACACTTTGGAGTACTTTATATACACTTTCTTGGACTAGCCTATTAACAAGAGCCATAGTGCGAGCTGCCTGTTTTCTGCTGTTTTTGGTTCCAGGAAAGTCAGAAAATGAATATTCTCGGAATTGGACGGGACAAAAGCCAAAGTCAGTTTTTCACCGAGGGGGACACGGAGCCAGAGTATGAGACGGAGAGAGGCCAGGGGGCCGCCACACCACCTGGCCGTGCGGCTAAGCCTGGCCCACGCCAAGGGGTGGTCTGGCCGCCTCGGGCACTCCATCGGCCTCCCCTTTCGCCTATAAGATTCCTCCGATATAGAAACCCTAAGTACCCGATCAAAATTCCATGAAAGAGTCTGTAGCCGCCGTCATCTCCATCCCTAGATCGGGAGGGATCTGAAGCTCTTCCCGACACCCTGCTGGAGGGGAGAATTCACCCTAGAGGCCTTCTTCATCATCATGCAAGCCTCCGGTGTGATGCGTGAGTAGTTCATCCTTGGACTACGGGTCCTTGTAGTAGCTAGATGGCTGGTTCTTCTCCTTTGTGCTATCATGTTTAGATCTTGTGAGCTCCATTCATGATCAAGATCATCTATTTGTAATCATACATGTTGTGTTTGCGGGGATCCAATGGATATTGAGATGCTATTTCAGATTGATTATTGATTATATCATGTCTTTGTTATTTGTGATCTTGCATGCTTTCCATTTTTAGTAGCTATCTTGGCCAAGTAGATGCTAGCAACTGCAAGAGTTAGTATGTATGCTCGATAGTGGGTTCATGCCTCTAGTAATCTGGGTAAGTGACAGAAATCTCTAAGGTACTAGATGTGTTGTTGCTACTAGGGAGAAAACAACAATCCTTTGTTCATAGAACAATCGTATTATTTACTTTACACGCAATGCGTAATGCAATTATCTGTTGCTTGCAACTTAATACTGGAGGGGGTTCGGACGATAACCTAAAGGTGGATTATTAGTCATAGATGCAGTTGGATTACGGTCTATTTATAATGTTGTAATGCCCAATCAAACCTCAAAGGAGTCAAGTTGAGTAGTATATGCATGATTGCTTTCTCGATGTTTGTCAATTGCCCCGCTGTAATTTGTTCACCCAACGTATCATCTATTTTAAGGAGAGCCACCACTAGTGAACTATGGACCCCGGTCTTTTCTTTTACCATCAATCTACAACTGTTTACTGCTTGCTGTTTACTTTTTGCAAGCTTTTACTTTCTTCCACACAATACGTTTAATCCTTTGTTTTCAGCAAAACTGGTGAGATTGACAACCTCACTGTAAGTTGGGGGCAAAGTTATGTGGTTGTGTTGTGCAGGTTTCCACGTTGCTGCTAGCGCCGGTAGTGCGCCCTGCCAAAGTCCAGCTAGCAACACCTTGGAGGTGTTTCCTTGCTCCTACTAGATTGATAACCTTGGTTTCATAACTGAGGGAAAACTTAATGATGTGCTCATCATACCTTCCTCTTGGGGTTCCCGAAAGAGGTCGATATTTTGGGCCATCATGGTACTACTTCTGTTATGTCTCGCAAAAATTGTAATCATGGGATTGCGATGTATGGCATAACAGGCATCTAGGATTAAAAATTCGGGTGTTGACAAGTTGGTCAGATCCATCCTGACCATAAGAGACCCTAGTTAGAATGGACGTCCGAACAAAAACTTAGTTTCAAAACAAAAGAAGTGAGTATTTATGAAAACCTATTCCCACTTTTATCCTTGAGATTCTTTCAAAAAAAATCATGTTCCTCAAAAATTCTTGCATTCCTACATAAAAATTGACACACTTGATCACCTCACTAACTTACTTATCCTAAATTCTTATAGATGGAAGTCTAGTATTGCAAGTTCTACCAGTTGGGCAACGGAGGCCAATTGATCTTTGAGAGGGATCTAGATGCAGTGTTAGAGTATCTTGAGCGCCCGCATCTAGAATTCTTCGGGGCCCAACTCAACGATCACATAGGAGGAGATCTACAATGGCTGATAGTTGCAAATCTCAGAGGCAAGATGGAAGCACCCACTTCGGAGAAGATCCAATTTACCTTGCGCGAGAACAACTGGCTAGATGGGTTAGCCAGGGCTATGCATGAAGCTCTTGCCCGTCTGTGTTGGCAAAACATCAACCTCTAGGGAACTCACTTTGCTCACTTCGCAAGGTGTGATTCTATGGGAATCCGCTTGGAGATGCCAGGACACCCGTTGCTGAAGCACCAGGTGGACAATCTTGACCTCATGTTGTATGATAGGCAGAAGGAGTTGGACAACACCCGTGCCTACGCCAACCACAACCATGCCATTGCCGTCAGGAAGGACCAGACCCTCGCCATTCTCCCTCAGGAGCGCCAATCACTTTGTCGTCAGCGTGACAAGAAGGATCGCACCATCGATCGTCTTCGCAAGAAGGTGGCCGCTCTCGAGAAGACCATCCGTGAACAGGAAGTTCAGCTTGAAGCGAAGGAGGAGGAAGGTGAAGATATCCAGGGAGATCTTTACTCTTACCTCAGTGATGAAAACGACTACCTGGAGAATTATGACATGGAGTTCCACACTGATGATGATGATTCTGACTTCATTGATGATGATTAGATGCACTTGATCACTATCGTAGGAATGAGTTGTACCGGTCCCACTGTATCATAGTTTCACAGAATGGTTCTTAAAACCATCAGTTTTCTATTTGTGTTGTGGTGTGTGTTTGTATTGTGTGTTTCAAATGAATGAATGAGAG
This sequence comes from Avena eriantha, assembly GCA_910589775.1. NCBI lineage: Eukaryota > Viridiplantae > Streptophyta > Magnoliopsida > Poales > Poaceae > Avena > Avena eriantha. The sequence goes on from OU342744.1 coordinate 150,842,539, forward strand.
AAGTTGTTAGTTTGCCAAACCTGAGTCAAACTCAAAGTTTAAAGCTTATGAAACAAAACCATGAACCTTAGAAATTTCCCTCTTATCTCATTATCTCTCTCAATCTTCGGATGACTCGTGGAAATCCAGGAGGAAGCAACTCATCTCAGGACCCAATGCTGCAGATTCTGCAGATGCTAGTTTCTGATCGTGAAGCTAGTAGAGCTGAACGCCAAGCCAACCTAGCCACTCTTCAACAGATAGCTCAGATGGCCCACAATAACCAAGGTCACGGAAACCAGGATCACCATGGATCCAAGCTCAAGAACTTTCAGAATACCAACCCACCTATCTTTAGTAAGTCTGAGGACCCCTTAGATGCTGATGACTGGCTGCAAACCATGGAGAATAATCTAGAGGTCACAGGAGTTGAAGCCAATGAGAAGGTACTGTTTGCCACCAATTACCTGGCAGGAGATGCAAGAGCCTGGTGGAATAGCAACCATACCATGAACGAAGGTCAGATGATGACTTGGGAAGCATTCAAGATCAAGTTCAGTCGGACTCATGTGCCCCAAGGTTTGGTCACCCAGATGAGGGATGAGTTCAGGGAACTGAAGCAAGGAAGGATGACGGTAGTAGAGTACCGTGACAAATTTCTGTCCCTAGCTAGATATGCCCCTGATGAGATTAACACCGAAGCAAAGAAGAAGGAAAGGTTCCTAAATGGATTGCATGATGAGATGCAGACTGTGTTAGTCAACATCTGTTTTGCAGATCTAGAAGAGCTAGTAGATTCTGCCATTCAGATGGAAGGGAAGATAAACCAAGCCAATGACAACCGCAAGCACAGGATGATGAACCAGACTGGATCCCACCATACTCAGAAGTATCACCCCAACCCGTCTGCAGGATATGCCCCAAGAAACAACAGATCCCCTATGTCCCGTCCAAGCTATCCCAATCATAGTGGAGGAAACCTGAAGTCTGGAGCAAACCACAACAACAACCCCGGCAACTCCAATAACTTCAACTGTGCACCGCCCAAGTCCAACAACAACAACAACAACAATACTGCCCCAAGGACTGGAAGCAATGTTGTGCCTATTGTAGGAAAAGACAAGTCCCAGATTACTTGCTTTGAATGTGGAGTCAATGGTCACTACTCCAACGAGTGTCCCAAGAAGCTTGCAGCAGCCACCAATGTGAATGCACCCGCTCAACAGCAACGTCGTGTTCAGCCTAGAAGGAGATTTGCCCCAGGGAACTCGCTCAACCGCAACGGTCGTCTGTTCCACATGAATGCTCAAGAAGCTCAGGAAGTGCCCATGTCGTGTTGGGTATGTTTTCTGTTAACTCAGTACTTGCAAGAGTGTTGTTTGATTATGGAGTATCACACTCGTTTGTTATAGAAGAATTTGCATGCACTAGTAAGATTCAACCAACAAAATTGAAGCATGTTATGATAGTTCAAATACCTGGTTCAACCACCAAAGCTAGAAAAATTTGCAAAGATGTACCTATTAGAATCCATGGAATATATTTTTATGCCAATCTAATAGTACTTGGAACCAAAGGTTTGGAAGTTTTTCTAGGAATGGACTGGATGTCGAAACATAAAGGATTGATCGACTGTGCCAAGAAATCCATAACCATGACCAGTAGCTCCGGAGTATCAGTAGAGCATGTACCTAAGACCTTGCCCCGTCAATTCAAGTGCAACAAGAGTCTAGCCCAACCAACCCTAGACCAAGTCAGAGTAGTCTGTGAATACCTCGACGTATTCCTAGATGAATTGCCCGGTATGCCCCCAGATCGGGATATCGAGTTCATTATTGAACTAATTCCTCGAACTAGACCCATAGCTCAGAGACCTTATAGTATGAACCCATCTGAATTAGTGGAGCTGAAGAAGCAACTTGATGCTATGCTGGAGAAAGGTCTGATGTAACCAAGCGCGTCACCATGGAGACCGCTTGTTTTGTTTGTGGATAAGAAAGATGGAGGTAACCGTTTATGTACGGATTATCGAAAGTTGAATGATGTCACCATCAAGAACAAGTACCCACTGCCAAAGATAGAGGATCTTTTTTACCAGTTGATCGGTACCAGAGTGTTTTCTAAGATTGATCTTAGAACTAGTTATCATCAACTTAAGATTCGTGCAATGGATATTCCAAAGACTGCCTTTACCACCAAATATGGATTGTATGAGTATACTGTCATGTCTTTTGGATTAACCAATGCCCCCCCTTATTTCATGAATAATATTTTTATGAACTTCCTGGATAAGTTTGTCGTTGTTTTTATTGACGATATTCTGATCTATTCCAAGTCAGAAGGAGACCATGAGCTACACCTTAGAACCATCCTTGAAACCCTTAGAGAGCATCAGTTGTATGCTAAGTTTAGCAAATGTGAGTTCTGGTTAAAGGAAGTAGGATCCCTAGGACATATCGTGTCGGCAGGAGGAGTCGATGTCGATCCCGCCAAGATCAAAGATGTTGAAGAACGGAAAGCCCCAACCACTCAAACCCAAGTCCGTGCATTTCTCGAATTAGCGGGATATTACCGCAAGTTTGTTAAAGGATTTTCGAGCATCGCAAGACCGATGACCCAATTGTTGAAGAAAGATAAGAAGTTCGAATGGACTAACAAATGTGAAGCAAGTTTTCAAGAGCTCAAGAAGAGATTGATTTCAGCCCCAATCTTGATTATGCCGGATATCAAGAAGCCTTTTGATGTGTATTGTGATGCATCCAAGATTGGTCTTGGATGTGTGTTGATGCAAGAAGGCAAAGTCATAGCATATCTATCTAGACAACTGAAGCAGCATGAGCAGAACTACCCTACCCATGACCTTGAACTAACAGCCGTAGTTTTAGCTTTGAAGACATGGCGTCATTACCTTATGGGTAACCGCTGTGAGATTTATTCAGATCACAAGATTCTGAAGTATATTTTCACCTAGAAGGAGATGAATATGAGGCAAAGGAGATGGATAGAGTTAATCAAGGATTATGACCTTGACATTCACTATCACCCCGACAAAGCCAATGTGGTAGCGGATGCTCTTAGCAGATTGCCGTGTAGATTAAACGCCATGATTAAAGAAGCCCAACCAAGTTTGCATGAAGAGTTGGAGCAGTTTAGAACGGAGCTAGTTAGCAAAGGATTTTTAGCTAGCATAGAAATTCAACCCACTTTGGTTAGTTAGATCAAGGAGGCGCAGAAAGGAAATTCAAGTATTTACGGAATCAAACATCGTATCGGTACAGGGAAGGTACCCGGATTCGCCGAGGATGAAGAAGGAGTTTTGTGGTGCAAAGGACGTATTTGTGTGCTAGCAGATTCCGAGCTAAAGCAAGTTATCATGCAGGAAGCTCATGATACTCTTTATTCTATCCACCCCGGAGGAACAAAGATGTATCAGGATTTGAAGGAGCAATTTTGGTGGCACAAGATGAAGAGAGAAATCGGAAGCTATATAGCCAATTATGATATCCGTATGACTTTTGCAACCATTGCAGATTACAGAATGGAAATGGGATTCTGTTGGAATGGATTTCATTACCGGTTTGCCTACTTCTAGTAGAGGAAATGACTCTATTTGGGGTCATAGTGGATAGACTGTCTAAGGTAGCCCATTTTATACCTATCAAGACCACCTACCAGAGTTCGTAGCTAGCAGAGCTGTACATTGCTAGGATCATAAGTTTGCATGGAACCCCTAATACCATAGTGTCGGATCGAGGAACCCAATTTACCTCAAGATTTTGGCAAAAAGTCCAAGAAGGATTAGGAACCAAGATGAACTTCAACACAGCTTATCACCCGCATACCACAGACTGAAAGAGTCAACCAAATCTTAGAAGATATGTTGAGAGCTTGTGTGCTAGAGTATGGATCAAAATGGGAAGATTGTCTGCCTTTCGCAGAATTCTCATACAACAACAGTTATCAAGCCAGTTTGCAAATGGCCCCCCTTTGAATTTCTATATGGAAGAAAATGTCGTACCCCCTTGAATTGGTTGCAAGTAGGAGAGAGTCAGATTTCGGACCCGACATCCTACGAGAAGCTGAAGAGAAGGTTCACAAGGTCCGTGAACACCTCAAGAGCGCCCAATCTAGACAGAAGAGTTATGCGGACAAGATACATCGAGACCTGACCTTCAATGTCGGAGATTTCATGTATATCAAAGTATCGCCCCTGAAGGGAATGCAGCGTTTTCAACTGAAAGGGAAGTTAGCCCCCAGATATATTGGACCCTTCAAGATTCTGAATCGCTGAGGAGAAGTATCTTATCAACTGGAACTTCCAGAGGAGATGTCAGCCATCCATAATGTGTTCCATATCTCGTTACTTCGCAAATCCCTAGAAGTTCCGGAGAAGACCAAAGTGTTTAAGAACATTGATCACCGAGCCATAGATATCAACAAGGATCTGACGTATCATGAAGTACCCATTCGTATCTTGGAAGAAGCCTTCAGAACCACCAGGACCCGGAGTATCAAGTTTCTCAAGATCCAGTGGAGCAACCATATGGTAGAAGAAGCTACTTGGGAGCGAGAAGATTACATTAGGATTGAGTTTCCAAATCTCTTTAGTTCATATTTTTCTTAAATATCGGGACGAGATTTTGTTTAAGGAGGGAAGGTTTGTAACACCCCAAAAATGTTAATCAAGATTATCAAGTTCTAATCACCCAAGTTTAGGGTTAACAAAAACTTTTATTACAAAATTTAATATGAATGCATGTGTGTTTTGCATTAGTGTATGATTGAGTGAAATTGCCATGTTTGATTGCTACAAATGATGAGGAATGGTTTAAAGATGAATACTACATCATCTAGGCCACTTACAAACACAATCAAAAGAAAAAGAAATCAAATATGAATTAAATAAGCTAATGGTCATTTTGACCAAAGTTAACCACTAGGCCACTTTGAGTGTTCCTAGAAAATAATTTCTAACGGAAACAATTCCATTTCTTTTCACCCCTTGCTAGACCAAGTAAAAGTGAATCCAAGCCCACTTTACCAACTCACGAAAACTATTTTCAAATATATTTAAAGGATAGTTCAAATTTGAATCAAGTGTAGGTACTAAGATCACCATTTTGCAAAAACCACTCAAACCAATTCACCTTGTCTTTTCCAAGCAACCATATACACTCAAGCATAAGATAAGATCACTCACCAAATTTCATTCAAAATTTTCAAACTTTAGTTCTTTCGGCAATTTAATCAAACACCTGGCAGACACTAATCAAATCCTGGCCTAACTTCACTGTCTGGGCATTGATCACTCGACCAATTGCCCTCATTACACTCCCCTGTCTCCCCCAGCCTCTAGCAGCACCAGACAAGCATCCCCTCTTTGCCGTTGCACCAGTGCGCCGCCGCCCGAAGCCGCCGCGCCAGGTCGACCATGAACCACTCGCAACAGACCACGCCGCCGTCTCCCATGACACGCACCAGATAGGTGACCGTCCACCTCCACCCATGTTTAGGCCTTTCCCACAGCCAGGCCCTAGACCACCCCAGCATCGCCGTTCCCAGTGTCTCTGCGCCGTGCCGAGAGCGCGCTAGAGCACCGCAGCCGACTAGCTCGCACACGCCGCGCCTAGACCTCACCTCACGTACACAGACTCGCCATGATCACAGCTAGCTCTAGACACCCCCGTTCGCCTCCACGCGACCCGTAGCACCCGTGCACCGTCTTGAACACCGTCGGTCCCGCGCAGAGCATCGCACGAGCCCGACTGTCCTCGACCGCCCCGTGCCGTGCCATTACGCCCATGATGACCGCCAGGGAGCACCGCACCGCCCCTACCTGCAGCCTAACTTGGTTTAGTAATTTACCTCCTGGATCTATTGATAGCCCTGATTACTTGATTAGTAATTTCCTGCAGAAATATTTTCCTCCTAGTGATAGACATGCTATTTTGCAGGAACTTTTGGATTTTAAATAGGGCAAAAAAGAGATATTGCCCGAATCTTGGGCAAGGTTTTGTGTTGTGATTCATGCACAGGTTGGATGTCCATTACCTAAGAATGAGCTTCTTGATATATTTTATAATGGACTAACAGAAGAATCTAGGACATACCTGGATAGCTGTGCTGATTGTGTTTTCAGGAATAGGACTCCCAAGGAAGCGGAGGAATTAATGGCTATAATAAGCAAGAACTATGAAGATTGGAATCCTCGTGAACTAGCTATACCTGAAGTAATTATACCTGAACCAACTATACCGACGCCTATACCATCATCTAATAAGAGGGGAGTTATTGAATTGAATGATGAAGTGATGAAGGAGGCTAAGAAATGTCTTAAGGAGAAGGGAATTAAAGCTGCAGATGTCAAGAATTTACCTCCTATAGAAGAATTATGTAAGCCTATCCCTTATTCATCCACTATTGAGGTACACTCTCTCCAAAACTTTGATGAAGGTGATATCCCTTACTTTAAACCTCCTGATCAATGCTTAGAAGAATTTGATATTTTCATTGTTAAGCAAGATAATTTTAATAAAAGGGTGCAAAATCATCTAATGGAAAACTCTAGAGCTATTGTTGAGTTGAAGGATATTGTGGAAAGAACCTCTAATGATGTTAAAATGCTTGTTAAACATTTTCAAATGGTTCAAACTCAATAGATCAACTTATTAAAGTGCAAAAATACTTGCTAGTTAATGTTGCTAAAGAAAAACATGCTTATGAGATTAGAACAAGAAGTGGTGCTGCTACCCAGGATCCTCTATATCCTGAGGGGCATCCCAAAAGAATTGAGCAAGATTCTCAACAATCTGAAAATAGTGGTACTACTCATAAGAAAAAAAAAACATAAAACTATTGTAGACCCCTCTGAACCTGCTAAACATCCTAATAGTATATCTATCTCTGATGCTGAAACTGAAAGTGGTAATGAAGAAAATGATGTTCCTGATCAAGAAAAATTTGAAAAGCACACTAAGAATACTAAATACACCAAAGAAGATTTTGTTGCTAAGAAACATGGTAGTGAAAGAGAGACTTGGATCCAAAAAACCTATGCCTTTCCCTGATAAGAAACACAAGTCAAAGGAAGATGAACACTATAATAAGTTTTGTGAGTGGATGAAACCTTTATTCTTGCAAATTCCTTTGACTAATGCTATTAAATTGCCTCCTTACTCAAAGTATATGAAGGATATTGTCTCGAATAAAAGGAAGATCCCTAATGAAGAAATTTCTACTTTGCTTGCTAATTATTCCTTTAATGGCAAGGTTCCAAAGAAACTTGGAGACCGAGGGATTCCAACTATTCCTTGCTCTATTAAGAATAGTTATGTTAGAACTGCTTTGTGTGATTTGGGAGCTAGAGTTAGTGTTATGCCTTTTTCTCTCTATAAGAGACTTCAACTAGAAAAATAAATACCAACTGATATATCTTTGCAAATGGCTGATAAATCTACCACTATTCCTGTTGGTATATGTGAGGATGTGCATGTTCAAGTGGCTCATAATTGCTTGATATTAACTGATTTTTTTGTGCTTGAAATGCCTGAAGATGATAAAATGTCTATTATTCTTGGGAGACCTTTTCTTAATACTACAGGAGCTGTTATTAATTGTAATCAAGGAAAGGTGACCTTCACTGTTAATGACAAGGAACATACTGTCTATTTTCCCAAGAAGATTGATAGGACTTATGGTTTGAATTCAATTGAACATGTTGAGGGCATTCAAGTTGGAGAAATATATTGTCCCATACCAAGAGAAAATTTTGAAACTATTATGATTGGGACCATTGCTATCAAGGTTGAGGTAACATAATCATTAGTGGAATACAAAGTTTTGTTTCACATAAAATTGTTTTGGTAACAAGACCTGATCAACCTTGTTAACAAAAGGATTTCATTGAACAAAACAATGTTTTCACCATGATTATCTCTGCTTGCTTCTATTCTATCCACTTTAGTTTTTTGCTTTCGTTTAGTTTTCTTTTCTGTTGTTAGTTGCTTGCATGTTAGAGTGTCTTAGAAATTCTGAAGTTCTAGCCTTGTTTTGTCATTGCATCATTCCAAAAACCTTTTTCTGTCAGAAAAATCATTCATCTATACCTGAAAATTGCCCAAAAATAAAGTGTCTCGAAAAATTCCAGAAAATTCATATTAAAATATTTACGTGAAAAAGGGGCAGAGGAGTGCCTGGAAGGTACCAGGGGGCCCACCAGGTAGGCACACCTAGGGCGCGCCTAGGGCGTGCCTACCTATGGTGTGGGCCACCCCTTGCCCTCCACTCACTCTCTCACTTGCCATTTTCTTCTCTCTCCCGATTAAACACCAGTTCATTGCTCAAAATCGCATTCTTGATGTGCTTGCCCTCGATTTTTCGATCTCCCTTCTCAGCCCATCTTTGCTGCTGAAATTTGGTGCATTTGTTCTTCGGTATGTGACTCCCCCGCTTGTCCAAGTAGATTTGTGTTTAGTGGTTTATATCTTGAGTATTTTGCTGTTGTAGGTGACAGGTTATGAGAGCTTGTAAGCTTGTTTGATGCTTAGAGATATAGTTTTGATGCATGTTTAGGCCTCTTACAAGTCCCTATGAGTAGTGCCCTTCATTATATATTCCCTTTGCAAACACTTGTTTAATAGATGTTTAAATTTCAGAATAGAAGATGAATGAGCATCAACTAAACCAACATGAACTGAGGGTGCCTAAGGTTATGAAGGTTCACCGAGTGGAGGAAGTTTTTCCTTCCATCTATCCATGCTCCGAATTCATGAGAGTTGTAGGAATTTTGCAGGACTTCCATACTTTGGTTGCTAATGCAAGATTGGAGCACTTTTTGGAAGATGAGCCTTGTCAATTTGTGAAACTAACGATGTCTGTAGTACAGGACTTTCAATTTAGTTACTCTTTGCCTAACCCCATGGTCCACTACAAAATATACAATATAGCTGTCGACCTTTCTCTCGATGATTTTTGTGCAGCTATTAAGGTACCTCAGTGGGGATCATGTGGAAGGATTAAAGAGCGACCTGCACCACTCATGGACTTGTACGTAGAGATTTGCCAAGGGAGCGGCTTCTCGAAGGAGACCGGGAAAATCCGTAACATTCATCTCCCCTCCATTCGCTACTTTGCCTACTTTATTGCCAAGTGTGTTCTTGCTAGGAAAACTTCCAATAAGTTATCTTCATATGATCTAGCATTCATCTCTGCTGCTCTTAAACGAGATAGGTCTTACAACTTGGGTGCTTTGATACCTTTTTGTCTTGCTGCTAACCGCGAGAAAGGTGGAATTTGTGGGGACCTCATTGCTTCTCTTTTACTAGCATTGCATGGTTTAGTGCCTCATCATCTAGACCTACAATTTCCATAGAAAGGCTTGATCTTAATTCCATGATACAACATAGATTTGTTTCTTCGTGGGCTAGTTTGAGTGAGTTGTCTTATCAAATAATCTTTCTGAAAGCTGGTTGGAGAAGGAGCAAGTCCAGGCGTGTTGTTCTTTTGCATGCACCTGTTTTGTTTAACCTTGATAACATGGTAGGATGGTCCCTCACGGAGGAGGAGTTTGATACGTATTTGGGAGAGCTCTCTCAACAGGAGGAGGATACTAGAAGGGAGGTCACAGATGATTCGGTCCATCCCTCGAATGAGGGGGAGTCTTCATATCAGTAGCCTACCTATGATTGGGGAGTTTCTTCTTCTTCCCAAGGGCCCAACTACGATCATGCTTACAATGACCCGCCTGCTTTGAACCCTTACTCGTATCTGGATTGATACCCACTTAGGACAAAAGCCTAAGCTTGGGGGAGGTACACCGACATCGCACTCATCTCCATATCACTTTGCATCAGCACTTTGTCTATTCATGTTTCGTTCTCTTTTTAGTTTTCGTTCTCTCTTTGCTTTTGCTTTCTAAAACACAAAAAGACCAAAAATATTTCTGTTGTTTCTCTTTGGTTTGCTTCTTCCTTTTTGCCTTGGTTTGCTTGCTTTGTTGAACTATTCGAAAAACACAAAAAGATTTTGCTTTGCTTGTTCTTCCCTTTTTGGTTCTTGTTTTAAAAAATCGAAAACACCAAAAATATTTGTTGTTCTTCTTTGGTTTTGTGAGTTTTGTTGCAGGGTTTAGCAGTCCTCAGTGGGATTTGGTTTCATGTTATTATTCAAGTCACACAAGTGAAGGGCAATATTGAGGATTAATGACAACTTGAGGTGTGGTAAGAGGCTGGTAACGAACTCTATTTGTTTTTGTTTTTGTACATATACTCATCACTGTGGGCGTGATTAGTCTGTTCATGTAGGGTGTATGTTGTTCATGGATGCTTAGTAGTTCTTGCTTTCATATGATTAGTTCCAGCTTGCTAATAGTTTGTAGCATGGCATATGAATGTTTGCTTGCATTACTCTATTCATAACTTGGTATGACACCGTGGTATCCTCCTCTGAGTGTTTCACTTGAATTGACTTGGCACATGCTCACGCATACATATGACTGAAATAATCCGTTAAGCCTCAATGAATTATTTTGCCTTGAGGGTCTTGAATCACTTTCATGCAATGATTAGTCATGTTTTGTTGCAAGCATGATTATGACATTTATTGCTCTCTCGGTTGTCGCTCCCTTCTATTGCTAGTCTTCACTTACACTGAGTATGTTTTACTCATGTTTCTAACTCCCTAAAACCAAAGATCGCCAAAAGTGTCCACCAAATCTACCTATTAGCATCATTTGCCGTTCCGTGCATATTAAGTATGCCCTGTTTTCTTCCCAATAAAATGTTTGCTTGTTATGAGAAAGTTAGTTAGTAAAGCTCTCACGAACTTGATGGCACTTTATTTCCTGCACTTAATAAACCTGAACCATTGTGACTGTCCATGAAAGTTATATGCTTGCAAATTATAGGCTGGGGATTAGCAGAACCGTGCTGTCATGAGGAACACTTTCAACACATGTAAATATATACCCAGTTGATATCATGCTCTTTTGTTTGCGGATGTCGTCGGTGTGAAATAAAAGGCGAACTTGTAAGTCCATGGAGTTATGTATGTGTGTTAGAGAAACGCTGGTCTAATCCATGCCTAATTATGGTGGAAACCTATAGCGTAACCATAATGAGTATCTATGAAGCATTCTTCTTATAAAAAAAGAGATAGCTATTGAGAAAAGAAAAAACAGATATGAGAAAAGAGGAAAGAGAGAAAAAGCACCATTTTCCCATGGTAAATAGATTGCTGAGATACTCGTTGTCTTCTTGCCTTGTCATTTTGATATGAGGATTCTTCCGTATCATCAGGCAAGGGGTACCCCATTGGCGGTTCTCTATGATACGCACGTATTTGAAGGAGATATGCCCTAGAGGCAAATAATAAATAGGTTTTTATTGTCATATCTCAATTAGTTTATAATAGAGGAAATCGAAAGGGAACCGAAAGGTGTTTCGGGTCAAGACGGATTTTGTAATATGTATTTATATATTAATTAATGTAATTAATATTAAATATAATATTAAAATCTAATTTGAAGGGTTATTCTACTAATGGGCCTAACTTCCTAGTGAATAAAGGCCCACAAGGGAAAACCGGAGAAGGGAACGGCCAAGGGCCAAAGGGCCAAGGCCCAACCGCCACAAGGGGTCCGACCTAGCCAGCCTAGGGCTGTGCGTGGGGTGGGGCCCACCCCTGGCCGGCTAGCCCATGAAGCCCTAAGGGCCCATGCGCCTCCCCCTCTCCCTTGAATAGTCCCACATGGGAAACCCAAAGGGGAGGGCACACCCCATCCCCCTATATAAAGGGGTGCCCATGGGTGGGATTAGTACACACCAACAATTGGAGAAGTCCTTTGGTTGACTTCCTCCTTCTCTCTCTCTCTAGCCCTTGTGACCATGGCCCCAAGTCTAGGCTGTGCGATCAAGGCACACATGCAGTATTCCGTTGCGCTGCAGGGATTCCTAGCCGGATATCAACTTCCGCACTCCCGGCGGGATCGGGGAGCCGGAGGTCTCATCGTGCACCGGATGTGTACGAAGACACGAGGCGCAACACTTGGGGCGCTTAAATGTCGTGAGCCAGAGCTGTTGCACGATGAAGATGAAGAAGGAGCAAGGGGTGACCTGCGAGGAGCTTCGCGCCCTTGAGGTCGGCTACGAGTACGACTACTTCAACCACGTTCCCCGCGGAACGTTAACCGCGTATGGTCTACAAGGGTATGTATTCTCTACGCTCCGGCCGTTACCGCATTACTACATAGATAGATCCTAGGCAGTTTTGGGGTTACATCGTAGGAAATTTTTTGTTTTCTGTTGCGATCCCCAACAGTGGTATCAGAGCCGATCTATGCTTAGGAGTGTTGTACGGCCAGTACGCACAAGTTTTGTGCGGGCATTGATCCCTTAGTTGTTACCCTCTAACGTGTACTTTTTTATATCGCGGTATTGTTTGATGAAGCGGCCCAGACCGACCTTACACGTATTCGTACGCGAGACTGGTTCCACGCTCAACATATGGCTTGTACCGTATAAGTGGCTAGCGGGTGTCTGTATCTCATTCAATAGTTGATATAGCATTTGCAACGGAGGGCCCCGAAAGGGGTGTAATAGAGACAACCGTTGGATCCATGTTGTGGTTGGGAAGTTCATAGTTTAGAAACGGTTCTAGTGTGAAAGCCCTAACAACCACATAAAACTTGCAATAGATAAAGTAGAGGCTTCTAACTTTATTTGCAGGGGGCATGTGATTATGATATGGCATTGGTCGTTGCAAAGGTAAAGTAGTTTACTTTTCTGTTACTAAGTAGTATAGTAATAGTCATCATTCTGATGGACGATCTGGTGGAGGCATCGTGGACTTGGCACCAAACCAAGGGCAAGATGGAGATCATGCCGTAGCGCTCGATGGAAATCAAGGCGCAAGAAAGACCATATCATATCACATTATACATATGATGTTGATACCCGTTTTACATCTTATTGGGTGCTAGTATTTAGATACTCAACGGTAGCAAATAAGATAATCCCTATTGAATTCCAATGTGTCGTGTTCCCCTTGTGTGTGCACCACCAAGAAAGTTCTTCAGTATGAGGCGCCCTGCGGTGAGTAGGGGTCAGACATATCTACGTTCGCATAAAGTGGGTGTAAGCCATGTTGCACAACGAATACACACAAGTTAGATTTGGCGAGCCTAGCACGTTAGAGAAGCGTGGCCTCGAAACACAAGAGATTGAAAGATCGAGCATGAGTCACATGGATGATGTGATTGACATTAGTGAATGTCTACCTTTGATAATGCACTGATGGCCGTGACGATCGGGGGAGGTGCAGAGGATGCGATCACTAAAATCGTCCAGGGGATGACAATTTTAGTGGAGACCAATTATAAATTGATCTCTTATTATAAACTTAGTCTAGATGTATGTTTGCAAATATCTTAGTAGACCTTGGCCTGTCCCATTGAGGTCCTTTGTGACCATGGGAATATATTGCTTAATGTGAAACTTAGCAAAAAGGGTCCAACTTCATAGATTAATACCCACGCCTGAGGGATATCCTCGTAAAATGTGATCTTCTCTTCTTGATAAAATAACCATTAGGAGATAATTCGATGACTCCGGAATGTTTGGAAAAACACTTAGCGATCTTTCATTAAGAGTTGAGAACTCTTAGAAGGGCTTGATTGCAAAAGGAGGTCATGGATGAAAAGGGTATATGTTAGATATACAAAATTATAAATGTTGTTTTTGCAAAACTTGTTGCAGCTTGCAAAGTATTTGATACTTGTCCCGTTTTGTGAAAACATGAGGATCTGCTTGAGAATTGCTGTTTTTGAGGCAACATGACTTGATGATGGCAAGCAAAACAGTTGATGGCCGACATCACCTCTTCCCTCAAAGTTTGTCATTTGGATTAGTGGACTTGAATGTAATTTGTAATCCTTGTTTGTGTGTCTTGCTTTTGGCAAGACGATTATTCATATGAACAAGTTACAAACTAGTTTGTACTATTCTTATGAACAATACCTTATGGTCACATTACGATTACAAACAAGTTGTTCTCATCACTATGTTAATGATAATAGTTTAAACATTTATAAAAGGATTAGAATGCTAAAAGATATCCAAAGTTTAATAATGAAAATACACTACAGTTTAAGTCATTTTGGTTATTCTAGGTTCTTTATGAAAGATCGGGGTCCTAGATGCAGAATCTAGAGACTTTGCAAAACCATGCCTCTTGGGCAGAATGACTAAAACTCCGCATTTTGGTAAAACGGTAATATGCGAAGAAATGTTGAATCTTATACATAGTGATGTATCACATTTTCAACAAATAGTGGAAATCATTATTTAATTGTGGACTTAAGTGAATAAGTGTATTTACTTAATGAAACATGAAGTTTGAAACGATTTGAATTGTTCAAATGAGTTCACAACAAAGAGGATATTGAATTAACAAGTCTTTTCGATTTGATCGACATGACTAAATTATTCAATTTAAGGTTTAGCATAAAAGGAACATGTGAAAATGTTTCACAAATTATGATAATTGGACGAATTCAAACTATGTTGAAGTGTCTAAACATCATAATCATTTTGTATTAGATACATATTATCTCTTATCGGGGTTATAGTTGTCATTTAGAGTTAAGATCAAAATAAGCAAACACTCATTTGAAATACAAAGGAACATCTAAAATATTCGTGGAAACAACACCATAAGTGTTATGGCACGTTCGAGTTTTTGGAGATTTCGACAAGCCGAAGTCGTGGCGAATAAACAAGTCTTTGTAGAGCATTCTTAGGAAGCTATGAATGCATCATCCACAAGGGGCAAACCTGTTGTTGTCCTAAGTTGATGTGTCTTGATCAAGATACATGTGGAAGAAAGTAAAAGATCGAAACAAGGTATTTGACCTTACCTCCGAATTGTTGAGTGGCGCAGCGGAATTTGTTTCGTGAATCCAAACTCTACAAATAGAGGAGAAACCAATGATAACGATCATAAAGTTTCAGGGAATAATTTTACTAAGGAAAGTAGGATTCAACTATATATTCTAACAAGTTTGTGGAATTATATTGTTAATTCACTTGTCATGTTTTGAACAAGACATACCTACGAAATACAAACAAGCATGATGAACCTAAGTACGAAAAATGAATGGTCATTGAAATCTCGTTAGTGGAATTCTCGAGTTGATGATGATCAAAGAATTTTGGAATGTCCAAGATTCTCGAGAGGATCTAGATTTGAGTTGAAGCTAAGTGAAATCTCTGGATCTTAAATATGAATGTCATATTTGAGTGGGAGCATGAAATCCTTCTGGGATATGTGGACGACATATGAAATGATGTGATTGGTGTTAATAATATTTAAGTTAGATAAATAAGGATGAAGTTGAAGTTATTAAACAATAAGATCTATCAAGATAGATTGGTGAGTTCAATAAACACTGCATGTCGAATGCTTCCTGGACTTGATTCTGAAAGATGTTCAGAATGTCCTAAGACAAGATCCTAAAGAAGCTCAGAATGAAACAAAGTAAGAAACTAGTTCTTGCTATATGAAGCATTAAGTATTGCAACTATGGTTGAAAGAAAGAGATGCGTTGCATCTCCTATGCCTCAGTCATAGGTTCTTCCATATAACCATGTTGTATACTCGACGTAATGTGACCCGAAGTTCTGGTTGGTAGGGCAAAGTCTTAACTATAAGAACGTGTCTTTAAGTGATTCATGAGTTGATCACTCAACCAGAATTAAGTTTGTACTTAAGTAGCAAAAATCAATGTAAGTGGCATAGTTGCATTTCATGCACTAGGATCTACAAAGATATAGAAGTATAAAGGCTCCATCTAATGGGATGTATAATGTTATGGCGGGGCTAGTTCGCTTTTAACATAGAATGATGTGTCCCAGGGCCCAGTGGCCATGAGAAAGCCCTCGAGGTTGATCTAACGTCACTGTAAGCTCCTGCAATCCGGCCTCGTTCTGCTTCCATGACTATAGCATATACACAAATGATAGCAAAGTGTGTTTCGAAGTTTAGATGAGAACGGTGAAAATGACCGTCATCATAAACACTAGAAACAAAGTCTCGCTTTGTTGCCAAACAAATACTTCGACCCATTATACAATAATGGTATGAATGTCAAAATTAGGAAGACATTAACGATTTGCAAAAGACATAATGATCTGGTAAAACAGAACATGGACATGACGTTTCCCATGAGCATGCATGATCTGTAAACGCATATGGTATATGGTTTATATGAGTAAAATGCGAGCTAGATTATTTGTACTCTAGTGCAAGTGGGAGACTGTAGGAGATATGCCCTAGAGGCAAATAATAAATAGGTTTTTATTGTCATATCTCAATTAGTTTATAATAGTTTCATATTGTGCTATAACTGTGCCAAGTAGAAACATTGGTACAGGTGTGGTATGAAACAACAAAGTCCCTAGTAGCCTCTATTTATACTAGTTCGTTAGTCACAAAGATGATCTGGGTTTCAAGATCATGGGCATTTATGCCGACTGACAACATGATCATATCATTGGAGAATGATGTGATTGGACATTCCTCAAAGGATTGCAACACGATCAAGTCATATAGTTCATTGTTGCAACAGCTATACCTAGACTCCTCCTTAGACCGTGAGATCATATTACTCACTGTTTCCCGAGGCTGCTTAGACTGCATCAAGCGCCACTTGGTAATACAGTGGTTATAAAGGTGTCGTTGGGCATTCCGAAGGAACACTAGATGACATGTGACTGCAAGATCGGGATTTGTTCACCCACATGAAGGGTAAAGATACATACGGTCGGCTTGGTGAGATTACATCCATAAATGTTGCAACATGTGACTAGGTCACGGGGATGTAATATCATGGTAACAAGAAAACAGAACTTGTTGTGAACGAGATTGAACAAGGTATGGGATACCAATGGTCGGATCTCAGACAAGTCGTATCGAGAAACAAAAGGAAGAGGATGCTACATTTAGTGGTTCAAACGACATTGTCATCAGGAATGCATAGGGGTCACATGGATATCCCTGGTCCCTCTGTTGATCATTGATTTAGATCATGTCTAGAGCATTCCTGAGCCGTGAGAGGATACACTTAAGGGTATGATGAGAGCGATCATTCGTTAGACGGAATCATAGTAGAGAAAGAGAGAAAGCCGGATTCGTTATGCAGAGAGATCCGAAGTTGTTCGGAGAAAGAATAAAGGACCCGAATCATTCCGGGAAAGATCCGAAGTCGCTCGGAGGAAATCGAAAGGGAACCGAAAGGTGTTTCGGGTCAAGACGGATTTTGTAATATGTATTTATATATTAATTAATGTAATTAATATTAAATATAATATTAAAATATAATTTGAAGGGTTATTCTACTAATGGGCCAAACTTCCTAGTGAATAAAGGCCCATGAGGGAAAGCCGGAGAAGGGAAGGGCCAAGGGCCAAAGGGCCAAGGCCCAACCGCCACAAGGGGTCCCACCTGGCCAGCCTAGGGCTGTGCGCGGGGTGGGGCCCACCCCTGGCCGGTTGTCCCATGAAGCCCTAAGGGCCCATGCGCCTCCCCCTCTCCCTTGAATAGTCCCACATGGGAAACCCAAAGGGGAGGGCACACCCCCTCCCCCTATATAAAGGGGTTCCCATGGGTGGGATTAGTACACACCAACAATTGGAGAAGTCCTTTGGTTGACTTCCTCCTTCTCTCTCTCTCTCTAGCCCTTGTGACCATGGCCCCAAGTCTAGGCTGTGCGATCAAGGCACACATGCAGTATTCCGTTGCGTTGCAGGGATTCCTAGCCGGATATCAACTTCCGCACTCCCGGCGGGATCGGGGAGCCGGAGGTCTCATCATGCACCGGATGTGTACGAAGACACGAGGCGCAACACTTGGGACGCTTAAATATCGTGAGCCGGAGCTGTTGCACGATGAAGATGAAGAAGGAGCAAGGGGTGACCTGCGAGGAGCTTCGCGACCTTGAGGTCAGCTACGAGTACGACTACTTCAACAATGTTCCTTGCAGAACGTTAATCGCGTATGGTCTACAAGGGTATGTATTCTCTACGCTCCGACCGTTACCGCATTACTACATAGATAGATCCTAGGCAGTTTTGGGGTTACATCATAGGAAATTTTTTCTTTTCTGCTGCGATCCCCAACAGTGGTATCAGAGCCGATCTATGCATAGGAGTGCTGTACGGCCAGTACGCACAAGTTTTGTGCGGGCATTGATCTCTTAGTTGTTACCCTCTAACGTGCACTTGTTTATATCGCGGTATTATTTGATGAAGCGGCCCGGACCAACCTTACGTGTATTCATACGCGAGACTGGTTCCACGCTCAACATACGGCTTGTACCGTATAAGTGGCTAGCGGATGTCTGTCTCTCATTCAATAGTTGATATAGCATTTGCAACGGAGGGCCCGAAAGGGGTGTAATAGAGACAACCGTTGGATCCATGTTGTGGTTGGAAAGTTCGTAGTTTAGAAACGGTTCTAGTGCGAAAGCCCCTAACAACCACGTAAAACTTGCAATAGATAAAGTAGAGGCGTCTAACTTTATTTTGTAGGGGGCATGTGATTATGATATGGCATTGGTCGTTGCGAAGGTAAAGTAGTTTACTTTTCTGTTACTAAGTAGTATAGTAATAGTCATCGTTCCGATGGACAATCTGGTCGTTGCGAAGGTAAATTTTTGTTTTCTGCTGCGATCCCCAATAGTATTTACTATGACAAGAACTTACCGGTAACTAAAGTTGAGTAGCATGAGGAGCGGTCCTCGTACTCAAGGGACATGAGATTTCCAGTTTATAGTATGTCAAGCATATAACTCAGATTGGACCTCACTTTTACCTTAACCATATTAAAGATGTTTATGATAGGGCAATGAGAGCTCAAAGCTAATGAGTATCATACTTTCAACATTTGGAATCCTTTCAAACTATTCAAAACCTTTTTCATTTCCTTGTTGAGTCACCACCTATTCTTTGAGCACTTCCTTGAGAGCATAATTGTCATTCTTTATGCTTGTCTCATTACTTGATTATTTGTGTTATGACTTTGATGCTTGTATCTTTGATATCTTTACTTCTAGTCTTCACTTGAACTTCAGAGGTGCCTTGGCATTCACAATCAAAGGCAAGCAAGATACCACTCTATCATACCTTGTTATGAGCATCGTAGTGT
This sequence comes from Avena eriantha, assembly GCA_910589775.1. Lineage (NCBI taxonomy): Eukaryota > Viridiplantae > Streptophyta > Magnoliopsida > Poales > Poaceae > Avena > Avena eriantha. The sequence continues at coordinate 150,861,715 of OU342744.1, forward strand.
TGCTTATGTTTATGTTTCATGCTACTTATTATTTTTGAGTTGGAATCTCTTCACAGCTTGCAATGCCTATTAAGTAAACTCAGTAGCATACTCCTTATTATGAATTGTCTAAGTAGTTGATCACATGCTGAGAATATATACATCATATGAAGCAAATGTGTTCGTGAAAGTTCTTTTATCGCATTCAGTTTTCAACTGAATTGCTTGAGGACAAGCAATAAGCTAAGCTTGGGGGAGTTGATACATCCAAAACGTATCTACTTTCCCGAATACTTGTGCGGTTGTTTTTCCTCCAAAACGTATCTAATTGGATGCAACTAACATGGATTGACGCTGTTTTCAGCAGAATTACCTTGGTGTCTAGTTTTTGTGCAGAAAATCAACTATGAGGAAAAATCCCGGAAAATATGCCAAAAATCCTATTCCACCAGAAGACTCCCGGAGCCAGAATATGAGACGGAGTGGGGCTGGGGCCCAGCCACACCACCTGGCCGCGCCAGGGGGTGGTCTGGCCGCCCCAGACACCCCCTCGGTCTCCCTCTTAGCCTATAAGATGCCTTCTGACCTAAAAACTCAGGGGGGTCGACGTTTTTTCAGAAAGAGTTCCGCTCCGCTGCCACCACCAGATTCTACGAAACAGTACCAGGAACTCCGTTCTGGCACCCTATGGGATGGGGAATTGGAGGAGATCATCGCCATCATCATCACCATCGCTTCTCCATCGGCCATCCATGTTTCCCCCATCTATGAGTGAGTAATCCACCGCTGTAGGCTATAGGGATGGTAGGGATTGGATGAGATCGTTCATGTAATGGCATCGGATTGTTAGGGCATGGTGCCTAGTATCTACTATTAGTGCTTTTTGACTTTGTTGCGGCTTGTTATGCTTAATGCTTGTCACTAGGGCCCGAGTGCCATGATTTCAGATCTGAACATGTTATTGATTCATTATGAGAGTATTGTTTATGTCTTACCTGCAAGTTGTATACACACGTTATTGTCCGGAACCAATAGCCCCGAAGTGACAGCAATCAGGATAACCAGAGGGAATGACTTTGATGTGAGGATCACATATGTTCACGGAGTGTTAATTCTTTGCTCCGGTGCTCTATTAAAAGGAGCACCTTAATTGCCAATAGTTCCCTTGAGGCCCCGCTGCAAACGGGCTGGCAGGACAAAAGATGTTGTGCAAGTTCTCATTGCGAGCACGTATGACTATATATGGAACACATGCCTATGGTTATCTAGTACTTGGATGCTTTATCTTATTTATCTGCAATTCACCTATGTTCTGATTGCCATGTGAATTGTCTTGTCCATGCAACGCCCGTCCATTCATCCCTATGCCTACCGCACTCGAATCCTACTGTTTGCTGCAATTGTTACTGCTGTCTTTACTTCACTACTGCTATTACTTTACTATTCCTACTACAAAATTGTTGCTACTGATAAACTGCTGTGAGCAAGATTGTTTCCAGGTGCAGCTAAATTGACAACTCAGTTGTTAAGGCTTATAAATATTCTTTGGCTCCCCTTGTGTCGAATCAATAAATTGGGTTTCACTTCCCTCGAAAATACTGCGATACACCCCCTATACTTGTGGGTCATAGGCATACATGATTTGCAAGTCAAAAACACCGCGCTTCTGGGTAAATGGCTTTTCAAATTACTTACAGAAAATGGTGTCTGACAAACCATTATTTGGAGAAAATATGTTGGATCAAAAACTGTGTCTCAAGTGGTTTGAAAACCCGGTGATTCACACTTTTGGACTAGACTAACAACAATGCTACACCTACGTAAAAGTTTACGGGAGAAACTCTATAGGATGACGTGTCGTTGAACCTGGACCCACGATTTGCTTGCGTGAGACTAGAACGAAGTGGCAAGGAAAAAAAGGAAACTGGCCCAGCGATGTCCGTCTCCCCCGCAAGAAAAAATCCCCAATCCCATCCCTTCTCTGCTATGTACCGGCCGACGGCGACGACGTGTAGATCGGTCCAGCGAGCGGCGATGTCCTCCAGCGCGGCGCAAGTGGCCGTTAGCCTACTCAGGTGCTCTGCGAGTGGCGATATCTCCGGCGTGGCGCGAGTGGCCAGGATCCCCGCGAGCGGCGATGTCGTCCGCTTCCCCATGAGCTCCATTGTTCTAAGGCTGTCGGCGGGCTCATTCGAGGGGGCGAGGTGAGCTCCTGGGCGACGGCACAACTAGCATCACCGTGGACTCGCCTGGGTCAGAAGCCTCTTGGGCGACGACGGCTCTCATGGTGCCCTATGTGGTCTCCAAGGATGCAAAGTACCTGGAGTTAGGTGTGACAACCAGAGCTGCACCAAAATTGTGAATGAGTTCATCTGGGATTTTCAGCATCTCCACGATTTTGATAAGGTGGTGATCTTGGTTGGAAGGAGAGGAACTCCATGATTTTGGAAAATCTGTGTCAGTTTTTGAAGAAATCAGTGTGGCGAACTACAGACCGAGTGATATAGCTGTGTAATGTAACCTTTTTTCCTTCAATTGTAGCACATATGGTGGCCTTAGAGTAGTTTACCAAGTAGTTGTCTCGTTGTAGCTTTTCTTTGCAGCTGATACTGGATTTGCTTGTCCCAGGCCTGTCTAGGACTAATGTAACCTTTGTTCCTTCAGTTGCAGAACATATGCTGGCCTTAGAGAAATACTAGATTTGGTTGTCCCAGGCCTGTCTGGGACGACTTATATAATCTTGTTGCTCCACCTCGGAGCTGCTTGAAGCTTTGTAGTACTCTTGTCATATTAATAAAGATCGGCATCTGATCTTCATACAAAGAGTGTGTTGGGTTTAATTATGTAGCAGCCCTTCAATTATATAAAGATTGTCTTATGCTTTGTTCTCATCATGAATAATAAATCTAGAGTGTACTCAAAGGCATACTACCATTCCAGTTGCACAAGAAACATTTGGACAAAAGTTGCATAATTGACGTGTTGCAACAAGTGAGGAATGAATTTAACTTGATCAAGTGCTCTAGTGCCTACTACAGTACCACTTGTTACACAAAAAATTGTAGGTGCAAAAAGAAGATGCATCAGCTAACTATGATCCATCCTATTATTCAACACTTCAGCTTCATCATATTGCATCTCTGGAGAACCTGATACTGTAGTAGTGCTTTGTTGAACTTCAAACAACAAGCTTGTGTATTTTCCTAGAATTGGTGGCATTAACATTGTCGAAGAACTTGTCGGGGGTACTTGAGATGGTACTGGAGCTCTGATTGTTGGAATTATGTTGCCACTGCTAATTCCATAGTCAAACGGTTCCTGCTCGAAACAAAACCATGGAATGACTTGAAAGTTGAAGTACCTATATTGAAAATAAATAAACAAATGACAAACATGATACCTGCATCAGTCCATACGGTAGTGTAGCTGTTATTGTTGGATTTATGTTGCTAGTACCAATGCCGAAGTCAAACGATTCCTGCTTCGCGTGAAGGCATGGAATGACATGGGTGTTCAAATAATTATTAGAACTAAAAAGATGGAAAACAAATATACCTGGATTGTGCCACTACATGTTTGCTGATCCAAATGAGAAACATGTTGAATCTGTTTCAGAATGCATAATAAATGTTAACTAAGAAACATAAAAAAGTACCACATTGTTCAAAATCTGAGGAACAAATTTAGCTCACGTTATCTTCTTGTGGAGTGTCATCCTCTAGTGATTTCCTTTTTGTATTGGGCCCTTTTTTTCTCGAATTTATGAAGCGAACCTAAAAGACAACAATTAATTATGCTAAAATTAGTGCTTTTGAACATGATGTAGTATAGATAAAAAACCTTTTGGGAAGCTTTGTTCTCCTCTTGTGCAGCTTTCTTCTTCTCTTTTAGTTCTAGTTTCTTTTTCTTTTCTTTCACTTCGCGAATTAGTTTATCAACCTTTGATTCTTTTCTCAATGAAGGAGGACATCCAGCACATCTGGGCTCAATATAGTTTTACATGTTGTCTTCTCATTGGAAAGTGCACCTTCCTCTGTACCAAGCTGTTCCTCATTATTATCAGAACTTAAGTTACTAGAAAACTTATTTTTCAGAGTACGAAGCTCTTCAATCAAAGCACTGCATGAATCATCTGACATGGCACATATTTCTGCAACAGGGTAGAATTCATTGCACAACATATCAAACCGCTTTGCAACGGGAGTATCTTCCATGCCAGCATATGTACACCTAATAAAGTTATGTATTCTTTTCAGATTTTTTCTCCACCTATCGAGGATGTATTGTGAAGGAACCTCCTTTATTTTCCTGTGAGTGGGCACACTTAACACATGCCTACAGAGAATACCTCTGAACTCAAAGCGGAGACATGAACATTTAACTTCAAACTCTTCATCATTAAAATATACATGATAAACAATATCTTTTCTCCATCCAGTTTCTGCATTAATCAAGACATCCTCAGTTATTTCATATGTTTCTATTGCCCCTTCTTTTTGTATGATTTTTCGATCACAATACAACTTATGAGTTAGCTCTTCTTGAAACTCTTTGAACTTTGAGTTCGTATAGACTGACTGAAATTGCTTCTCGATGTCAAAGTGTGTGACACAAGGTATGGTTGAATTGAAAGAATTAAAATCAGCAATTTTCTCCTTCTCAACCTTGTCACGAAGAGCATTCTCACATTTGCCAACAAAATGCTTCAATGTTGTTTTTGCATTAACATAACCATCAAAGAAGGCATTCATACTCTCGCTGCGTTGTGTAGTAGACATACCTGCCCAAAAGGAAATGTTGGAACCCAACGGTGACGATGGTCATAAAGCCCTTTAAGCCATTCATTACCACCAAGATTATATCTCTTGATCATACGCATCCAAGAAACTTCAAAATCTGTAATTGTTAATGAATCATAAACTACATTGCCAATAGCAACCCTTATGTAATCATATTCCTCATATCCACCTAACTTTTCAGGTATCTTTTTCATTATATGCCACAAGCACCATCTATATCGTGAGTCTGAAAAAACATGATCCACAACATTCTGAATTGCTTTCGCCTGATCAGTTATAATAGCTTTAGGTTGACGGTTTGACATACATTTAAGCCATGCTTGAAATAACCAAAATAATGTTGGAGTATCTTCATTTGATAATAGAGCACATCCTAACAACACTGACTGGCCATGATGATTGACTCCAACGAATAAATCAAAAGACATATCATATTTATTTGTCAAATATGTTGTGTCAAAAGTAATAACATCATTAAAAGAGACATAGACTGCCCTACTTCTTGCATCAGCCCAAAAAACATTCCTTAGTCAAGATTCATCATCAACATCCATAACGCTAAAAAAAATTGGATTCTCAGATTGCATTTTCACAAAATAGTCACGAACAGCTTCAGCATCACCCTTTCCAAGTTTCAGCCTTCTCTCTTTCTCTAAAAAATTGCGACAATCTTTCTCACCAAAAGTTAGGTTGTCATGACCATCCGCTCTGACAACAAAAGAATTGAAATTCTTGTTTACTCGTATTCCGGTCCGGTCATTCAATAAAAGCCTCCGCTTAACATGAAAGTCCATCTTTTTATTGCATCTAAATAACCGAGATTTTAGTGGACTTAATATATGATTGTGATCCAAAATGACCTTTGAAACTTCAAACTTTCCACTAGGACGGTGGGTAAAATTGATCTTAGCTCTACATCCTAACCCAGCTGATGGATTTGGCTTCAACAAATTTTTTGAGTTTGACTGAGTCTTACCATAGCGAGAACAACATAGAGAAGGTACTTTAGTTCTCCATCATCATCAGTATGTGAGCTTATTCTCGTGACACCAAATCCTTTAGATTTAGCATATTTACTGTAGTATTCTCGCACATCATCCACACCATCAAAGGGCATGCCCAACTCAGGATCCTGTAGTAAGGCTTCTGGTTGTGTGTCATCACAATTTTGTTCAGGTTCCGCGTTATCTTCCTTCTCTTGCTTAAAGCCATCCTCGTTGCTTGAAATAGTTTGATCGTCCATTCCTACAAACATTAGACATTATTGGTGAATGTAGATATTAGTGCAATCATACGTTTTCAAAAATCATCTCAGTTTTTGCATTTATTCTAATGAACCATGTACTCCCTCCGTCTCATAATAGATGTAAAAAAATTGTCTAAATTTAGATGTATCTAGACTAAATAGTGTAGATACGTCCAAATTATAAAAAGTTTGCGACATCTATTTTAAGACGGAGGAAGTACTAGCTAAAATAAACTTGGAACTTATAACCGAGATGTTATATGCAATCAGAACCACAATGGATAGGCGATGCGATGACCAGAATTCCTAAGTTCGCAACATCTACCACGATTATTACATGGACTTATGGGCAATGCAAACGCGAGCAGATGATTACAAGAATGAAGCTACTGCTTTACCCGGTTAAAAAAAGCTACTGCTTTACCTGCTAATTCAGATCAAACTGCTGTTTCCAACGACGGTTCATAAAGTATACGGATAAGAACAGAAATCTCACGATCGTATAGATCGGCGGCGCCGGGAACGTCTTTTGTCAGTCCTCGTCAATCGATCTAGAACAGAGGAGGAAGCAGAGCAGCAGAACAATACCAAGCAGAGAGCCCCGCAAGTTTATGTTTTTCCTTCTCTAAATCAATGGGCCACTTCCTTTTTTTCCCTAGGTTCTGATCTCATGCGAACAAAAATCGTGGCCACGTCATCCCGTAGAGTTTGTCCCGTAAGCTTTTACGTAGGTGTAGCATTATTGCTAGACTAATGGTTCCAAAAAGTATTTCCTCTATTTTGGTGCTTTTAATAAAGGATGGATCACATATTAGGTTCTGAAAAGATAAATGGCTTGGTCAAACTTCTCTTCACGAACAATATCCAGCTCTATACTCGATTGTTAGGCACAAAGGAGATACACTTTCCACATTAATGGGATCTGATCCTGCTAATGTGTCTTTCAGACAAAGTCTCATAGGTCCTAGACTCGTATCATGGAACAATATTTTAGTAAGATTATCCACGATACAACTGTCGGAGGGGGTAGATGAGTTCAAATGAAAACTACTGGAGAGTGATAAATTTTCTATTGACTCGTTGTATAGAACGTTGATCCAACCTGATATTTTAGTTCATGATAATTCTAAAGTTTGTAAGATGAAAATACCTCTTAAAACGAAGATTTTCGCTTGGTATATTCGTAATATTCGTAAAGGAGTAATTCTTACAAAGAATAATCTTGTTAAGAGAAATTAGCATGGAAATACACAATGCTTTTTTTGTCATCATAATGAGACAATCCAGCATTTATTCTTTCAGTGTAAATTTTCTCGTACTACTATATGGTCAATCATCCACGTAGCCTCCGGTTTATCTCCTCCACGCTCGGTAGACAATGTATTTGGTAACTGCTTGCACGGGATATATGATAAATACGGAACTTTATTTAGGGTGAGAGCGCTTGCCATTATTTGGTCGCTTTGGCCATGTAAAAATGACAAGATTTTTAATAACATTGTGTCTTCTTCTCTACGGGTGAACTATCGAGCCACGGCTATCCTCCGATCATGGACTACTCTCCAACATATAAAGTTTTACGACTTATTTGTAGAGGGGTGTACGCGATTGGAGGATACAGCGGGAGATATTTTATCCCGACATGGATAACAGCATGATCTACAAATAGATTTGCCATAGTATAGTTCAAGGCGTGTCATCATATGTTTTTAACATTTTTGTAATGTTGGTACTTTTGCTTTGGTTACTTTGTGTGTGGTTGTTCGACTGTGTGCATCCTAACTATGCAGAGACCGGGTGTAAACATTATTCATAATATGAATAATAATAGTGTCCATTTCCAAAAAAAAGATGTGAAGATTGTTTTCAGCTTATTTATTGTTTTTAGACTGCTACCAAAAGGAGGTCTTCCAGAGCTAGCTGCTCACCTACACTATACCATATACTCATCAGTGACTGTCAAACCATATATCGACTGGAAGGTTCCCTGGTTCTGCTACCCGGAAAAGCTATTTTTTCAGCTTATACCTGAGCATAATAAGTTAGCAAGGTCAGCTATGGACTTCAGCTACGGCCGGTGAGAGAGACCTAGATCCATCCCACTCCAGTGTTGGCGATGGGGACCCTGTGTTGTTGCAACGCGCCGAGGCCATCGTAGAATTTCAACTCCTCGCCGAGGCTCTTGAGCATCCGTTGCGACGCGCGCAGTTTGTTCGTCAACTCGTCCGCCTGTTCAGTGCCAATTGACCAAATCAGCTGTTCGGATATAGAGAGGTCAAGTGCACACCGGGATGGAAGCCCAACTACAGAGAAGCTGATTCTTCTTCTTTTTTTTCCAGTAAACTTTATATTTTACTCCTGGATACTAGTACATTTTACCAGTACCTTACCTTGCTTTGGAGCTGCTGCCCGGCTGCCTCAAGTTCGGAGCACCTTCAGAATTATTTTGGTAACAATCGTTAGACATGGTTTCACATAAAATGAAACAATAGCAAACATTTTTAGCCAGCGAATCAGAAAATTGTGTGGACCATGGCAAAACTAAATGCTGGCATGATAGATTTGTTCGGTTTTTACTACTATTCTTTACGACTCTTAAGATACAAACAAGTTCGTCTACTGTTCACACCCCTACACCAGCCAATCAAATTATCAGCCTCTTCACTTCATTTCAACTTTTGCGGATCATATCTGAAACTAAACAGAGTAACTGCTGCTGCAAGAGTACGATAAATGAACAGCGTCCTAGAATGGGAAGCATGCGAGTGCATTACGGAAAAGAAAGAAGTCCAGATTTACAAGCTTTAGCTAACCCGATGTAAAACAGTATAGTGTATTTTGGTAGCTATAATCTACAGTGAAGCTCTATTAAGTTATCTACGTTTACATCTTAGATATATGTTCAAAATTAGTTCACAATTTATCACTGTTATGATATACATGAAGCAAAGATGAGATACCTCAACCATAAGTTACCTCCGTAGAGATAGTATAGAGCACATATATTAGCTTATGTTTCACTAATGAATGTAAGCATGCATATGGATGTATTTCTGCCAACACTGCTAAGCCATAATCAACCAAGAACGAATTACGTTTGCATCAAATGTCAGCTTTGTATCAGTTCACCACAGTAATCACTTCTTCCATGCTTTCGCAACTGATGCTGTTATTTGATTTGTCTACAAAGCTTGGCTTGCACTATCAAATTTCGCCGTGCCCTAAGAAATCTTACAAGTACTTCGGTCAAATCACGGGCGAGTAAACGTAGTAATTTTTTAAATTCCCAAGTCTTCTGCATTGTCTCCCAATGACAACTAACAAGTGGCTGTCATGTTTCCTTTCCAAACCATGCATATTCTTGTAATTTTGTTACTTAATAATAATAATTGCATCTCATGCTTATAGAGTTATAATTGATTAATCTGTATGATAATAAACTGTTTGCTTTACTTTGTTTAGACATAAAGTAGGTATAAAACAAAATATGCATTTAGAAGTGATTGTCGTTTCTAATGAAGAAGTGAACTGAAGTGTAAACTAAAAATAAGCTAAGATATGATGTATAACTCACTCGGCCTTTAGCGTCTTGTTCTGATAAATTAAGACTCTGCTCCTTTCCTCTCCTACCTAGAAACATGAAATCGTTACTCACGAGTTACGGAAGTTGATTACCATAAATTATTAAACTGACAAATTTCTATACCCCAACAGCACTGACACTTCCAAGGCAGTTAGCATCAGCATTCATGTTCTGCCTTATTTGAACAGCACCGACACTTCCAGGGCAGTTAGCATCGGCATTCATGTTCTGCCTTTTTTGAGCCCTCATTTCAATCACCGGGCCAGAGTTTCTTCTTTTGCACGGTTCTGGTTGCATTACGTCAATCAGAAAAAATATTAAGGGTATTCATTAAAGGAGGGCGAAGAAGTCTGAAACCAACAAGTTTGCTGAAGTATGTATATAATAAATTCCTCATATTTCTCATTGACAAGCACGCACCATATTCCATTTGATCCCTCGAAGCACTAACATGCAAAGGATTTAGTAAGTTACCTCCACTGGAACAGGGGTTCAACACTACAGATGTTTTAATCCTTGAGTTGGCGGCATAAGTCTTTATGGCAGCTCGAGTTACTGAGCTATCAACATTGACAGGAGTAACAGATGAATAATATTCTGGAGGACGAGCTTTTGAGACTTGCTGGTGGCCAATCAAATGAGCATGGTACCTCCTGCCACAAATAGATGGTGATTACGATAGTCATGTTATTTTTTCCTATTAGAATGTTATATATATAATGTAAACATCAGAGTATGCAGGCAGTAAAACTGTAAAAGAACAGAGAACTGTGTATCTGTTCTAATAGGAAGATATCAGAGTGTGCAGGCAGTAAAAGAACAGAGAAGTGTGCATCTGGTTGGAAGGCTAATGTAATTTACAAATATGAGTGTATGCCAAAGGCTGTATTGCACTCTAAGCACTTTCAGTCCCGTATATATATGATGCATCGAACTTACCAATACTCTGTTGTCATGTCTTTTAATCTCGTATCAAGTCTCTGGAAAAGCTCTGTCTTCTCAAAATCTTGCTTATCATGTGTAGGTCGTATAAAGTTTGCCTCCAAAACCCCTTGAAAACAATATTTAATTCAATAAAAAATACTAGTGAAAAAAGCGGGACCAGGTAACAAACGAAAAACTGCAGTATGAATTCATACCAGCAATGCCTTTGCCGTTACCTCTATCAGGGCCTGCGGGCCAAAATGGCTGAACAAAGAAACTAATAAGTTAATATGCTAGCATTTAGTCAGTGGAAGTTCGAAAAGTGACTGCACTATCACAATGAATAACATTTTGAGTTTGTAACATTAGAAATTCAGGATAGCCATCTGGAAGGAAATTTTGGTAGTGAGGAAAGGCTTCAAAACAAAGAGGAATCACCTTAAAGCCTAAACATCCTATATGAGTTAAGTGCTAACCCAAAATCCACAATATCCACCTGGAACGAAAGCTTTGTAATGAGAGTTCTTTAAGTTGTATCCAAATTTTGATCGGCCCAAACCCCTCTACTGAGTTCTCAACTAATATGTATTGGACATTAATCATCTGAACATACTAACAAATCCGGAGTCTGTACTTTGGCCAATGCTCTTATTCAGCACTTGCATTATCATACAAACTAGTTGTTTTCTGAAAGAGCTTACAAGAATAAATACTATGTAGCAACAAGCATATACCAAATTTAAAAGCAGTATAGGGCATGTGGTAACATTATATTTTACCAGAATAAGACGGTTCCTATGGTAGATATTAAATCCATAGATATTCAGTTTTGGAGCACCTTTTAAGAAGCCAATTGTAGTAATGACATCAACCTGCCCCAAACAAATGAATTAGGTGCATTACATAGTTTTCAGTCATCCAAAAGAATTTATAATTAGATGGACGCAAACTCTATTTCAAACTAAGTTCTCTGAGAAATTTCATTGTGCAATAACATAGCATGAGCATTGAAATGATCATGGTTTTAAAGGCGTCGCCTAGGCGACGCTTAGGCGTCCAGGCGCCCCTCCTCCGCTTTGAAAAAAGGCCGCTTTAGGCGCCTAGGCGTCCAAAGCGCCCGCCTAGGCATCAAAGCGCCCCTAGATCGCCTTAGGTCGCGTTAACGCCTTAAAAACCATGGAAATGATCATTGCTAAACAGGAATGATGTTACAATATACTAGTTCTTTTCAGATGTCATTTCAGAATGTGTGCAATGGGGCACGGCGGACAGGAGACCTCGCTGGAAAGCACACCCCACAAAAGGAGACCACGCATATGGATGCGCATGAAGACAGCAAAATTAGGATAATTGGTGCCATCAAAAATCACCGGGCAGCGAGGAATCGCGACATAGCCTAATGACGCAGACATTTTTTTTCTTACTCTTTTTTTTTCAACTCACGAGAACGGATCTGGATCACAGCAAGTTAATCGAGCAAGCACCCACGCGATACGCGACCGTCCAGGAAGAAGACGGCCAGGCGGCTGGCAAAAGTCAGCACAGCAACCGTCCAGGAAGAAGATCAGCCAGAGGGGTCGCCGGCGTGGGAATCGACCGGCGGGATGGCCGGCGGGATGGCCTCCGGCGGAGCAGCGGCCCACCAAATCGGCGGCGGCGAACCAGTGACAGGCGGCCGGCGACGGACGGTTAAACTGGCGGCTGGCAGTGGGGGAGCCGGTGACGAGGAGAAGGAGGGCCAGCAGCCACGGGAGAGAGGAGACGGGGTGGCGGCCGATGCAGTAAGCCAGAGATGCGGTGAATTTTAGTGGACGAGTCGTGCGTCCAAAAAAAGACCTAATCTGGTCTCCGATACCATGTTGGAGGAATAAACAACTTGTATTCCAGAGGGGCCAAAGGCCACAATATATAGTACATGTACAGGTGTAAATAAGCAGAAAGCCCCCTAACTAGTAGGGGAAACTACAATATACAAATATCTCTCTAACACAATCAACCATTTAAAACTTTGACTACTAGTGTAACCAAAAGTATTTGGATATTCACATGCAAATATTCTTCAAAGAACTTGTAGTGCACTAATCTCATCCCATACTTACTGGTATCTCATAATACTTTGAATTAGTTTTACTAACAATATAGATAGGAAAAATCAAGGTCAAAATTGCATATTGCAGACCATATCAATGGCCAACACAAAAACAAAAGAGCGCAGCTAGTCCTATATGTTGCTTCTGAAAAACTATAATTTAATTACGAAAAATGTGCACAATGTCTTATCAGTAGAGGTACAGCGCAGCCGAGATCACTTCTGAACAAGTTTTCTAGAACAAACCTGTACGCTTCCTCCAACTCGTGGTCGATATTCAATACATTCACGATATATGAGATCGTTGACAATATGGTGGGGTTCAACAACTCGTCCACACAAGATGACTTTAAAGTGTTCTGGTAGACGAAGGTATAGTATAGATGCATAAACCTGGCCATGTTTAAGCTAGTCAGCCATTCTGAAAAACCACATGTATGTCGTAGATACAGATTTACTGTTTGGAACTTACACGAAGTGAATATCGAAAGCGATTTGCGATATGCATATGATTCAACCTTGCTACGCGTGCTTCTGGTAGCTTAGGTGCTCCTGAGATCATAATATCCTGCACCACCATGTGACAAAGTTTTTCTTTAGCGGAAAACTTTTGCAACAAATAGTTCTCAAGTGTTGCAATACACATAACACAAGGGGTACTGACAGATGAGATCTATGGAGGCTGGAGCAGAGTCTCGGGAGAAAAACAAACGTCACCTCATCATCAGTTGTAAAGTCAAGCTCCATTTCCCATGCATCGTTGAACCACAAGTTGAATACAACAACTTTTGTGCCATGGCATCCCATCTCCCCAAACTGTCAGGACATGCATCAGATAAGCAGCTAGCGATGTTGAAAAAACAAGCCAGTCCAGAACTCCAGATATGAAAAGAAAACTATATGTAGCTGTTGCAATCCAAGACAAACTCTAGGCATTCACTGTCAAAATTCTGGGGTACAAAGTAACTAAGTAATCATAGAAGAAATCAATTACTATCTGAATAACTAGCATCAAATCAATTGATTTTAGAAAACTGTTTCCGAGAGGATGTCATGGAAGAATTCCAACAAAAAGCGGTTGAATGGGTAAAATAGTAACTTACTTGATTCAATAAATCCTCTTCTGTAGAAAATGGAGACCACCTCAAAATAGTGGACAAACTGGAACAGAAAAGGTTTTCACCACGGTCCATTATCCTCTTGAAAGTACAAGATGGTGGATCAAATTCATAGTCAACCTACAAAGAAAAATAACATCACTTTTTAGTAGGAAATGGCAAGTATAAAGGGTTTGTCTGAGTTAACCCTGCATACGCATTCACATGCTAAATGCTTTTCTGAAAACATCAGTAACTAAAATTTATTATGTTAAACACAAATTTTAGTAAGGTTTCATCGAATAATAAATAAAGAAGGCTGTGTTCATTTTGATGCAGAGGCCGGGGGTACCACCTCCATTTCGGAAAAAAGAACACAAATTTTAGTCTACAACTGTCCAAATTCAAAACAAAAGCTTGGTGATGTGACTGCACAGACTGGAATAATAATGGTATAAGTTGACAAGTTTAACGAACTGACCACTGGCACTAATATGTCATCGCAGCCGGTTCTTGTAAGAAATGTGTAGGAGAGCAGCCCCACACTTCGTGTCAATCTGTTGGCATATGAAACATTAAATTAAAAATTAGCTCAATAAATCAAAGATATACTGGGAAAAATACTGAAAACAGGTTTGGGTACCAAGTTAGCAACACATCAACAAAGACGTTCAACACAAGAAGACATTGTAAGTCAGATGTTAAAAGGACTTAAATTTGCAACATCTGTGTCTTAGGACTATTAGGCTGGCAGTGTGGCAGCTTTCTAAAGCAGTTTTTGGATACCTTAACAAATCTATTTTTTAGAGTAAAACATGGATATTTTGGTAAATATTCTCTTAACTGGATTCCATGGCAAAGTGCAGCAATGATGAATTCGCTCTTAGCAACACCATTTGGATATACTTTTCTAGGGATGGAAGGGCAAGAAGGATAGATGTTTAAGCAGCAAAAAAATAGAACAGTTTTGTCTCATGTTGTGGTTTATCCTGATAATTTAGAGTAAGAACATTTTTCCAATATTTGCCAATATCTAACGGTAAATTAGGACAAACCTATTGTCTTGTCTGCAGCTGAATATGATAGTATCTGACCCAAGCCTCATTGTGCTGGTTTTGAAGCCATTTCCATCTGTAGTTGTCACCAAGAGTCAGTGAATATTTAGCAATGCAATCAACATCAGGAATTCGGAAGAACTATTACATTGTCCAATTGAAGAATCCGTGCATTTATTGGAGAATCCAAAACTCAGACAATGTCGAAGATACTCTGGACTCATACCGCCTCCATCATCTTGAGCATACAACACAAGAAATAAGGTACAGAAAATACTACATAAACATAATGCAGCCACAGTGCAATTAGATATCGCATATCTGTATGCTACCTTGTATCACTAGTGAATACTCCCCAGCAGGAGAATATTTCACTTCATTTATTTTCACATAGGTTGCCCCGTTTTGCACCTGCTCCATGTCGCCCATGTAAAATAGAAGAATCATAATTAAAGAAAAGCATGAGATTCCCGGATAATGTCAATAATATTTATATTTAGTGTCATATATTTGAAATCAAAACCTCATCAACAGCATTGTCGAGCAGTTCAGCAATAGCTGTAGAATAAGAGTTAAGCATATGTCAATCTAGAGTCCAGATTCCAATAAATAGAAGCATAGAAATAAAAAAAGATGTGCCAGCTTTTACTGATGTCATTAGAACGCACCACCAAATGCCCACTTGTGTGAAGTCGCATTCGAATGAAGAAACTTGGGATTAATCCTTAAGCAGTTCTGTCCATCTAATCAAATTGCAAAATTCAATGGTAAGAACAGAAAAATAATGAAGAAAAGATGCATACAAATGGAAGTCATGACAAACCACCCCATCCTGATGAGTAAACTATCCATTGAACTTGTCAGTGCAGGCTTTTTTCTGCTTTTTTTAGGTTAATACAATAGCAAAATAGGTTCGGGAGAAGGCTTCAAACAGAAGATACTCAGTTTATTCATGCATGATGAACTCTGGGTACAGCCTCCCAAGTTTAGGGATGGCTTAATAGATCAAGCATCTCTCTATGATGTGGAATGTATCCAAAGGACATTAACCCAACTAACGATAAAAATAAACCAACTAAAGATTGAAGCAAACAATGCTACACGGTAGCCAAAATAAACTATCAAGGAGGACTGGATGATGCATTGGCAGGACTGACATGACTGTACCTCGTCTCCGGCAATGCAACATTTCGGCAGTGCAGGTTGGATGCAGCTCTGGCATATGTACAAAATAAAGCACAAATAAAACTAGTGGACACTTTGGGATATACAGTATAACAAGGATTTTGTTTTACCGGACTATATTATTCACATAAACACAACTCCCAGTTCCATACTTGGGTGAAAATAAAAGGCATACAGTATCTTCTATTTAGAAGTAATTCCAATTTTTGAGAATTCCAACTATAAGTGCACATTAAAATGGAGCAGCATTAAAACAGTGGACTGTGTGTGAGCAAGTTTTGACCCACCGATGGTAAGGAGCAGAGTGGACAGAGACAGACAGGGGAGTCTACCCAACCTGCGATAATGTTTACTGGTGGGACGATAAATAGAGTGCAGAGCTTGAAAGGGGAGGAGGTTAAGAACATACATTTGATGGAAGCTTGAGCAGCAACCTTGTACTCCCCGGCTTTCCAGAATTGCCGGGCAAAAGGCGCTGCAGTTGAGACTGTAGGGGAACCCAGCAATGCATCTGTGTTGTGATTCTGATGCTGTGTCCTTGATGAGGATGGAGTAGCAACTTGTTCTGCCATTGACAAGGATGATGTAGCATCTTCTTCTGTCATTGCCGAGCACGCAGCAGCATCATCATCTGCATGTTCAGACTGCGTAGCCTCTTCGGAGCAATCACTTTCTGCAAGAACTTGCTCTGCAAACAAGGATGGATCATCTTCGGCTGCACTTTCAGACTGCATAGCCACTTCCGTGCAGTCAACTGCTGCAACAGAAACCTGATTTCCAGGCTGCTGCATAGCCTCTTGGGTGCAATCAACTGCTGCAAGAAAAACCTGATTTCCAGGCTGCTGCATAGCCTCTTGGGTGCAATCAACTGCTTCAACAAAAACCTGATTTCCAGGCTGCTGCATAGCCTGTTGGGTGCAATCAACTGCTTCAACAGAAACCTGATTTCCAGGCTGCTGCATAGCCTCTTGGATGCAATTGACTGCTGCAACAAAGACCTGATTTCCAGGCTGCTGCACAACAGCCTGTTTCGCGGCATCACCGGTTTGAGGAACCTCCTGATTTCCAGGCTGCTGATGTATAGCCCCTTCCACACCAGCATGACCAGCTTCAAGAAACTCTTGTTTAGGTGATACAGGATGAGCAGCATTCTTACCCTCTACAACGACATCTTCTTCCAAGGTCAGATCACCAGTTTCTGCTTTAAGCTGAGGTGCATGGCATGGTACATGAGCATCCTGCCCTCCTTTGGCCGCCGGCTCATCATCATCGTCGGAGTCGGACAAGTCGATCCAGTCCAGTAACGCCATCGCTTAACCACCTGAAACAGTAAAATAGTGTGAGCAACCGGCGTGCCACACAAAGGACAAATGGACAATCCAATTCTTTTTTTTTTTTTTGAGGACAGTCCAATTCGTCGTCATCAAACAGTAATAAGAGACTAATTATGAATGGAAAAGGCAAGGGTGCACTGCCGAAAATAGAAAGTCCGTTGATCCCCCTGACGCCGAACTCGGGATCACAGGATAGATCATGCCAAAGAAAAGAAGCGCGAGATCATTCAGAGCAACAGATTTCTGTAAAGCAACCGCCCCCAAACCCGCGAACGAAAGATAAAAGCCGGAGCCGATGAAGCTGTTGATGTTGGGGACAGCAGGAATCGCCGCCGGCGCCGCCCCCAATCCCCCCACCCAACCTCTCCGGAAAATAGAGAAATAAACTCGGATAAATAGTCCAGCACGCAGCAGCAACAGCAACAACCAGAGAGAAAAAAGGAGGACGAGAAAAGCGGATGGATTTGGCCATTTGGGGGCATTGCTCAGTCACAGGAAAGAAAACCCCAGCAGCACAAACTCTTGAAGCAGAGCGCTCGAAGTTAGGGTTCCTCACCAGCAAGAGAAATCGATCAAGAAAGTCAGGGCGGATCGTCAGTGCGCGTCGGTCCAGCGGAGGGGACGGGAGGAAGAGCACCAACTCGAGAAGGAATCGTCGGAGAATGCCTGCCAGGTTCGTTCGGAAGAAGGGGAGAGCTTTGAGGTGGGGGGGGCGAGTTTAGTGGAGAGGGTTTTGATGGTGCGAGGGGTTGGGTACAAAACGTGTCATTTGCGAAAGAGGGTGGGTTTACGGGGGAGTGTGAATGGGACGGAGCATTGATTGATGAGGCCAAGGGAAGGGAAGGGAAGGGAAGGGGCAGGAGCAGGCTGCATGTGAGACAAGAGTCCACCGTGAACGCGGCTGCTGTTAAAAAAAATAAGAGCAAGTTTAATAATGTAGCCGGTTGTTGGCTATATCGTAAGTGATACGTCATCTATAGCCAGTATATACAATAGTTAGCTACAAAAGTATACTTAATCAATATGTGACCCACTTGTCACTCTCGTAAAGTGCATAGGAGCACGTGCTAGAGCCAGCTCTTAACTTACAGCCGGCTTATCTTCTCTCTCCTCCACCTCACCCAAACTATGTATTTTATCTGCTGACTGTACCCTATTGTACTTGCTATAAAGGACCCGTCTCCAAGTGTAAAGTGGGACGCAGCCTTTTGCGGTCCTTTTGTGGGTGAACCATGCGTGCGTGGGGCCCTACTTGGCAGTTGATAGGATAGGACAACGCAGAGCAGGCACATGACCTTCGGGGAAATTGCATCGCATGTGCTGCCGAACAGGGGTGCGGTGCGACAACCTCGATGTAGTGTCGCCTACTGAGTTTGTTACTTTTTTTTTATTTTTGGACATGTACTGAGTTTGTTACTGTGTATGCATAGAAATGTAAAATTCGAGTTATATCTGTTTAAAATTCTGAACTAATGTATCTTCTTTGCGCCCCTCTTTGTCAAAAAATATGTTTTCTTCCGTCTAAATTAAGACTCGGATTTATCTTCATTCAGATGTATTTACACATGTTAGTGCTACATATATTTGTATCTAGAAAAAAAAAGGAACAATTAATTCGAATCAGGAGCTCCGAAAAAACGCGTTGTGTCGCTCCCCCGTGGGCGACCGAAGCGGCGGCGGCTAACCCTACCCGAGCCTTCCCCACACCCCACATTCCCTCCCACTGCCATCGAAGCGAGACGAGTCTAGATTAGGATCTGGCCATGAGCCATCGGGGTCTTTCTCTACCCTATGCGAGGGGATCTAGGGCAAGGCGGTGTGACCCCGACACGAGGTGCACTTCGGTGGGAGGCAGCGAGGGTCTGGCGCAGCGACAGCCGACGAGCGGCGTCGGGGGCAGCTCCCTACATCTAGAGGCGGCGGCGGGTGGTGTTGCTCGCGGCTGCTGCGGCCGAAGGTGGCAGGGCCCCAAGCTAGCCCCGACCTGCAGATCTCGGGCGGCGGCGGCGGTTCGTACTAGCGACGGTCGTGCGACCTGGCTTGGAGGTGGCAGTTACCCACGGAAGCGGCGAACGACGGGGAAAACCGGAGGTCCGGGTGCAGTGGCATGTGGTGTGGGCCTGATCTGGGCCTGACGGGTAGTGATGGATCCACACCTCGGCTTCCTGAGGGCGTCCAGGTGCACTTTCCTTGGCTGTCTGTGGCTGGGGCCCAGTCCTGGGCCTAGCGATGATTGTTTTCGGTCAGACCCTGGCGGGTTCTATAGGGCGCGACTCACCGCGGCACGGAGGTGTCGTGTCTGCTATGGGTGTCGGCCTTCTACTCCTTTTTGATGGCTTGTACCGGTCCCCTTTGTATGTATCATGGCTCGTCAGAGTGGTGACTGGCGTTGTTGGCCCAGGTGATGTTCCTTAGACCGGCGGTGGTCCGGTAGACCCGAGTGAGCACGGTGGCGATGGCACTACTGCTTGGCGGCGGGATCTGCGGTGATGGCAGATCCACTAGTGGAAGGAGGAGTAGGGACTAGCGCTAGGGTTGGCGGCATCAGTGACACCCTTGTTGCAATGTGGCGGCAGGGCTTCACGAGTCCATTTAGGCTCGGTCGGGCCAGAGAGGGCCTGGTTTGCCCATGTTGTTGCATCCGATCAGCTATCGCCCTCCGGTGGTGGAGGTAGTTCCCTCTCACGTGTTAATGTACTGCTGACCCCCACCGAAATTTGTTCTTCTTGGCCGTACCAGCCTTGCAACATGGGGTCACGGTGAGACGACGGTGGTGACTACAAGACCGCGGTGTCGTGTGTAGGTGGGCGGCGAGCTGGGTGGAGCCATACGAAGCGTCCAGGAGTGTGGTTTTTTGAGGGATCGGGAGAAATCCTTGTCATACATAGACACCGACGTTGTGACACATGTGGGTGCGTCGGCCTTCCTGAAGGGTGTCGGGAGTATCTCTTCCCCACCTCCCGTGGCGTACCGGGGGATACCCTAGAACCAGTCCAGACAGCAGTGTGGTTGTCGTCGCTTCCTTTCTTAGAGGTATTGCTTGGTACGTGACGCTTCAGAGTGCTAGGAGCATGGTGGATATTCTCCAAGGGCGCAGCGTTTGTGGGTCATCCTCGTTTTTATCGAGCCACTGTTGTCGTCTTTGTTTTCTCTTTGTTTTCTTTTTTTTTGTTTCTTTTGGGTGTTGTGTTGTCTGACCTAGTAGCGGTCTCAATCGTGGTTCCTGTATTAATATAGCTGGGAGCAAGCCTCTTTCGAGGATTAATTTGGATCATAGAAAGTATTTATTTCTTGAATCTTAGAGAAAGTTGGTTGTCTTTAACATATTTTTTTCTTGGCTCTTCACGACTCCTTAAAGGCTTCCAGATGACAGCTAACAATCTAAGGCAAGGTTACTTCTTCTTTGCCACATAGGATGTACTAGGAAGTGTTTCCCGGAAGAAAAAAAGTTACTAGGAAGTGTTGAGAATATATAATACAATGTCTAGTGTTTTTCATCGGTTTGGACTTTTGTTTCAGATGGCTAGTGCATGTCAACCGTTATTCGACTTCCTCTCGGGAGAGTACGATCACTGTATCATCATTATATTTGTCACATTTTGGTACATCTAAGAAGCCCATAATGACGCACATAATAATAATGGTGTCATGATACCCTGAAATAGATCATGGCTTGCACCTTCATGGGTGTGTCCTTAGCACCTCGGCAAATTCAAAGCAGGTACTCCCTCCGTTTCAAAATATAAGATGTTTTAGCTTTGTGAAGGAAGTGTATCTAGACCCTCTTTAGTGTGTAGGTTCATTTAGGTTTGGAGTAAACCTACACATTAAAATAGGTCTAGATACACTCCTTTCGCAAAACTAAACCATCTTATATTTTGAAACAGAGGGAGTACTAGCGAGCACATCTACTTGAGCCACTCCATGTCACAGCCGAGCAGGCCGATGGCGGGCATGGAGATCTACTGGACTTCCAGTCGTCCCTCATTTTCGAGCTTGTTGAGCAGCAGGGGGATCTCATCCTCCTCAATGACGAGATTGGGGCATGTTTTCCTGCTCGTAGGCTTTTTATCCACTAGTGCAACTTGCACACGGGGGGACTGCACGTGCGGATCAGGCTCTGGGCCAAAATCTCCCAGTTATTTGGTAGCTCGCATGGACACTATTCGGGAGTTGGGAAGAAATGAGGCCCATCGTTTGGTGGGTTGTATGAGGCCTGGGAGAAATGAAAACTTGTGTTTGATTTCATCCTAATCGTGTGCTCCGATAACCTCTTCCCCAGATGGTGAGCTTACCATACATCAACAACAACAAGATAAACCCTAAGAAGATAAACCCCAAGAAACATTGACAGACATAACATAGTTAACAATAGTGCAATATATGTAGCACTAAGACACAAATAGCACAGTTAGCATGATAGTACGACATGGTTCACAACAAACACATACTTATTACACTCATTTTACTCGTCTATCATGGCAAGGGATGGATCATGCTGGGGGCACCTCCTGATCATTTCGCACATGGTATAGTCAAAGATGGTGGCCTTGAATAGGTCACCCTTCAGCACCTTGAAGGTTAGGCAGTACCCGACCTTGACTTGGTGGGCAATGGCGAAGCCGGGCCACCCCTGGTAAAGGAAAATATTGCCGCTAACATCCCGGAGCTTCACCATCTAGATGCATCTGGTGTTCTTCTTGATCACGATCGTCCTCGGCACAGTACCGAGGAAAGGCCTGAAGCCATTAGGGAATGGCATCAGGTCCAATGCAATGACCCAGCATACCACTACATGTTGTAGTATACTATAGTCGACATAACACTCACGGAACACCGTTCCGCAAATATCACATCCCTCAGAGTGGTACAACAGAAATATTGCGGGTCCAAATTACAAACATACATACATTACTATTACAATACCAAAAGATCTGTACTTTCAAGTGGTTCGAACTTACAAACCATACACATCTTACTTAATATGTTTTTAGCAAAAGAACAAAAGATTCAAATGACACAACATGACTTGAGCTCAACAGCTTATTGTATAAGGTTCATGCTGCTCGACTCGACTTAAGTACTAGTAACTAATGGGAAACTACTCTGACTCGTTGCTATCAGCTCCGTAGTGTATCTCGTAGTCCACCCCTTCGACTCCACCGGACAGGTCTGGTTCCTCGTAGTAGACATCGTCCTGGCCTTCGGTAGCATACATTGGGGTATCTTCTGACTCCTTAGAGTCTAAGAAGGGATCAAAGGAAAGAGTGAGTAACAGTGTTACCCAACAAGTTCATTATATGCAAGGTGGGAAGTTTGATGCTCTATCTACCACCTCAGACTATAAGTCTTTGGCACTATGCAATTTTCATAAATATTTCTTCAAAGGTTGATTTTAATATGCCCATCATCCTTCATAGGTTGACCAGAACTTCATGGAGTTCCTTTCCTGTCTTGTTCGTAGCTTCTTCCCGGAATAGCGAGTAACATGTCACAATTCTTACACTCTGCAGAGGTGTATTGCTTTACCCATAAGAGATCAAATCCTTATTGCATAACCGGGCATACTTTCCCGTCCACATTTCCTTGATGTGGGGCCCAATATTTGATCCAAGCCCATCACTATTCTTGTGGTGACCTAGTATACCACTGCATGATGTAGTACACTATAGTCATTGACATAATACCAATGAAACACCGTTCACTAGTATTACATCCCTCAGAGTGGTACAACAGAAACACAGCATGTCCAAGACATGACTATAGCCTATAGGTTACAACTCGACTCTTTACAAAAGATCCAGAGAACACTCTAGGTTAAAGAGGAAGAAATAAACTTCTTACAAAGAAGAACCAGAATAACAACTCAGAACTATCTAGTGACTAAGACTAGCATCTAAACTGTGTGGCTTGCAATTGTTGCTATTGCAATGCTCTACAGAAGTAGGTTCTAGGGCTAGATATTATAATCCTATCTAATCCGAGACTTCTTCTTCACTTCCATTGATGTATAAGTTGACTTCATTGAAGACTTGAGCTTTTGGTGATGATTCCTGATGTCTACGCACTTCTATTCTTGTAGACAGTTGTTGGGCCTCCAAGTGTAGAGGTTTGTAGAACAGCAGCAAGTTTTCCCTTAAGTGGATCACCCAAGGTTTATCGAACTCAGGGAGGAAGTGGTCAAAGGTATTCCCTCTCAAGCAACCCTTCAATCAAGATACAAGAAGTCTCTTGTGTCCCCAACACACCCAATACACTTGTCAGGTGTATAGGTGCACTAGTTCGGCAAAGAGATAGTAAAATACAAGTGGTATGGATAATTATAAGTGGTAACGGTACCAGAAAATAGCTTGCTGGCGTGTGGTTGATGTGGGAAAAGACTAAAGGCAAACTGAAATAAAGATGGAAGCAAGCAAACATGTAATAGATCTAGTAGCAAACGGTGTTTCAATGCTTAGAAACAAGGCCTAGGGATCATACTTTCACTAGTGAACACTCTCATATAAATATATTATCTTTATGATACTACTCTTAACTACTCTCCGGTTGAACACTCTAGTCGATGGTAGGGCTATAACAGCACACCTCAAAGTTTGCTTTCCCCATCTAGATAACCCGCACTGTCACCTTGAGTACTAGATGGTTCCAACAAACACCACAATTTCATAAAGACATCCGACTCCAAATATAACTCATAATAAGTATTTGTAATCTCTAGCCTAAGTGCCACCATGGTGTGCACGCTATCACTTTCACACACATGGGGAGAGCAGAGATCTATTAAACCACTTGAGTAGCAAGGTAGATCTATAGATTACAAGCTCATGATCTCAATAAGATCATGCATAGAGAGAGAGATGAACACATAGCTATCGCTAGAACCCTTAGCCTCGA
This sequence comes from Avena eriantha, assembly GCA_910589775.1. Classification (NCBI taxonomy): domain Eukaryota; kingdom Viridiplantae; phylum Streptophyta; class Magnoliopsida; order Poales; family Poaceae; genus Avena; species Avena eriantha. Next base: position 150,885,900 of record OU342744.1, read on the forward strand.
GAGAGAACTACCGCCTCCTCATCATGGGAATCAGCAACGGTGATGGAGATGGTGGTGGATATCGATGGAGATGGCTCCGGGGGCACTTCCCCGTCCCGGCAGGGTGCCGGAACAGAGACTTTCTGTCCCCCGAATCTCCCCTTTGGTGGCGGCGGCGCTGTGGAACTTTTCGTGGCTGGAGGCTTGACAGTTTAGGGTTTTTGTATCGGGAGAGATATATAGGCGAAAGAGGCAAGGTCAGTTGCCGGCCATGGGGCCCACACCACCTGGTGGCGCGGCCAGGGCTAGCCCGCGCCACCATATGGTGTGTCCAGGTCTTAGCCCTCCTCCGTCTCGTCTTCTGGCTCTGTGTCCCCCTCGATAAAATATTAACTTTGACTTTTGTCCCGTCCAATTCCTAGAATATTAATTTTTTGACTTTCCTGGAACCAAAAACAGCAGAAAACAGGCAGTTGACACTGTGGCTCTTGTTAATAGGTTAGTCCAAGAAATCATATGAAAAGTAATCCAAAGTTGGAACAAAACATAAGAAAGTAGATAAAACCAAGCATGGAACATCAAAAATTATAGATACATTTGCAATGTATCAACATCCCCAAGCTTAACTCCAGCTCATCCTCGAGTAGGTAAGTGATAAAAAGAAAGAATATTTTTTAAGGTGACATGCACCATCATAAACTTGATCAAAGTATTTGCAAGCATTGAAAGCTGGGATCAAAGTACTCTAAACATGAGCATGAAAGATAAAGTTCTAGCAATAAGACATAGAAACTATGTTGCAACATGAAAAGGCACAAACAAAAGATCCATGAATAACAATGCTTTGCAAGACGTTTGTTTGTTTCACATAAAGAAAACATAACATAGTGGCATTCAGCTTGTCCCTCATAGAGTAGCAAACATAAATGCATAGGACACCTTCAAAGTTCATAAGAGTGACTAGATACAAATAGTTTAAGAACAAGCAATATCAAAGCTATGCCATCAATCAATAAGTCTTGGGACAATGCACATAGAACTAAGAATGGCCACTATGCTCTCAAAGTAGGTGCATAATGATAGAAGGTGGAGACTCAACATAAAAGTAAAAGAAAGGCATTCATAGAAGGAAGTAGGGATTCAAGTTTCATAAAGAGCTTCCAAAAATCATGGTACTTATTAGCTTTCAGCTCTCATTGCCCCTATCATAAGAATCTTGAAGTGATTAAGGTTAAAGTGAACAAACTATGGAGTATATGCTTCACGAAGTATAAGTTGGAAATCTCATGTCCCTTGAATACGAGGCCGCTCCTCATGATACTCAAGTTTAGTCACCGGTAAGTTTTTGTCATTGTAAGTACGTGTGTATCATAGAGAATCGCCAACGAGGTACCCCTTGCCCGATGATATGGAAGAATCCCCATATAAAAATGACAAGGCAAGCAGACAACGAGCATCTCAGCAATCTTCTTATTTACCATGGGAATATGGTGCTTTTTTCTCTCTTTCCACTTTTCATAATCTTTTTTTTCTTTTTCTCTTTTTTCTCAATATAGGACTCTTTTTTATAAGAAGAATGCTTCATAGACAGCTCATTATGGTTACGCTGCAGGTTTCCACCATGTCAGCATGGATTAGACCAGCGGCCCAGGCGTTTCTCTAACACATATACATAACTCCATGGACTTACAAGCTCCCCTTTCATTTCACACCGACGACATCCATAGACAAAAGAGCATGATATCAACTAGGTAAAAAGTACCCGTGCAATGTTGAAAGCGTTCCCCATGATAGCATGGTTCTGCTAATCCCCAACAAATAAGTGCAAGCATATACAACATAGACGACACAATGGTTCAAGTTTATTAAGGGCAAGAAAAGTAAAGTGTGCCATCAAGTTCGTGAGAGCTTTAATCACTAGTTTTCTCATAACAAGTTTAATTTGGAAGGTAAACAAAAACAAGAATATACTTGGAATAGCATAAGATAGTAGGTAGGTATGGTGGAATCTTTGGAATAACTTGGTTTAGGGAGTTGGATGCATGAGTGGAACTCATACTTGGTTGTGGAGGCTAGCAAAAGACTGGGAGCGACAAACTAAGAGAGCAATAATAGCCATAATCATGCAGAGCGACAAAACATCATTGATCAAAGCATAAAGTGATACTTGATACGTCCATTTTGCATCACTATTCTATGTCATAATTCACTGTTATTCATTGATATATTTCGTATTGAGAGGTGATACTTATGTTATTTCATCTGTTTTTGCATGGTTGATGACTCTTGGAGCATGGACCGCTGCTGTCAGGATTCTGATTGTTGGGGGGATACCCCCGGATAGGGTCACGCCGGGGTATAAAGGCAGAGTTAACCGAGGTACGGCAAGGCCAAAGCGAATGTTGGCCGAGTCGCCTCAAGGCAGGACCGAATCTTGGGGTAACCCCAACCAGGGGATGTCCACCTAACTGGGTCTCAACCGACTTAAGCCGTAAGTCGGATGGATGAATCTAGCTTGTACGCAGGAACAGGTGTGGCCGGATCAACCACGATCCGGGTCATCTCAAGCTTCTAGGAGAAGGAAGGTATCTCGTTGGTCAAAAGTAGCCCCGGTACGCACGGCATGAGCGAAGCGGACAGAGGCAGGACCACCGAGGCGTGGCCGACAGAGGTGACGATGCCAATGTCGGCTGACGCAGGCGCCGTAGAGGCTCACGTAGCCTCTGCATGGGTGACGTGGGGGAAAGCGGCCCGGTCGGCTTACTATTTTGGGAGGAGCCACGTATGCCCTAAGTAGAGACATAGCCACCCCTATATAAGGAGGGCTAGGGCCCCTTTAGAAGGGGTTGGTCTGGAACGGGTCGAGTCTTACTAGGTTGATATCTATTGGCTAGTTTTTACTTGGTTCCTGAGGGCTATATAGCGGTGAGAGTAAGAGAGTTCCTTCTTCCTCCTCTCTCTAATACAGCTCTAGGAGCACTTGTAAACCTTGGAAGTGAATCAAATATAAACCTTCTATGTGTGGAATCACCTCACTATCCCTCCCTGGATTCCCCTAGTGCATTTAGTTCCCACCATTATCCTATCCATGGCATCTGCCGTGACACCACCACGACAGTTGGCGCCCACCGTGGGGCAAGCGGCGCTAGCAGGGGTCAAGATCCGGATGAGAAACCTCATCGGCACCAGTGAACACATCGTCTCCGGGCTCGTTCAGTGCTTTGGAGCGCTAGACTTTGTCAGCGACAACGCTGGCTACTTCGGCACACACCCACTTCCGCGCAATGGCCTCTTCGTCAAGCTCGGCGCGCACAAGGTCTACATTGCTGTCGATGTGTCGTGCGTTCATCCACGGCACGTCGTCAAGGCAGGGGAGCCACCCCTTAGTGTGGTTCACGGGGCGCGTATCACTCGCTCCCCGGACCGTGCTGAGGTAATGATGACTGCGCCTGGTGCAGGCGCAATCAAGGATCCGACACCAGATCCGGAGGTAACGCCTAAGGCACCGAGGAAAGGTAGAGGTCCTCCACTAGAGAGGCCTGAGAATGTGCTGCGGGAAGCGATAGATAGCTTGGCAAACCCTGTAGTAGCAGCAGTAGATCCGGCTCAGGCGCAGGCCGAGCTAGAGGAAACTAGGCAAAAAATACTAGAGGGTGCGAAAAAGATAGCCGCGGCTCAGCAGTCGTTGAACATGACGCTGCGTGAGTACGCAAAGGCAAATAAAGTTGATGCTGTAAAAGTGAAGGGGAGAAACCTCATAAGCAAAATGAACAAAGAGGGAGACACTAGGATTGAGGAGTCAGAGAACTGTTTGTCCGTGGGGCTGCCGACGTATAGTACCCCGGCTAAGAACCTCAGAGCAGCGGATGCAGCTGCGTTCGAGTTAGAGGGTCTAACGGGTGAAGCCCGTCAGAGACAACAAGATAGGGTTAATGAGTTGGTTCGGATCGTGAATAGGCAAAATGAGGAATTGCTCAGGGCTAGCCGAAGAGAGCTGGGGCCTCCAAGATCGTTCATTCGACGGTGGGTAACCCGGAGAAATCCGCTGGAACCGCATCGTCTCCTCATGGTGGTCCTAGGAGATAAGAGGTAGTAACCTCGGCCAGAAGGAACAAACAGATCGTCCCGTACGACCCGACACGGGCAGGGAAAGGAAAAGAAGTACAGAGAAATGACGATCGACAAAGTGTGAGCCGAGGTGAAGCTGGCCGAGGTAACCATGACCAAGGCAATGCCGGTCAAGGAAATGCTGTAAACGGCAATGCCGGACAGCGAAACTCAGCAGGAGCAGGACAACCGCAACAACGGAATATACCAAGGCAAGAGCAAAGTGTCGGCCGAGGTATGCAACAAAGAGGTGCTCCACGAGAGCAAGACCGGTATAACGATGGAGATTCGGAAATGGTGAACATAGGATACCCAAGGCTGGACTGTCATGTGATAGGGTAAAGATTGGGAAGCAGGGATTTGATGCCTGATGATGCCAGGTTAAAACTGGATCGACTATATAGGTCGGAACAGATCGAATGTCAAGGTCCACCAGGACCTGCGTGTTTTGGGCCCCGGATCATGAAGGAGCCACCGGTACCTAACTTCCAGTTACCTAGAGGCACAAAGATGTATGACGGCAGTACTAAGCCGGAGGATTGGTTGATAAACTATGCTACAGCTGTGAAAATTGCTACAGGCAACTTGAGATGGGCTGTGAGATACGTACCCCAGATGTTGGAGGGGCCAGCAAGGGTATGACTAAACAATTTTCCGCCCGGAAGTATTAACTGCTGGATCGATTTTGAGGAAATGTTTATCAGCAATTTCTCAAGTACGTATCAGAGGCCAAATAGGCCACAGACCCTAGCTATGTGTAAGCAGAGACCGAACGAGACGGACCGGGAGTTTTTAACCCGGTGGTGTACCGTGAGAAACTCGTGTGAGGGTGTGATAGAGTCACAGGCCATAGCATGGTTTACGCAAGGGTGCAGATATGCAAGCGAGCTGTGGCAGAAGTTGCAAAGGAAAATGCTAACTACATTGGCAGAGATGATCCGGATTGCTGATTCGTATGCTTTGGGTGATCCGACTCAACCCAGGCTCGTGTCAAACGAGTCAAATGAAGCGTACTACCAGAGAGATGGAGTCGGATCATCTCGGAGGAATGATTACAGAGGTAAAAGAAGAGATGACAGACCGGATCACCGGTACAGTTTGCAACAAGTTGCAGCTGTGAATCAAGATTAGCCCGGAGCAGGAGGCAATCAACGTCAGAAAACTGGAGGGGGACAATGGACACGAAGAAATGATGGCAAGAAAACTTGGACGCTAGAGCAGAAGAAACAGTGGCAAGAAAAGAAGGACCGTCCGAGGTACACTTATGTGTCGATGTTGGATCAGCCGTGTAAATTTCACACGCCAAATCCGAGTAACCCAGCGGGTCATACGACGAGGCAATGTGAGTGGATGCGTAAAATAGAACAAGGTGGTTCGGGGAATGCTCAGGCACCCCGGAATGATCAACCTCGGTAGGAGTTACCCCGGCAGCAATTGCTCTTTGGAGCGAACACGCAACAACTAATGTTGCCTCCCCCTCCACCGAGGTATGATAACCATGAGAGAAGGGATGCAGTGCATCAAGTAGAAAACCAGCATCAGCCGGATCAGAGGTACCCCGGAAATGAGGGGAGGAATGAGTACAAAGAGCATCACCAGAGTTACTGTGTGTTTACCACTGAGGAAACAGATAGAAAGAGCTTGCAGCGCCAACATATGGAGGTGAATGCGGTAATGCCAGCAGTGACGAGGTATATGCCTTGGTCGGACCAGGAAATCACCTGGAGCATTAAAGATCATCCCAAGCTTGTGCCAAGTCTTGGTTCGTATGCGTTAGTGCTGGATCCGACATTCATCGGGCCAAACATCAATGTGAGGTTCTCAAAGGTACTGATTGACAATGGCAGTAGCATTAACATCATGTATGCGGATACAATGCGCAAGTTGGGTATCTCGGAGAACATGCTCCAGGCTACAAGGACAACTTTCCATGGTATTGTGCCCGGCATTTCTTGTGAGCCCATAGGCAAGGTCCGGGTTGACGTATTGTTCGACACAAGAGATAACTGCCGAACTAAGAATTTGGAGTTTGAAGTGGTGAACTTAGAAAGTGCATATCACGCGTTACTCGGAAGACCAGCACTGAACAAGTTCATGGCAAGTGTCACATCAGTTACTTGAAGATGAAGCTGCCCGGGCCAAACGGAGTAATTACCATTGGTGGAGATTTCCGACGTTCCATTGAGTGTGCGTCAACCAGGTCTAACCTAGCCGAGTCACTGGTGATCGCGCAAGAGAAAAGAAAAATCCAAGAGGTGGCGGCATTGGCTCAGTCCGCGCAGCAGTATATGTCGGCGCTGAGTAACCCGCATGGAAGTGTCTCATTCCAAGCCACTAAAGATACCAAGAAGGTGCCTGTTGATGATATGTTCCTAGAGCACACCGTAACAATTGGAGCCGGGTTAAATGACAAATAGGAAAGCGAGCTCGTAAACTTCCTCCGTGAGAATCGGGACATTTTTGCTTGGTCCACACAGGAGTTGCAAGGTGTTCCGAGGGAGTTGGCCGAGCACTCTTTGAATGTGAGACCCGAAGCAAAGCCGGTGAAGCAACCTCTCCGCCGCTTCGCCGAAGATAGGAGGAAAGTCATCGGAGATGAGATAGCTCGGTTGTTGGCTGTAGGATTTATCTTGGAAGTTCTTTACCTGGATTGGCTATCTAATCCGGTGCTGGTGGAGAAGAAGAAGGATGGTCCGAATGTAGCAGTGGTTTGGCGTATGTGTATCGATTACACGAACCTGAACAAGGCGTGTCCAAAAGATCCATTTCCACTGCCAAGGATAGATCAGGTCATAGACTCAACTGCTTGATGTGAACTGTTGTCATTCATTGATGCATATTCTGGTTTCCACCAGATACCTCTGAATTCGGATGATCAAATAAAGACTGCATTTATCACCCCGTATGGGGCTTATTGCTATCGCACCATGCCGTTTGGTTTACGTAATGCAGGAGCAACGTACCAAAGATGTATGCAGAAATGTTTGCACGACCAAATAGGTCAAAATGTACAAGTGTATGTGGATGATGTGGTTATCAAGACCAAGGAAAGCAAGACGCTCCTTGACGATATCAGGCAGACGTTCGCGAACTTAAGAAGGTTCCGGATGAAGCTTAACCCGGAGAAATGTACCTTCAGTGTCCCGGCTGGAAAGTTACTCGGTATTCTTGTCTCCGGCTGAGGTATCGAAGTCAATCCAACTAAAATCCGGGCCATTGAGCGAATGGAACTCCCAAAGTGTCTTAACGATGTCCAGAAGTTCACTGGTTACCTGGCATCATTAAGTCGGTTTGTGTGTCGGTTGGGAGAAAAGGTATTGCCTCTCTATCAACTCATGAAAAAGTCGGATAAGTTCGTTTGGACGCCACAGGCCAATGAAGCCTTTGCTCACTTAAAGGAGATGTTAGCCACTGCACCAGTGTTAGCCTCTCCACTATCAAAGGAGCCAATGTTGCTCTATATAGCCGCAACCAACCGAGTTGTAAGTGCAGTAATTGTGGTAGAGCGCGACAAAGAGGGTAAGTTAGTGCAAAGGCTAGTGTATTATCTGAGTGAGGTGTTGTCTGCCTCAAAGCAGAACTATCCACACTATCAGAAAGTGGCATATGGTGTGTATATGGCAGCTAAGAAGTTGAAGCATTACTTTGAGGAGCATCCCATCAGGGTAATATGTGAGGCTCCCATATCCGAGATAATGAGTAACAAGGATGCGAGTGGTAGGATTGCAAAATGGGCAATTGAACTAGCTCCCTATGCACCACAATATGACAAAAGAGAAGCAATCAAGTCTCAGGTTGTGGCCGACTTTTTTGTGGACTGGGCCGAGGTACAATACGAACCACCGCTACCAGATCCGAATTACTGGAGGATGCACTTTGACAGGTCAAAAACAAAAAACCGGGCTAGGCGCCGGAATTGTACTTACCTCGCCAAAGAAGGACCAGCTGAAATATGTGCTACAGATCCATTTCACGGCATCAAACAATGTCGCTGAGTATGAAGCACTTGTGCATGGGCTCAAAGTGGCAAAAGAAATTGGGATACGTCGGATCCTATGCTTTGGCGACTCAGATTTGGTAGTACAACAAGTGTCGGGACTGTGGGACGCCCTTGATCCAAACATGGCGCTGTATAGATTTCATGTGCAAGATATCTGGTTACTTTGAGGGATGTGAATTTCACCATGTACCCCAGGTGGAAAATGAGGTTGCCGACGTACTGTCGAAGTTCGGATCAACCCGACAAGCAATTCCACCGGGGGTAGCATTGGAACACCTCAGAAAACCGTCTATCAGGCCGTCCCCAGAAACCGACTCAATTTACGTCCCGGAGGATACAGAATTCGGAGCCGTGCCCATGGACATTGACACGGGAGGTGGTGCGCGAATCCCGGGGACTGCCTCGGCAAACCCGGGGACTGCTTCGCAAGACCCGGGGACTGCTCGGCGTGATCTGGTTGAAGTTATGGCGGTGGACCAGATGGAAATTGATGAGGATGTGTTCCCTGTGTGAGCAATACCAGCTTGGGCACTGCCTATATTTCGATTCCTGAAAGATGGAACGTTACCCACCGAGGAGGTGTTATCCAGGCAAACTCAAAGGAGAGCAAAGGCATACACAATCATCAATTCTGAGCTATACAAAAGGATTGTGACCAATGTCCTCCAGTGATGCGTTGACCCGGAAGAAGGGCTTGACATCCTCCGAGATATACATCAAGGGGAGTGCGGGCATCATGCCTCGTCCCGAGCCTTGGCGGCAAAAGCTTTCCGGCATGGATTCTACTGGCCAAGTGCCTTAGAACAAGCAGAAGATCTGGTGAGAAAGTGCAACGGCTGTCAGAGGTATGCTACCAAGACACATATGCCAATGTCGGAGCTCAAGACCATACCAATCACCTGGCCATTTTCCGTATGGTGTTTGGACATGGTTGGCCCGTTTAAACCAGCAAGGGGAAATATGACTCACATTTTGGTCATGGTGGACAAATTTACAAAGTGGATCGAGGTGAAGCCAATAAGAAAATGTGATGGAGCTACGGCCGTGACATTTCTCAAAGACATCATCTTGAGATATGGTTATCCTCACAGTATCATAACTAATATGGCACAAAATTTGCGGAAGGAGCATTTGCGCGTTTCTACCGAGATAAGAAGATCCGGTTGGACGTTGCCTCGGTAGCCCACCCCGCTTCGAACGGACAAGTGGAAAGGTCCAACAGATTGGTATTATCCGGGATAAAACCCCGGCTCATTGAGCCGCTGCAAAGATCAGCGGGGTGCTGGATAGAAGAACTACCAGCGGTACTGTGGAGTTTAAGAACAACTCTGAATCGATCAACAAGCTATACGCCATTTTTTCTGGTATATGGGGCAGAAGCTGTATTACCAGCCGACATAGAGCATGATTCGCCTAGGGTCACCCAATACATAGAAGCCGAAGTGCAAGAAGCCAGGCAAAATGATGTTGATCTGCTGGAAGAAGCGAGAGAATTGGCACTGTCCAGATCCGCCATATATCAGCAAAATCTCCAACGCTGCCATAGCCGGAAAGTAAGCCCCCGAGTTTTCCAGGAAGGCGATCTGGTGCTCCGGTTGGTACAACGTACTGCTGGCATGCATAAATTATCTCCTCCATGGGAAGGGCCATTCATTATGAGCAAAGCATTGCACAATGATTCTTATTAAATATCTTATAGATGCAAAGCCACAGGAAAAGAACAAGGCAGACAGGTCCGACGAGGAATCTAAGTGTCCGTGGAATGTAGCTCTACTTCGTCCTTTCTACACTTAGCAGAGAAGTGTATGTATCCAAGTCTTCTCATATGTCGGTATGTATGCCGGCAATGAGCTTATCAATGAAATGTTGGCACCTCGAGCAGTAACTCGGGGACTGCCTTAATAATATTTGTTGTCTTTTGTTATTTGTACGTCAGCTGGAGTAAGTTGTTCTACTTAACTCGGATTAGTAGTGTGTGAGCACCAAAAACCCAACTCTTCGACTTGCTGCTGTCCAACAAGAATTGGCTGCATGGCAAGCAAGAGAACAAGTTTGGAATTGCGTAGCACATGAAAAACGACTAGGGAAAAGAACTTAATCGAGCCGACGTTTGTTTTTCGAACTAACCTTGTGTATCTTTAGTTTATTATGCTGATTTATTTTGAGCTAAGCCTAAAAGTTTCCAAGTCTTGTTAAGACAATTTTTGAAGCTCGGATTCGTAAGTCGTAAATCCGAATCAAGGTAGACACGAGCCGAGCCAAAAGATTGGACGAACAAGAAAATGAAACTCAGGGACTACGCCCAAGTTAATCCGGCATAAAAACTTAGTAGAAAAATATCACATGTCTACTGGATACAATTCCACCCGCCATACCGGGGATCTGATAAACTTTAAAGTTTTTTCACTTAAGGAGCAGCAGGAGGAGGGAGTTCGGCGTCATCTTCGCTGTCTTCAATGTCCGAGGCATCGCCCTCTTCGTACTCATCCGAGCCATCTTCAACGTTTTTAGCGTTTTCGTCACCGGCGGCTTCCAGGAAGCTCGGTCCCTTAGTCCATTCATGAATGAGAGCGTATTCGATAAGGCTATGGGTGCAAGCCTTGCGCCGAGCTACCCACTTCGGGTCACTGGTCTATTTGGATCTGGTGCGCATGCGCGCTAAGAGGTTGATGTCGATATTCTCGTACCACGTAAGTACGTAGTGGAGAACGGTCTCAGCTGCGGCGCGTCCAGCGGATTCTCTCCAAAGGTCGAGCTGGGTCTCGCATTCCATCAACTTTTCAACAAGAAGTGCGGTTCTCTCCGGAGTGTCTTCCGCAGGCCAAAACGTGCTGAAGATTCGGACTGCAACGTCAAGGATATCGTTGCCATAGTTCTTGATGATTTCCACGCGAGATGACAGGCTGACCAACAGGTCCTCCATGTCATAGGGAATCTCTTCAGCGTCAGGACCAATGGGAGTACCCCTCTCTCAGCGGAAATCAGCAACAGTGGCCCTCGTGATGGCAGTGCCCTCTGGAAATTTTCCTGAAAACGAGATAAGAGAAGCAGGTAAAGAAAATACATGTGAAGTAATCCATAGAAATATGCCAGATAAGGGAAAGGAACTTACGTGAAATATGGCTGAGGATCCGAGCCAACTCCCTGGTACAGTCATCACGTCTTTTGTGAAGCTGCACAAGTTTAGCGTTCGCCGACTCAAGCTTGACGTCGGCCTCCTGGAGAAGTTCTCGGTCCTTGGCAATTTGGAGGTTGAGGCGCTCGCGCTCCTCAGTGAAGTCTTGGCCAGCCTTTTGGAGCTCGGATTGATGCTGTGCCTTCAATTTCTTCATCTCGGCCTTAAGCTTGGCGATCTCGTCATCCTTGGTCCAGAGGAGGGCAAGCTCATCGTCTTTCTTTTTGAGCTCCGCCTGATGCTTCCTTGCTTGTTCAAGAAAATGCAGCATCATATCAGGCACGGGCACACTATCTTCCAGCGATACTGAAATAGTTTGTCAACCTGGCAAAGCTGAGGTATGAATGTTTGCCGAGCCAAGGAGGAATGGAGATGGAAAGCATAGCAAGGTTGAGCAGATATAACTTACCCTTGATCTGATCCAGATTCTTCCTCATAAGCGTGTTCTCAGCCTCCACCCCAGCTGCGAAAACCGAATGATGGATCAGTTCGGCAGAAGAAGATGAAGGAAAATGGAGAAATGCTGAGGAAGAAACTTACCCCTCTTATCATGATCAGCCAGAAGTGAGTTATGCTTGGCGCGCAGCACCTTGTGAGTGTCTAGGAGACGCTGAAACTCAGCGCTCCGGCGGTTGGTGGTCACCTGAAAAGAATACAAAAATACAACTTAGCCTTGTACATATTCGAAGTGTACAAAATCCGGGCCAAGTGGAACTTAACCCGCTCTAGGTGTGTGCATATTCGAAGTGTACAAAATCCGGGCCAAGTGGAACTTAACCTGGCTCTAGGTGTGTGCATATTTGAAGTGTACAAAATCTGGGCCAAGTGGAACTTAACCCGGCTCTAGGTGTGTGCATATTCGAAGTGTACAAAATCCGGGCCAAGTGGAACTTAACCCAGCTCTAGGTGTGTGCATATTCAAAGTGTACAAAATCCGGGCCAAGTGGAACTTAACCCAGCTCTAGGTGTGTGCATATCCGAAGTGTACAAAATCCGGGCCAAGTGGAACTTAACCCGGCTCTAGGTGTGTGCATATTCGAAGTATACAAAATCCGGGCCAAGTGGAACTTAACCCGGCTCTAGGTGTGTGCATATTCGAAGTTATCAAGGAGCTACGTTAATTTTCTAAGGAGCATCCGGCCGAGTAACAAGTTACTCCCCCGGAGGCTCGGGGACTAATGGTTATATCATCAATATCTACAACATGCTAAGGAAAAGGGGAAGTAACGTACCTCCATCATCCGACCCGCGAGGTTAATTGCCTTAGCGGCCATGTTCATTTGAGCAGAAAATTCCGCGGGGCCGAACTTCTCCGGAAGATCGTTGTTGTGGACGAACTCCGCCTTGTTCCAATTCATGACGAATTCAATCAGGGTCGGAGGGTATCGCTCGCCGCTGGGCATATGGGGCGCCACCAAGCCCTTCGCGTGCGCCTCCCTCCTCTCAACCAGGGCAAGAGCCGGGCTGGTGTGCAAAACCATCTGTTGCGCATCAACTGGCTCGGCAGGGGCGTCCTTCGGTGCTGGAGGCTTCTTGGAAAGCATGGACGCGAGAGTACGCTGTCCAGCCTCGACGGACGCTGCCCTGGTGGCGTCAGGGGCCTTTTTGCCCTTGGGCTGCTGAGAGGAGGAAGTGGTTGCTACAGATTTACCCTTGGGAGATGCCTGGGTACTTTCTCGCCGAGACTGGGAAGTCTCGGACGAGGCGGAGGAGCTTGGCGCTGCTACTGTTGCTCTTGGTGTTGCTGCTGTTGCTCTTGCTGCTGGGGTTGGTGCTGGTGCTGGAGTTGGTGCTGGTACTGGTGCTGGAGTTGGTGCTGGTGCTGCTGCTGGTTTCTTCTTTGGTGGAGGTGCTGAGGTAGCCTCGGTTGTAGCTGGTGGATGCCGCTGCCTCGGCTGGGCCTGTCTCTCCTACTCCAAGGTTGCCCCCTCTTGACGAGGTGGTGTGGAACCCGGAGCAGCCGCCGAACCCTCCGGAATAGGGCTCAACAGGCGTGAATCGTCGCCACGAGGGGGAGAAGGGATGAGCCGGAGCGGCGAAGCAATGCTAGATCCACTCTTGGGGACCTCCACCGCGGCCCTGCCAAATGAAACAGTGTCGGATGAGAAACTATAACAATGCAAGAACAAGTGAATGGCAAAGGGAAAAGAGGCTTACGCATCCGAGGTCAGGGGCTCCTTGGGCTTCCGAGCCCTTCGTGCTGGGGCCTTGGTTGCAGGCTTGGAGGCAGTCTTGTCCCCGGACTTCTTTCGCCTTTTGGTTGGCTGAGAAGGCCCAGAGGAAGAGGTTGATGCAGCTCCCCGCTTCTTCTTCGGTGCAACCGGAACAGGGTCACCCACGGCTAGGGGAGGTTCCTCATGGATCTGCCCACCGGGGTTAGCTGATGCCGGAAAAGCATAAGAAAGGGGGACAACGTCAAATGCTTCCATCACCTCGACATTCGAGCCATCTTCATGTCGGGCCAATCTCTAATGGAAGAGAGTTTACCGGTGGGTCGCTTCGTCGCGTCGGTCATTAGGAGGAACATCTCCTGATCCGGCTCTTCCTCGTCCGAGGTCTCCCGGTTAGGCGCCCATTTGAGGGAGGGATCGGGGCCATCCTCGATAGTTTGCTGAAGGAATTGCTAAGGGAGAGAAAAGACGACAGAGTTAAAAATACAATAGCAACCGACGTAAGATTTAATCCGGAGAAATTTTGCCGCACGAAGCTTACCACGGGAGGAAGCCTATCTTGGCAATAGTGCTCAATTCCCCACGACTCAGAGGAGAAGTCCTTGTGGGTGGTGAAGAGGGCCTTGACCCGGCGGTAAATCTCTGTGTTGCTCAGCTCAAAAGACGAGGTACGGTTGGGGTCGCAACCCCATCTCATGTGACACACCTTGTGAGTGCGCTTCTGGAGGGGGGAGATCTGGTTGCGGACGAATGTGATCATGGCGTCCTCATTGCGCAACCTGAGCTCCTTCAGCTCCGCGAACCTTTTGTTGACCTGGTTGGCCAAGACCGTGGGCTTCTTGGGGATAACGTCCCACAACTCCGGGTTAGGAGGACTCGGAGCATAGGGGCGCAGCCGAATCAGGTCTTCGGTGCCGTCGTTCCGAACATAAAAGAAAGTCCGGGCCCATCCCTTGCAGGATTCCAGCCCGGTAACCTGGGGAAAGACGGATAGCCTCCGGGGAGAGATTGACGCAGCCCTGAACTGCGTAAGCTGTTTGTCCTCCGGATCAAGCTGGGTGTTCGGAATCACGTTACGATGAAGGCCGAAGAACCGGATCCATAGCTCCTTTGTGGGCCATAATCCGGCATAGCCTTCGATCGTAGAGGCGAAAGCGGAGAGAGAGGTGATAGCGTTGGAAGGAAGGTGGTGCGGCTGGAGTTCGTCGGTGTTCAACCAATCGTGGAAAAAATCGCTGACTGGCAAACCGAATCCCCGCTGGAAATGTGACAGAAACACCACAAACTCACCCGGATTGGGTGAGGGGGCTAGTTCGGCGGAGGCGAGGCGTGCGGTGACGCCTGCAGGGATGCGCCTGGTGCAGTAGAGCCAGTCCAGGTCATCCTGGCAGACCCAGGATCCGGCCCACGCACCGCGGTCCGCCGTCGCAGCGTCTTCCTCCATCTCCTACTCGGCGACGGCGAGCTCCTCTTCAGTCATCTCGAGTTCGCTGCCCTCACTGGTGCTAGCGGCGGTGGGGGGCAGCGGCCTGGACTGACAGCGACCCGTGGCGGAGGAGGTGCGCAGAGGCGGTGGCGATGCAGATGCGTGTGGAAGCAGTGCAGCGGCGGCGCTACTACTCAATCGCGGTGGCGGCAGCGCTGTCGCGGGAGAAAACGAGGAAGAAGAAAGGGCAGAGGGGCGCAAAAATGGGGAAAGGGCCCAAGGGGCGCACCCCTCCCCTATTTAACCGCTCCCTCTGCGAGGAAGTGGGATCACGTTTGCAGGCGGGCCACATCGTGTGGCCATGTACACACCGGATTGACCAATCAGCATCCGGCCACACGGAAGGTCACAAGGCGCAGCGGATCCCATGAAGCGATGCATCGATGCAGTTAACGAGGAGGCAGGCGTGACGTGACGCGCTCACAGTAACTCCTGACAATTACTGCGGCGGTTACTGTGGCTGGCTCTTAAAATGAGGCGATGTGATGATTAGCCTCCACGTGGGGAAGCGTACGAGATAAGGAAGAACAACCCGGATGAGAGTGTGGTAACCCGGCCAGCAAGTGAAAACTTGGAATGTGCCAAGGGAAAGTAAATCCATAGAATCCGAGATAAGGAGGTAACTCGGAAATAAAACCCAGAGCTCAGTGAAGTTGAGCCTGCTGTGGCCTTAGCGGCCAAGGCAGCTAAGACCGCACCAGCTTCGGGGACTAATGTTGGGGGGATACCCCCGGATAGGGTTACGCCGGGGTATAAAGGCCGAGTTAGCCGAGGTACGACAAGGCCAAAGCGAATGCTGGCCGAGTCGCCTCAAGACAGGACCGAATCTCGGGGTAACCCGGACCAGGGGATGTCCACCTAACTGGGTCTCAACCGACTTAAGACGTAAGTCGGATGGATGAATCTAGCTTGTACGTAGGAACAGGTGTGGCCGGATCAACCACGATCCGGGTCATATCAAGCTTCTAGGAGAAGGAAGGTATCTCGCTGGTCAAAAGTAGCCCCGGTACGCACGGCATGAGCGAAGCGGACAGAGGCAGGACCACCGAGGCATGGCTGACAGAGGTGACAACGCCAATGTCGGCTGACGCAGGCGCCGCAGAGGCTCATGTGGCCTCTGCATGGGTGACGCGGGGAAAAGCGACCCGGTCGGCTTACTATTTTGGGAGGAGGCATATTCCCTGGAATATGCCTCCACGTATGCCCTAAGTAGAGACCTAGCCACCCCTATATAAGGAGGGCTAGGGCCTCTGTAGAAGGGGTTGGTCTAGAACGGGTCGAGTCTTACTAGGTTGATATCTATTGGCTAGTTTTTACTTGGTTCCTGAGGGCTATCTAGCGGTGAGAGTAAGAGAGTTCCTTCTTCCTCCTCTCTCCAATACATCTCTAGGAGCACTTGTAAACCTTGGAAGTGAATCAAATATAAACCTTCTGTGTGTGGAATCACCTCACTATCCCTCCCTGGATTCCCCTAGTGCATTTAGTCCCCACCATTAGCCTATCCATGACATCTGCCGTGACACCACCACGACACTGATGGAAAAGGTGCTATTTGGAGGCAAAATTCGTGAAGATCAGAAAATCCGGGAAAATACATGAAAAATCCTATTTTTCTATAAGACGAAGGATGCCAGAAGGGGGGCTGGAGATGGGTCACAGGGGGCCCACACCACCCCCTAGCGCGGGCCAGCCTAGGCCGCGCCACCAGGTGGTGTAGCCGCCCTGGTCCACCCCTAGCTCTCCCCTCTGGCGTATATATTCCTCCCGAAACCCTAAGACTTGGGGAGCGGCCACAGAAAGATTCCGCCGCCTCTGCGAGGCGGAAAACACCGAGAGAAAAAGATCTCTCCGGCAGACAAATTTCTACCCGGAGAATTCCTTCCCGGAGAGGGGAGATCGTCGCCATCAACACCATCATCAAGCTGGTAGTAGAGCACCAACACCATCATCGTCGCCATCAACACCTTCATCGGGATCATCATCATCATCACCACCATCATCACCATCAGCACCATCATCACCATCTCCATATTGCTATAACAATTGGGTTGAATCTTGCATAGTTCATAGGGGAAAGTTTCCCGGTGTTGATTACTCTTTGTAGTTGATGCTATTGAGTGAACCATTGAATTATTGCTTATGTTCAGATTGTTATACATCATTATTCCATCTCTGATCATGATCCATATGATGTCTTGTGAGTAATTCATTTTGTTCTTGAGGACATGGGACAAGTCATGTTGTTAGTAGTGGAGTTACATTGAGAAAGATTCATTAGTTTGATATTTAAGTCTTGGTGTACTTCTTCTAGTGGTGTCATGTGAACGTAGACTACATGAAACTTCACCTATATGGGCCTAGGGGAATGCATTGTGTATTTGGCTACTAATCGTAGGGGTTTTCGGAGTGACAAAAACCTGAACCCCCGTTAGGAAACCATTGCACAAGGAACATAAGGGTCTTAGAGTTTAAAGTTGTGGTTAGGTTTCTACCTTAATTACTTTCTTGTACTTACGGATGTTTGCAAGGGGTATAATCACAAGTATGTATTAGTCCTAGGAAGGTCGATACATTAGCACAGGTTCACCCACACAACACTTAGCAAGCTAAAGAAGATTAATAAACTATATGAAGCGAAAGCACTTGACAGTCTTCCCATGTGTCCTCGAGAACGTTTGGTCATCTTAAGTAATGCAACCGGCTTGTTCTTTGCTGAATAAAGGATTGGGCCACTTGCTGCATTTATTCTTATTGTCTTTTATTTACTCTTACTTTATTTACTTGCATTATAAAAAACCCCTAAAAATCTGTTTGCTAAGTATTTGCAGAGAATTCCTGATCCATGCCACTAGCTAGCACCTTCTGCTCCTCGTTGGGTTCGACACTCTTACTTATCGAAAATACTGCGATACACCCCCTATACTTGTGGGTCATCAACACTATTTTCTGGCGCCGTTGCCGGGGAGTGAAGCGCTATTGGAGAGTGGAACTGGTAAAGGAAACTTCTACTGTGAGTATTGTTTACTTCTGTTAGTTGCTTTATTTTTGTTATGGATAATTCGCTGAGTTTCTTATTTGGTAATGCTACTACCACTTCTAAGGTAGTAGATGAACCACCACCTGCTGAGAATGATGCTTTTAAAATACCTACAAGAATCGTGTTATGGGTAACTACTATGTTGGGGATGGAACTGTCCATCCCAGTGATCATTTACTCTTTATACACGAATTGTGCGGGTTGTTCAAGTGTGCAGGTATTACTACAGATCGTTAAGAAGAAGTTATTCTCATTATCACTGAAAGGAAGAGCTGAGGAATGGTATAAGCTGCTGAAGAATGGTCAAGCTCTGGAATGGGAGGAAATAGTACCTCTCTTTTATTCAAAGTTTTATCCTCCTACTGAGATTCATAAAGATCGGAATCAAATATACAACTTTTGGCCTCTTGATGGAGAGAGTACAACTCAAGCTTGGGGGAGATTGAAGTTACTAATGCTCAAATGTCCCATTCATGAGCTCCCCAACAATATTATTATCAATAACTTTTATGCAAGGCTCCCTCTACATGATAAGGATTTATTGGATGCTTCTTGTGCTGGATCATTCACTCGCATGGAAGAAGAAGTTAAGTGGGATCTTCTGGACCGTATTCAAGATAATGTTGAAGCTTGGGAGAATGACAAAGCTAGAAAGTCAGGTATAAATTATGATTATGAATGCATTGAATGTTTTATGGGAACTAATGACTTTCAAAATATTAGTAATGCTTATGGTCTTGATTTACAAGTTATTACAAATTGCTTTAGGGATTTTGCTTCTTATATTGAAATTCCAAAAAGGGGATGGAACAAGTACCATGCACCTTATAAAGATATTGTTGACTGTGTTCCTGTTGGGAGTGCCGAGTATTGCACTATTGACCACATCTTACCTGAACCTTATAGCGAGAAGATTCCCTTCCCAGATAAGGTAAAGGATCATCCTATGATAGCTAATGTAATCGCTAAAAGTGAAAAGAGAACTGTAAAACCTGATGAACAAATAAACGTTGAACCTGTGGTAGCAATTGTGAAAGACCTTGTCACTAAAAGCATAGAAGATGGACACATAGTCTTTTGTGAGGATGCTTCTAATATTGTTGCACATACTAATAGAGCTAAAAAGGCTAGTGTCCCTGTGCTTTCCGTTAGAATTGGTGATCATTGCTATTATGGTTTATGTGATATTGGTGCAAGTTCCACTGCCATTCCTTATGAGCTTACAGAGAAATTATGCATGAAATCAGTCCCTGCAAATTGGAAGAGATTGATGTGGTTATTCACCTTGCTAATAGAGAGACCAGCTCTCCAATTGGTATTGTATGAGATGTGGAAGTTCTTTGTGGTAAGATTAAGTATCCTGCTGATTTTGTAGTACTTGGTTCAGCTGCTAGTAAAACTTATCCTATCATTTTTGGTAGACCTTTCTTGAGTACCTATGGAGCTATTATAGATTGCAAGAGGGATAAAATCTTGACTAAGTTTGATGGGGAATCTTATGAGTTTATTTTTTCGAAATTTACTAAAGAACCTTGTGAAGAGGAAACCCATAATGAGGATTTTAGAGTTGAACAACTTGCTTCTATCTCTCTTGCTCCTAACAATGCTTTGCAGCAATTTATGGAAGATCACGAAAGTGAGATCTTCATGGAAGAAAGGAATGAGATTGACGAGATTCTCCGTCGTCAACCCAAGATGCTTAAGCATAACTTGCATGTAGAAGACTTGGGTACCACATTTCCATCTAAAAAGGATCTGGTCTTCGATCTAAAACCTCTCCCTGATGATCTTAAATATGCTTATATTGATGATAAAAGTTATATCCTGTTATTATTAGCTCTAAACTTTCAGGGAAGGAAGAAGAAAGGTTATTGGAGGTTTTGAAGAAACACTGAGGAGCTATGGGCTATACTATGGATGATTTAAAAAGGATTTCACCTACTATATGTCAACATTCTATCAATATAGAACCAGATACAAAGCCAGTAGTAGAGCACCAACGACGTTTAAATCCTAAGATGAAGGAAGTGGTAAGAAATGAGGTATTGAAACTCCTTGATGCTGGTATTATTTACCCTATTGTTGATAGTGAATGGGTTAGTGTTGTTCATTGTGTTCCTAAAAAATAAGGTATTACCATTGTTCCTAATGATAACGATGACCTTATTCCCCAAAGAATAGTAGTAGGCTATATGATGTGCATCGATTTTAGGAAAGTCAACAAAGTTACTAAGAAAGATCACTACCCGCTTCCTTTTATTGATCAAATGTTGGAAAGGTTGTCTAAAAAGACCCATTTTTGTCCCTCATAGAGTAGCAAACATAAATGCATAGGACACCTTCAAAGTTCATAAGAGTGACTAGATACAAATAGTTTAAAACAAGCAATATCAAAGCTATGCCATCAATCAACAAGTCTTGGGACAATGCACATAGAACTAAGAATGACCACTATTGTCTCAAAGTAGGTGCATAAAGATAGAAGGTGGAGACTCAACATAAAAGTAAAAGAAAGGCCTTCATAGAAGAAAGTAGGGATTCAAGTCTCATAAAGAGCTTCTAAAAATTATGGTACTTATAGCTTTCAGCTCTCATTGCCCCTATCATAAGCATCTTTAAGGTGATTAAGGTTAAAGTGAACAAACTATGGTGTACATGCTTGACGAAGTATAAGTTAGAAATCTCATGTCCCTTGTATATGAGGGCCGCTCCTCATGCTACTCAAGTTTAGTCACCGGTAAGTTCTTGTCATCGTAAGTACATGTGTATCACAGAGAACCACCAACGGGGTACCCCTTGCCCGATGATACGGAAGAATCCCCATATCAAAATGACAAGGCAAGCAGACAATAAGCATCTCAGCAATCTTCTTATTTACCATGGGAATATGGTGCTTTTTTCTCTCTTTCCTCTTTTCATAATCTCTTTTTTCTCTTTTTTTCTCAATATAGGACTCTTTTTTTATAAGAAGAATGCTTCATAGACAACTCATTATGGTTACGCTGGAGGTTTCCACCATGTCAGCATGGATTAGACCAGCGACCCAGGTGTTTCTCTAACACATATACATAACTCCATGGACTTACAAGCTCCCCTTTCATTTCACACCGACGACATCCATATACAAAAGAGCATGATATCAATTAAGTACAAGTACCAAGTGCAACGTTGAAAGCGTTCCCCATGAAAGCATGGTTCTGCTAATTCCCAACAAATAAGTGAAATCATATACAACATAGACGACACAATGGTTCAAGTTTATTAAGGGAAAGAAAAGAAAAGTGTGCCATCAAGTTCATGAGAGCTTTAATCACTAGTTTTCTCATAACAAGTTTAATTCGGAAGGTAAACAAAAGCATGAATATACTTGGAATAGCATAAGATAATGGGTAGGTATGGTGGAATCTTTGGAATAACTTGGTTTAGGGAGTTGGATGCATGACTGGAACTCATACTTGGTTGTGGAGGCTAGCAAAAGACTGGGAGCGATAAACTAAGAGAGCAATAATGGCCATAATCATGCAGAGCATCAAAACATCATTGATCAAAGAATAAAGTGATACTACAAGTTGAAAACTAAAGGATCATAAAGGCTATGGTGACTTGAGATAGTCATAACATGGTGTGATCATGTGCCAAGTCAACCCAAATAAAGCATCAAAGGAGAATACCACTATACTATGCTTTAATATGCTAAAACAACGAATGATTCATCCAAGGCACATCAAGCAATCTCAATTGTTTATAACAAGTCATGCTACAGCAAAGAATACTAAGCATAAAGCCAAAACAATATCAATCATGGCATGATAGAGCATAGGCCACAGTAAAAAACGAGCTCTTTTTACCACATAAGCATGAACTTTCCTACTCTTTTCTAAACCAAACCAAACTATTTGCAAACCAATGTATGAAAGAGGGGGTCCAACCAATTTATTCAGAAAACTAAGCAAACCAAGCAAACGAAAACCAAAACAAAAACGAAAAATAAGACGCTCCAAGAATAACACAACTGTGCATGAAACAATAAAAATGAAGCGTTTGGAAGAAACCTGGGATTTTTATTGATGAAGAAGGGGATGCCTTTTGCATCCCCAAGCTTTGACGCTTGTACTTCTTGGATATTTCTTGGGGTGACACGCGTGGCATCCCCAAGCTTGAGCTTTAGTCCATCCTTCATCTCATTACTCATTCCTTCCATACACCTGAAAATTTTCCTCCATACAAAACTTCACACAATCTCATTAGCAACATTAGTGCACTTAAGATAAATAAGTCTCAAGGTTCAGTTCTAACACCAAATAAACTTCCATTAGAACACTGGCTACTGTAGCACTTCCCTCAAAAAGCTCAATTCCCCAAAAGAACTCAAAAAGGAACCAACAAGAAGCAAATGCAGAAAATGGCAGAAATCTGTCAAAACAGACCAACAGATAAAGACGATTTTTTCGAAGACCTTCTGTTGCTCAAATCAAAAAGTCTTGAACTAACGAAAGTTAGATAACAACCTGGGGCAGAAGCACAAATATTCACGCTTCAAAAAGACGTTCAGAGATTTTACACGAATATTTATGGTGAAGCATAGAAATCTGTTTTGGGACAACAACTTTCCCAATCATTAGTTATATCTCTCAATAGAGGTTACTCTTGGCACAAAAATAAAATAAAAAGGATAAGGAGCGGTTATTACTGAAGTAATAACTTCCAAGACTCATCTAAAACTTTTGGGTTATCTCCCAATAAGTACTTTACTTTAACGCCTTTAAGTTAGGCATAAGAAGCAAGAAAAAGGATCAAGTGTTCTCAAATGAAAAAGCATTAAGACCAAATTTTGTTTTCATAGGAGAAGCAAAATAAATATTCTCTCTCTTCTTAGGGAAGTGTTCTATACCTTTCTTGAGTGGGAGTTGATATTTAATGGTGCCTTCTTTCATATCAATAATGGCACCAACAGTTCTAAGAAAAGGTCTTCCTAAAGTAATAGGACAAGAATCATTGTATTCAACATCCAAAACATAGAAATCAACGGGGACATAGGCATTGTTAACCTTAATAAGAACATCATTAAGACTCCCCATGAGTTTCTTTTTAGAATTATCATCAAGTGGGACATTCAAATAACAATCTTCAAGTGGAGGCAAATCAAGCATATCATAAATCCTTCTAGGCATGATAGAAACACTACTATCAAGATCACATAAAGCTTTGAAATCAAAGTCATTCACTTTCATACTAATTATGGGTTCCCAACCATCTTCTTGTTTTATAGGAATAGAAGCTTTATGTTTCATCTTTTCTTCTTTAATATTTATGAGACCATTAGTAATGTGTTTTGTAAAGGCCATGTACATAACACTAGCATTAGGACTTTTAGCAAGCTTTTGTAGGAACTTAATAACTTCAGAGATATTGCAACCATCAAGAGCAAAATCAAATTTATCATCTAAAGTAGTAGAACTATTACTAGCCTCAACACTAGTGGTGGTAATAGTAGAAACACTAATGTTTCTAGCAATTTCATCTTCTCTTTCCCACTTAGCATGTAATTCAACTAATAGTCTAACATTTTCATCAATTCTTACTTGTATAGCATTAGTAGCTGCAAAGGGATTATCATTAGTTTCAGGTTTAGTAGCCATTTTATTCAAAGAAGATCGAGCTTCAGCCAAAGATGCTATATTTCTTTCAGCATTAGAGAGTTTTTCCTCAATAGTTTTATTGAAAGCAGTTTGTTTACTAATAAAGTCTTTAAGCATAACTTCAAGTTCAGAGGGAGCACTCCTATTATTGTTGTAGGAACTTCCATAAGCATTACCATTGTTAGGAGGATATGGCTTATAATTGTTGTTACCAAAATTACTCCTATAAGCATTATTGCCAAAATTATTATTTCTTATGAAGTTCACATCGACTTGCTCTTCTTGAGCAACCAAAGAGGCTAAAGGAACATTATTTGGATCAATATGGGCTTTCCCATTAACAAGCATAGACATAATAATATCAATCTTATCACTCAAGGAGGAGGTTTCCTCAATAGAATTTACCTTCCTACCTTGTGGAGCTCTCTCAGTATGCCATTTAGAATAATTAACCATCATATTGTCTAGAAGTTTCGTTGCAGCACCCAAAGTAGTGGTCATAAAGGTACCTCTAGCAGCAGAGTCCAATAGGTTCCTTGAAGAATAGTTCAATCCTGCATAAAAAGTTTGGATGATCATCCAAGCATTCAGTCCATGAGTGGGACAATTCTTAACCAAAGATTTCATTCTTTCCCAAGCTTGAGCAACATGCTCATTATCGGATTGTTTAAACTTCATTATTTCACTTCTCATAGATATAATCTTAGAAAGAGGATAGTATTTTCCAATGAAAGCATCTTTGCACTTAGTCCAAGAATCAATACTATTCCTAGTTAAGGAATTCAACCATTCTTTAGCTTTTCCCATGCTAAGGTAAGCATGGGGGACAATCAAATAATGTAAGGGATAAAGAGTTACTCTCATTAGAAGGTAGGCATGGGTAGCTAATCCATTCGTCCTCCTTTTGTTCATCACTCTCCTCCTCTTTTTCATCTAATGACATTTCAGGTTCATCAATTTATTCTTCCATAGGATCCTGCAAGGAATTAGTATCTTCCATTTGTGGAAAGCATCTATTAAAATATTCAAGAATATAGCCATTTTCATCCTTGTAATTATCAAAGCAAAATTTAAGTATACCATAAACCTCATATTTGTAAGGTGAATCATCAATATTTTCAAGCAAACTAGCAAGTGCAAAAGCACCCTTCCAAGCAATAAATTCTTCAATCTGTTCCGCATCATAAAAGTCATAAATTCCTTTAGCATAAGAAGATATGGCATCATTATCATTATACTCAAATTGAAAAGGGAGGTGTTTATACCTCTTTCTGCAACAAGATTCATCACAGCAATAAGTAACATTATAAGTAGAGCGCACGTTTCTAGCAGTGGTATACAATCTATCAATTTGTTCCCATAAGTGTTTACCTTTTTGTGACAAGCGGTGTTCCTTATAATCATATTTTTGATCTTCCCTGAACCCACCTTGCCAATAAGCTTCAGTTTCATAGAAACCAACCATTGACAACAAGCATGATAAGGCAAGACAATAACAGACCAACGAAAATAACAACTGGAGTAGGAACTACTTTTTTTGTATTTTTGATAAAGAAACAAGAAAACAAGGCGAAAATAAACTTAGCTTGAACAATAGTGATTCCAAGTGGACTTGATAAATAAAGCTATGCTCCCTGGCAACGGCGCCAGAAAATAGTCTTGATGACCCACAAGTACAGGGGGTGTATCGTAGTATTTTCGAGGGAAGTGAAACCCAATTTATTGATTCGACACAAGGGGAGCCAAAGAATATTTATAAGCCTTAACAACTGAGTTGTCAATTCAGCTACACCTGGAAACAATCTTGCTCACATCAGTTTATCAGTAGCAACAGTTTTGTAATAGGAGTAGTAAATCAACAGCAGTAGTAAAGCAAAGACAGCAGTAACAATAGCAGTAAACAGTGGGATTCGAGTGCGGTAGGCATAGGGATGGATGGACGGGCGTTGCATGGACAAGACAATTCACATAGCAATCGGAACATAGGGCAATTGCAGATAAATAAGATAAAGCATCCAAGTACTAGATAATCCTAGGCATGTGTTCCATATATAGTCATACGTGCTCGCAATGAGAACTTGCACAACATCTTTTGTCCTGCTAGCCCGTTAGCAGCGGGGCCTCTAGGGAACTACTGGCAAATAAGGTGATCCTTTTAATAGAGCATCGGAGCAAAGCATTAACACTCCGTGAACACATGTGATCCTCACATCAAAGCCATTCCCTCCGGTTATCCCGATTTCTGTAACTTCGGGGCCATCGGTTCTGGACAACAACGTGTGTATACAACTTGCAGATAAGACCAAAAACAATACTATCATAATGAATCAATAACATGTTCGGATCTGAAATCATGACACTCAGGCCCTTGTGACAAGCATTAAGCACAACAAGTCGCAACAAAGTCATAAAGCACTAATAGAAGATACTAGGCACCATGCCCTAACAATCTGATGCCATTACATGAACGATCTCATCCAATCCCTACCATCCCCATAGCCTACAGCGGGGGATTACTCACTCATAGATGGGGGAAACATGGATGGTTGATGGAGACGTGATGGTGATGATGATGGCGATGATCTCCTCCAATTCCCCGTCCCGGCAGGGTGCCAGAACGGAGTTTCTCGTGTTGTTTCGTGGAATCTGGTGGCGGCGGCAAAGTGGAACTCCTTCTGGAAAAACGTCGAACCCCCCTGAGGTTTTAGGTCAGAAGGCATCTTATAGGCGAAGAGGGAGACCGAGGGGCAGCCTAGGGCGCCCACACCATACCCTGGCGCGACCAGGCCCAGCCCGCGCCTGGGAGGTGTGGCCAGCCCCTGGCCCTCCTCCGTCTCGTATTCTGGCTCCGTGAGTCTTCCAGAAAAATAGGCACTTTGGCTTTTGTCCCGTCGAATTCCAAGAATATTCATTTTCTGACTTTCCTGGAACTAAAGACAACATAAAACAGGCAGCTGGCACTGTGGCTCTTGTTAATAGGTTAGTCCAAGAAATCATATGAAAAGTACTCCAAAGTGTGGACAAAACACAAGAAAGTGGATAAAACCAAGCATGGAACATCAAAAATTATAGATACATTTGCAATGTATCAAGTATCTATCATACATCTACTTACAACAATACCATATCAAGACACTAGCCCAGAAACGATCTAAACTACACGCCTCTAATTTATCAATTGCAAGTTTTACGTGGCTTAGGGCTTTCGGAGATAGAACCGTTCTTACCGACGAACATGGAACCACAACGATGATAACTAAGTTATTAGCAACTCGTTGTAAATCAGATATTGACTATAGTAGGAGAGACAGACACCCGCCAGCTACTTATGCAAAACAAGTTGCATGTCAGTCGTGGAGCCGGTCTCATGTACGATGACATGTAAGGTTGGTCCGGGCCGCTTCATCCCACTATGCCACCAATATCCAAAATACATAGAAGATGCAATAACATGATCATCATCGCCCACATATAAATATATGTGTACTACCCATGCAAAGCACCTACGCATAGATCAGGCTCTGATACCACTGTTGGGTCCGCAGCATAGAAAACAAAAAATTTCCTACGATGAGAACTACACGCCAAGATCTATCTACTAGGTACAGAGCAACGGGTGGACATACATCCAACGAGAACTTACCCTCGAAGACAATGAGTTTTCTTAACGAGTAGGAACTCGTGGTCGATGTAGTCGTACACTTGCCGATCTCAAGATCGTGAGGAAGTCCGAGCGCCACAACTCAGCAGCGCATACGCACTCGCACACACGTTCAAGCCACCGGACAACCTCCACCTCCTCGCTCCAGCGATCCAGCAGAAGCAGCAACTCCTTCCAGACAAAGTGCCACGGGGAACATGTATCTCGCTAATCCGAGACCATGGGGGAATAATTCTAGAGGGGGAGAGAGATCCTTCACAAGGAGGTGTGTGGAAGAAGGAGGAAGAGGGGTTTTTTTACAGAGGAGGGGGTGCCCCTCCTCTTCATGGCCGGCGCATGGGGGGGTGACTCCTCACCTCCCCCATTCATGTGGTGGTAACCCCTCCACATTAAAATGCCTCTTCACATTCCCCTTTAAAGTCCCTACTTTAAATGCATTAAAATTCTCCAAGTTTAATGCTCTCTCATTTAATAAAACTCTTTTATTAAATTTATTCAAAATATTGTTAATTACTTTAATTAACAAACATTCACATATAACCCCTTGAAATATTTCAATATCACATGCAGAACCACTTTCTGCAATTTCACCCGAAACAATTCCTGTACATAACTCCATGGACTTACAAGCTCCCCTTTCATTTCACACCGACGACATCCATAGACAAAAGAGCATGATATCAACTAGGTATAAAGTACCCGTGCAATGTTGAAAGCGTTCCCCATGACAGCATGGTTCTGCTAATCCCCAATAAATAAGTGCAAGCATATACAAAATAGACGACACAATGGTTCAAGTTTATTAAGTGCAAGAAAAGTGAAGTGTGCCATCAAGTTCGTGAGAGCTTTAATCACTAGTTTTCTCATAACAAGTTTAATTCGGAAGGTAAACAAAAGCATGAATATACTTGGAATAGCATAAGCTAGTAGGTAGGTATGGTGGACTCTTTGGAATAACTTGGTTTAGGGAGTTGGATGCATGAGTGGAACTCATACTTGGTTGCGGAGGCTAGCAAAATACTAGGAGCGACAAACTAAGAGAGCATGAGCTCTCCTACTCTTTTCCAAACCAAACCAAACTATTTGAACACCAATGTATGAAAGAGGGGGTTAAACCAATTTATTCAGAAAACTGAGCAAACAAAGCAAACGAAAAACCAAAACAAAAACGAAAAAGAAGAATCTCTAAGAACAACACAACTTTGCATGAAACAATAAAAATGAAGCGTTTGGAAGAAACCTGGGATTTTTATTGATGAAGAAGGGGATGCCTTGGGCATACCCAAGCTTTGACGCTAGTACTTCTTGGATATTTCTTGGGGTGACACGCGTGGCATCCCCAAGCTTGAGCTTTAGTCCATCCTTCATCTCATTACTCATTCCTTCCATACACCTGAAATTTTTCCTTCATACAAAACTTCACACAATCTTTATTAGCAACATTAGTGCATTCAAGATAATAAGTCTTTAGGTTCAGTTCTAAAACCAATAAACTTCCATTTGAACACTAGCTACTAAGAGCAAGCGGGGCCGGGGAACGCGGGGCACTGAGGGGATCTGGGCTGGGCAGCTGATACGTCCGAAACGTATCTACTTTCCCGAACACTTTTGCTATTGTTTCTCCTCTATACTTGTGTGATTTGGATGCAACTAATGCGAACTAACGCCGTTTTCAGCAGAATTGCCTTGGTGTCTACTTTTTGTGCAGAAAATCAACTATCAGGAAAAATCCCGGAAAATATGCCGAAATTCCTATTTCACCCGAAGACTCCAGGAGCCAGAATACGAGACGGAGAAGAGCCCGGGGGTGGCCACACCACCTGGTGGCGCGGGCCAGGCCAGGCCATGCCAGGGGGTGGTGTGGGTCCCCTAGGCACCCCCTCGGCCTCTCTCTTCGCCTCTAAGGAGCCTTCTGACCTAAAAACTCTGGGGGGGTCGACGTTTTTCCAGAAGGAGTTCCGCTCCGCCGCCACCACCAGATTCCACGAAACAGCACCAGAAACTCCGTTCTGGCACCCTGCCAGGACGGGGAATTGGAGGAGATCATCGCCATCATCATCACCATCGCTTCTCCATCGACCATCCATGTTTCCCCCATCTATGAGTGCGTAATCCCCCGCTGTAGGCTATGGGGATGGTAGGGATTGGATGAGATCGTTCATGTAATGGCATCAGATTGTTAGGGCATAGTGCCTAGTATCTTTTATTAGTGCTTTATGACTTTGTTGCGACTTGTTGTGCTTAATGCTTGTTACTAGGGCCCGAGTGCCGTGATTTCAGATCTGAACTTATTATTGATTCATTATGATAGTATTGTTCTTGGTCTTATCTGCAAGTTATATACACACGTCGTTGTCCGGAACCTATGGCCCCGAAGTGACAGAAATCGGGATAGCCAGAAGGGAAAGGCTTTGATGTGAGGATCACGTGTGTTCACGGAGTGTTAATGCTTTGCTCCGGTGCTCTATTAAAAGGAGCACCTTAATTGTCAGTAGTTCCTTAGAGGCCCCGCTGCAAACGGGCTGGCAGGACAGAAGATGTTGTGCAAGTTCTCATTGCGAGCACATATGACTATATATGAAACACATGCCTAGGATTGTCTAGTACTTGGGTGCTTTATCTTATTTATCTGCAATTGCCCTATGTTCTGATTGCTATGTGAATTGTCTTGTCCATGCAACGCCCGTCCATCCATCCCTATGCCTACCGCACTCGAATCCCACTGTTTACTGCTTTTGGTACTACTGTCTTTGCTTTACTACCGCTGTTACTTTACTATTCCTACTATAAAACTGTTGCTACTAATAAATTGTTGTGAGCAAGATTGTTTCCAAGTGCAGCTGAATTGACAACTCAGTTGTTAAGGCTGATAAATATTCTTTGGCTCCCCTTGTGTTGAATCAATAAATTGGGTTTCACTTCCTTCAAAAATACTGCGATACACCCCCTATACTTGTGGGTCATCAAGACTATTTTCTGGCGCCGTTGCCGGGGAGCATAGCTTTATTTTTCAAGTTCACTTGGATTCTCTATTGTTCGCTGCTACTCATCCATCATGGGTAAGTCTCGTGATGGCAAGGTTCCTATTTTACCATCCACTGCAAGAAGAGGTACGGTTCTGAACACCTCTACTTCTCTTGATTCACCATCTGTTTTGAGTAAGTTCCTTACACCACCACATACACATGCTACACACACTGCTACTACTGCTGAATCTGAAACTTCTGATACTTATGATGCTGCTTCTACTGTGCTTGATAAGAGTGGTTCATTAGGTCCTTTCCTAGATGCTACAATTGCTAGAACTATAGTTGGAAATACCAAAACTCCTAATGAAGACACTACTACACCTGTTAGCTCACCTGAGTCTAGTGAGAGTTATGATGCTGAAGAAGATCATGTTGAGATGACTGATGAGTTTATTGAAGAATGTAGGAACACCCATGATAGGAGCGCTGCTAAGAGTCTCCTTGAGAGGTGTACTATTAGACCCAAATTATCTCTTAATGCTAAGTTTGCTGCTTCTCCCATAAACATTATAGATGAAGATTATGATTTCTCTCTCGATCTATCTTACATAGCTATTGTCGAGAAAGAACCTTTTTGTGGGACTAAGAATGAAAGTGCGGTAGCACATATGAATGAACTTTCTACCATGAGTGGCTTGTTTTCTGATGATATTAAGATGCGTACTTACTTTGTTTTTCCCTTTTTCACAAAAAGGAGAAGCTAAAACGTGGTTTAGTAATTTACCTCCTAGATCTATTGATAGCCCTGAGTGCTTGATTAGTACTTTCCTGCAGAAATATTTTCCTCCCAGTGCTAGACATGCTATTTTGTAGGAACTTTTTGATTTTAAACAGTGAGAAAAAGAGGTATTGCCCGAATCTTGGGCAAGGTTTTGTGCTTTGATTCATGCACAGGCTGGAAGTCCATTACCTAAGAATGAACTACTTGATATATTTTATAATGGACTAACCGAAGAATCTAGGACATACCTAGATAGTTGTGCTGATTGTGTTTTCAGGTATAGGACTCCTAAGGAAGCTGAGGAATTAATGGCTAAAATAAGCAAGAATTATGAAGATTGGACTCCTCCTAAACAAGTTACACCTGAAGTAATAAAAGGGTGCAAAATCATCTAATGGAAAACACTAGAGCTATTGTTGAGTTGAAAGATATTGTGGAAAGAACCTCTAATGATGTTAACATGATTGTTAAACACTTTCAAATGGTTAAAACTCAAATAGATCAACTCGTTAAAGTGCAAAACGACTTGCTAGTTAATGCTGCTAAAGAAAAACATGCTTATGAAATTAGAACTAGAAGTGGAGCTGCTACCCAGGATCCTCTATATCCTGAGGGGCATCCCAAAAGAATTGAGAAGGATTCTCAACAAGCTGAAAATAGTGGTTCTACTCGTAAGAAAAGGAAAAATAAACATAAAACTGTTGTAGAACCCTCTGAACCTGCTATAGATCCTAATAGTATATCTATCTCTGATGCTAAAACTGAAAGTGGTAATGAAGAAAATGAAGTTCCTAGTGAAGAAAAAGTTGAAGAAGAACCTGAAAACCGCACTAAGAATACTAAATACACTAAAGAATATTTTATTGCTAAGAAACATGGTAGTGAAAGAGAACCTTGGGTCCAAAAACCTATGCCTTTCCCTGATAAGAAACACAAGTCTAAGGAAGATGAACACTATAATAAGTTTTTTGAGTGGATGAAGCCTTTATTCTTGCAAATTCCTTTGACTGATGCTGTTAAATTGCCTCCTTACTCAAAGTATATGAAGGACATTGTTTCGAATAAAAGGAAGATCCCTAATGAAGAAATCTCTACTTTGCTTGCTAATTATTCTTTCAATGGTAAGGTTCCTAAGAAACTTGGAGACCCAGGGATTCCAACTATCCCTTGCTCTATTAAGAACAGTTATGTTAGAACTGCTTTGTGTGATTTGGGAGCTGGATTTCGTGTTATGCTTTTCTCTCTCTATAAGAGGCTTCAGCTTGCAAAATTGATACCAACTGATATATCTTTGCAAATGGCAGATAAGTCTACCACTATTCCTGTGGGTATATGTGAGGATGTACATGTTCAGGTGGCTCATAATTGCTTGATATTAACTGATTTTGTTGTGCTTGAAATGCCTAAAGATGATAATATGTCTATTATTCTTGGGAGACCTTTTCTTAATACTTCAGGAGCTGTTATTAATTGTAATCAAGGAAAGGTGACCTTCAATGTTAATGACAAGGAACATACTGTCTATTTACCCAAGAAGATTGAAAGGACTTATGGTTTAAATTCAATTGAACATTTTGAAGGCATTCAAGTTGGAGAAATATATTGTCCCATAGCAAAAGAAAAATTTGAAACTATTATGATTGGGACCATTGCTATCAAGGTTAAGGTAACATAATCATTAGTGGAGTACAAAGTTTTGTCTCATATGCAATTGTTTTGGTAGCAAGACTTGATCAACCTTGCTAACAAAAGGGATTTCATTGAACAAAACAATGTTTTCATTATGATTATCTCCGTTTATTTCTATCCTTTGCATCTTAGTTTTTGTTTTCGTTTAGTTTTCTTTGTGTTGTTAGTTGCTTGCATGTTAGAACTTCTGTAGTTCTAGCCTTGTTTTGTCCTTGCATCATGTTTCCAAAAGAAAAAAATCTGTCTGTCAGAAAAATCATTCTTCTATTTCTGAAAATTTCCCAAAAATAAAGTGTCTCAAAAAATTCCAGATAATTCATATTAAATTTTTACGTGAAAAAAGGGGCAGAGGAGTACCTGGTAGGTACCAGGGGGGCCACTAGGCAGGCACACCATGTGGTGGCACGACCAGACCTGGGTGGCGCCATGCCCTGGTGTGGGCCACCCCTGGCCCCCCACTACCTCTCTCTCCTACCATTTTCTTCTCTCTCCCGAGTAAGCTCTAATTCATAGCTCAAAATCGCGTTCTCTCTGTGCTTGCTCTCGATTTCTTCGATCTCTTTGCTCAGCCCATCTTTCTTGCTGAAATTTGGAGCAATTGTTCCTTGGTATGTGACTCCTCCCCTTGTCCAAGTAGATTTGTGTTTAGTGGATTATATGTTGAGTATTTTGCTGCTGTAGGTGACTGGTTATGAGAGCTTGTAAGCTTGTTTGATGCTTAGAGATATAGTTTTGATGCATGTTTAGGCCTCTTGCAAGTCCCTGTGAGTAGAATCCTTCATATTATTTACTTTGCAATCACTTGTTTAATAGGTGTTTAAATTTCAGAATACCAAGCATGAACAACCACACTTTTGGAGAGATATTTGAGAGTGGTGCACCTAGGAGGTCAAGGCCCTCAAGAACAGCCTCTCAATCTAGGACATCATACAATGAAGACCTCATTGCAACACGCATTGGCAGTGAAAGGGATGATGGGGATGCTCACCCATCCTCTTTTCCTTGTTTTACTTTCTTGCAAGCTGCAGGTATTCTTGATGATTTCTTGCTACTGATTGAGAGGGTTGGTTTGACCTCTTATATGCAAGATGAGAGTGTACAATACGCTGTGCTCACCAAAACTTTTGTTGAGAGCTTCTCATTTACTAACACATCCTATCATTCCACTGTCTCTTTTAAAATCTATGATATGCCCTTTACCTTGCCTTTGGAGAGATTTTGCAGTATTGTAGGTGTGCGTATGACAGGGACCGTGAAGAAAATTCAAGGGCGGCCCGCTGATTTGTTGGAGCTTTACCGAGGGGTGACCAATGATGATGACCGCGTGGCGCAGCGCAGAAAGATAAGAAATATCCAATTCCCTGCTCTTAGATACTTTGCGTACTATCTTGCCACTAGTGTATTGGGTAGGGAGAACACTAGTAATATCTCCAACTATCACTTAGATTTCCTTGTTGCTGCACTCAACAATGATACACGGTACAATCTTGGCTCTCTTATTGCTCGCCGCCTAGCTGCTAGGGGGCCTATCTATGGGGGCATCATTGCCTCGCGTGTAGTCAATGCATTAGATCTTTCAGTGGCTCCTGATGATGTTATGCTAGCACCACAGAGGCTCGACCTTGTTGCCATGAAAACTCATCACTTTGTCACTACTACCTCTGATTTGAACAATCTAGTATATAGGATGCTTTTCACTGACGGGGATGAAAGGGAGATCCTTTTGCCACAGCCTGTTTTGTTCAGTGTTGATAGGAGACCGTGGTCGCGCTCCAAGGAGGAAGTGGACGAGCAGCTTCGCTTGTTGGGTTTCCACGAGCATCACCAGGAGGATGTGCCCTCCTATGATTACTCCGCATATTACGGAGGGACGTACTCAGGCTCGCACCAGGACGAGAGTACCTCCTCGTCTTACCCCGGTGACACTTCATCCTGGCCAGCCTGGGATTGATACCCACTTAGGCCAAAAGCCTAAGCTTGGGGGGAGGTACGCCGACACCGCACTCATCTCCATATCATGTTGTGTTGGTTCTTTGTATATTCATGTCTTCGTTCTCTTTCTAGTTTTCGTTCTTCTTTGCTTTTGCTTTCTAAAACACAAAAAGACCAAAAATATTTTGTTGTTTCTCTTTGGTTTGCTTCTTCTTTTTTGCTTTGGTTTGCTTTTTTCCTTTTTGCTTTGTTTGAACTATTTGAAAAACCCAAAAAAATTTGCTTTGCTTGTTTTTCTCTTTTGGTTTTTGTTTAAAAATCGAAAACACCAAAAATATTTGTCGTTCTTCTTTGGTTTTTGCGAGTTGGCTACAGGGTTCGGCAGTTCTCAGTGGATTATTGGTTTCATATTATTATTCAAGCCACACAAGTGAAGAGCAATAATGAGGATCAATGACAACTTGAGGCGTGGTAAGAGGCTGGTAATGAACTCTATTTGTTTTCATTTTTTTACATATACTCATCATTGTGAGCTTGCTTAGTCCGTTCATGTAGAGTGTATGTTTTCTTTGAATGCTTAGTAGTTCTTGCTTTCTTATGATTAGCTCCAGCTCGCTAATAGTTTGTAGCATGTTTCATGAATGTTTGCTTGCATTACTCTACTCATAAATTGGTATGACACCGTGGTATCCTCCTCTGAATGTTTCATTTGATCGACTTGGCACATGCTCATGCATGCACATGACTGTAATAATCAGTTAAGCCTTGACGAATTATTTTGCCTTGAGGATCTTGAATCATTTTCATGCCATGAGTAGTCTTGTTTTGTTGCAAGCATGATAATGACAGCTATTGCTCTCTCGTTTGTCGCTCCCTTACTATTGCTAGCCCTCACTTCCACTGAGTATTTTACTCAAGTTTCCAACTCCCTAAACCAAGTATTTCCAAAGTGTCCACCATACCTACCTATTAGTATCATTTGCTACTTCCCTGCATATTCAATGTGCCTTGTTTTCTTCCGAATAAAATGTTTGCTTGTTATGGGAAAATTAGTTAGTAAAGCTCTCATGAACTTGATGGCACACTTTATTTTCCGCACTTAATAAACCTGAACCATTGTGAACTCTCCATGAAAGTCATATGCTTGCAAATTATAGGCTGGGGATTAGCAGAACCGTGCTGTCACGGGGAACGCTTTCAACACTTGTAAATATTTACCCAGTTGATACCTTGCTCTTTTGTTTGCGGATGTCGTCGGTGTGAAATAAAGGGGAGCTTGTAAGTCCATGGAGTTATGTATGTGTGTTAGAGAAACACCTGGGCCGCTGGTCTAATCCATGCTAACATGGTGGAAACCTGCAGCGTAACCATAATGATATCTATGAAGCATTCTTCTTATAAAAAAAGAGTTATAGCTATTGAGAAAAAAGGAAAAAAAGAGTTTTATGAAAAGAGGAAAGAGAGAAAAAAGCACCATTTTCCCATGGTAAATAAGAAGATTGCTGAGATACTCATTGTCTGCTTGCCTTGTCATTTTGATATGGGGATTCTTCCGTATCATCGGGCAAGGGGTACCCCGTTGGCGGTTCTCAATGATACGCACATACTTACGATGATAAGAACTTACCGGTAACTAAAGTTGAGTAGCATGAGGAGCAGCCCTCGTACTCAAGGGACTTGGGATTTCCAGTTTATAGTCTGTCAAGCATATAACTCAGATTGGACCTCACTTTCACCTTAACCACATTAAAGATGCCTATGATAGGGGCAATGAGAGCTCAAAGCTAACAAGTACCATACTTTCAGCATTTGGAAGCCTTTCAAATTTCTCAAAACCTCTTTCTTCTATTTGTTGAGTCTGCACATATTCTTTGAGCATCTTCTTGAGAGCATAGTTGTCATTCTTTGTGTTTGTTTCATTACTCGATTATTTGTGTTATGACTTTGATGCTTGTATCCTTGATATCTTTACTTCTTCTCATCACTTGAATTTCAGAGGTGCCTGGACATTCATAATCAAAGGCGAGCGAGATACCACTCTATCATACCTTTCTATGAGCATAGTAATGTTGCTTATGTTCGTGTTTTATGCTACTTATTATTCTTGAGTTAGAATCTCTTCATAGCTTGCAATAACTATTAAGTAGACTCAGTTGCATACTCTTTATTATGAATTGTCCAAGTAGTTGATCACATTGCTGAGAATATTTACATCATATGAAGCAAATGTGTTCGTGAAAGTTCTTTTATCGCACTCAGTTTTCAACTGAATTGCTTGAGGACAAGCAATAACCTAAGCTTGGGGGGAGTTGATACGTCCAAAACGTATCTACTTTCCCGAACACTTTTGCTATTGTTTCTCCTCTATACTTGTGTGATTTGGATGCAACTAATGCGAACTAACGTTGTTTTCAGCAGAATTGCCTTGGTGTCTACTTTTTATGCAGAAAATCAACTATCAGGAAAAATCCCGGAAAATATGCCAAAAATCCTATTTCACCCGAAGACTCCAGGAGCCAGAATACGAGACGGAGAATAGCCCTGGGGTGGCCACACCACCTGGTGGCGCGGGCCAGGCTAGGCCGTGCCAGGGGGTGGTGTGGGCCCCCAGGCGCCCCCTCGGCCTCTCTCTTCGCCTATAAGGAGCTTTCTGACCTAAAAACTCTGGGGGGGTTTGACGTTTTTCCAGAAGGAGTTCCGCTCTGCCGCCACCACCAGATTCCACGAAACAGCACCAGAAACTCCGTTCTGGCACCCTGCCGGGACGGGGAGTTGGAGGAGATCATTGCCATCATCATCACCATCGCTTCTCCATCGACCATCCATGTTTCCCCCATCTATGAGTGAATAATCCCCCGCTGTAGGCTATGGGGATGGTAGGGATTGGATGAGATTGTTCATGTAATGGCATCAGATTGTTAGGGCATAGTGCCTAGTATCTTTTATTAGTGCTTTATGACTTTGTTGCGACTTGTTGTGCTTAATGCTTGTTACTAGGGCCCGAGTGCCGTGATTTCAGATCTGAACTTATTATTGATTCATTATGATAGTATTGTTCTTGGTCTTATCTGCAAGTTATATACACACGTCGTTGTCCGGAACCTATGGCCCCGAAGTGACAGAAATCGGGATAGCCAGAAGGGAAAGGCTTTGATGTGAGGATCACGTGTGTTCACGGAGTGTTAATGCTTTGCTCCGGTGCTCTATTAAAAGGAGCACCTTAATTGCCAGTAGTTCCTTAGAGGCCCCGCTGCAAACGGGCTAGCAGGACAGAAGATGTTGTGCAAGTTCTCATTGCGAGCACATATGACTATATATGAAACACATGCCTAGGATTGTCTAGTACTTGGGTGCTTTATCTTATTTATCTGCAATTGCCCTATGTTCTGATTGCTATGTGAATTGTCTTGTCCATGCAACGCCCGTCCATCCATCCCTATGCCTACCGCACTCGAATCCCACTATTTACTGCTTTTGTTACTACTGTCTTTGCTTTACTACCACTGTTACATTACTATTCCTACTATAAAACTGTTGCTACTGATAAACTGTTGTGAGCAAGATTGTTTCCAGGTGCAGCTGAATTGATAACTCAGTTGTTAAGGCTGATAAATATTCTTTGGCTCCCCTTGTATCGAATCAATAAATTGGGTTTCACTTCCCTCGAAAATACTGCGATACACCCCCTATACTTGTGGGTCATCAGCAGCACAGGGCGAGCGAGGCAACTCAGCGATGCTGCGCATGTGATGGGCCAGAAGCGAGGCGGCAGCGATGGGAGCAAGGCGGCGCGAGCTGGGCCAGGGAGCAGCGCACGCGCGAGGAAGCGAAGGAGTGCAGCAGTGGATCAGAACGAGGGGAGTTGGAGTGGGCGCCTGGGAGCAAGATGGGCTAGGTGGCCAGCCCGGTTGTACCGGCCCACCCCGGCGGTACCACCGCGATGGGCCAGTACTGCCTGCCAGGCCTACCAGGTGGCACACAAGCTGGAGGACACACGCGTAGGATGGGCCGGTAGCACGGGCGGTAGTACCGCTAGCCCAAAACAGGAAACCCCTTTTCTTTTTAAACCAAATAAGAGGCAGATTCAAAATGCAATAACTTGAGCTAGGAAACTTCGATTGGCCTGAAACCAATTTTTTTGGAAATATTGGATATCACCAAGTGAGAATGTATTAAGTATTATAATGTGAGATACCTCACTCGGTGAGAATACGGAGGACCTCCAAGATCAAAAACGCAATAAGATATAAAAGGAAAATCCGTTTTTTATGAATAAGAGCTTGTTATGAAGATTACCACAAGCTCTAAATCCTCACATGGATAAGATTGAAATAATAACCAAGAAAGATGATGCTAAGAATGCAATGGTTTGAGCTCTCTCCGAAAGATATGATCGAGCTACTCACTCGAGTGCCCCTCTTGATAGTACGGCTATCTATCCTAAACTTGGTCTCTCAACAACCAACATGAGACCGGCAAAAGGGAAAACCTATCAAGAATATACCTTTGCCTTGACCATACTTTGACCTTGTCTTCATCGATCCATGATCACCAAGGATGGCAAGCATCAAACATGAGATCTTCTAGAGATGGTGCATTTTGAGCTTGCACAACACATCTTCTTCATTATTTCATCTACCTTGAAGCACATGCTCCAAGCAATGACAATGGACAATTCCTACAAGTACAACTTAATACACACATCAGTCCATAAAGATTGTCATTAATTACCAAAACCACACATGGGGGCCCACATGCTCTTTCAAAGAGATGATGTGTTGTCCTCCAATGATCCGTGAAGTAGCTGGGATTTCGCCCCAGCCAAGTTCCTCCTTCAGATCCCTTTCAGGTGTGGTTTTTCGTGGTTTGTGGCGGCTATGAATGTCGGATCTCTCTCTCATCTTCGCTAGGAGAAAGTATTTGACGAGGCGGTCATGATGGCACATGGTATGGGCGGATGGTACGGGTGGGCTCCACCCGTACCACCGGTCATTATTAGTACTGATGGCTCCTCCTCGCTTGGTATTCTCCCAGGTGCGAAGGTAAATCCATAAAATGACTTTTATCACTTAGAAATATCATATAATTACGCAATATGACAGTTCCAATTGATATGTTCATATAGGACTCAATGATTTGGGATCCTGTTGAAACAAGAACAAAATGGCGCGTGCAAACACAGTGAAATACAAAGATCCCTATTCTATTTATGCAAAAATAAATGGTAAAAATGCTTCAAGTTTGGACTCATCAGCTGGCCTGACCCAGTGGGTTAGGTCAAACCCACTTGACCCTACACTGGCTCGGTCCATCAGCCCAGTTCTTCTCCCCTCTCACACGCTCGACCTCATCCTCTTCTCTCTAGCGACCATGCATCACCGCGCCGCCATCGCTCGATTTCGGCCGTCCTCAACCTTCTCGGATGCCACCGTGTTGTAGGATGGTGCAGTCGATGACGTTGCACCTTCATGTCCATCTCGATTCGTTGCTCGCGCTTTCTACTGGCCGTGCTGCCACCTCTCTGGTGTCTAGGGTTTCAACCCTAGCACCAACATGGTTCTCTAGCAATGTTGTGATGCTTCTTTGGTGTTGTGGTGTTGTCGTGGTGTTGCTAGCGCCACTCGTGCTCTTGTGGCTGTCGTGCTTACGGCTTGGCGTGGGTTGAAGCACCTTCGGGTGCTTCCCGTGCCGTCGTGGACACCATCGTCGGCCATTCTACTTCCTCTTCTATATCTAGCGAGGACCATAGGTGAGTTTACTTCTTCCCCATTTGCTCTTTGTATCCCTTTGCTATTCTCAGTATGGTTGCTATTATGAATCCCTAATTAGGGTTCATCCCCTGTTCTAGGGTTCTTCCCTTTATCTGTGGTTAACAGTGATGATATAGGTTGGTTCATGTGTATTTCTGATGTGAGTAGACTGTGAAGAATCTGATTCTATGCCTGATTCAGAACTGCTGACAGTGGTTCCTATTAGTTGCTTATTGTATGATGCAATCTTGATGTTGCATAGTGGATTTGTTATGCTATGGTAAATTCCATCCTGGAATTTAGATCCTAAACGACGCTGCCCAATTACTATATCTTCATTTCTAAGCATCACTTATGACAATGATAAAAAGATGAAGTTGCTTGATTAACAGGTGATATATGAGTGATGTCATGATGTTTATTAGTGACTGATCTACTCATAAAGCATGTATATATGATTCCTAACCTATGGTTAGGAAGGTGATGTCGTTGTCTTATTACCTTCTGACCCAAAGATAGGCTCTGGTTGGTTTTAAGTGGCTAATCATCCTAGATACAACTATCTTATAAAAGGTAGTTCTAAACAAATGATTCATGTAGCTTGTAGGAAAATGATTTGATAGGCTTTATAGAGAATTCATGATTAATTCTTTTGTTATGAGAGAAGTTTACAAGAATAAGCTACTACTAAGGTGCTACCATTCTTTGGAATGTGCCTAGTAGTGGTTAAGTAGTGAATTTTCTTTCATCTAGTTTTAAAACTAGAGAATACCAGCTTAGGTCAGTGATGCATAGGATGAGACCTAGGTTGTGGATTTGAATAGATGTTACTTGACCCTTTTAGTTGTAGTGTCATGATGTATCTTTATTTAATTTAACTTATGTGGACGTGATGTATCTTCATTTCAGTTGTAGTGTCGTGGTGTATCTTTATTTCAGTTGTAGTGCCATGATGTATCTTAATTTCCGCATTACTTTGTAGTTTTTGATTAATTTCAGAGACAATTTATCTTAAGTTGTCCCACCAAATTGTTTCACGCCAAAAGGTTTCCCGCCAAAATCTTCCCGGCAATGTGTTCCCGCCATTTCTTGGTCGTTTACTCTATAAAACCCTCCTCACGAAGATGTGTAAGCACACCATTCACTTTTTAGCCACTATGTCCGGTTTTTCCAACGACCGCAGTTTTCACAGGAGGATGTCTGAAGACCTTTTTTTATTTCGCTAGGACCTATAGGATAGACAATAATACAACCCAATTGGAGGAACTCATTGCTAGTGATTATCTCCTCACTAAGCTAGGTGAGGCATTACATAGAAGAGGGTGGCCATCGAGGACCCTAGAGGAGATACAACAAGATCTTCTCAGGATCAATGCAAGGTGGACCAAGCTTGAGTTCATCAATGAAGCTTCAATACATAGGCATGCCCAATACCCTTCTTTGTGGATAGAAGAGAGCGAATATGAAGATGATATCTTCATGTCGCTGATCGTTGGGACCAGGGTGAGAGCTTAGTGGGTCAAGGCATAGGCCAAGAAGAAGGCATCTTCAAAGAGTAAAGGAGAGGCATTGTCGAAGGGTAAGGTCGAGCATCATCAAAGGGTAAGGGCGAGGCAATTATCTATTAGAGGAAGAACTAGAGCAAGGCATAGTCGTAGGGAGAGAGAGCACTCTTATTTGTATCTTAATGGCTCCAAGATGGTGCATGCACCAATGGGTCTACATCTCCTGCCATAGAGTTAGTTTATTATGAGTAGGCTGCGTTAGCTTCTTTATCGCGCTGAGTATACCCGTATGCATGTCATGGAGGATGCACACATTCGGTGTATCCTTCATAATTGCTATCTTCAGCTGCCTGAAAAACCATAACCAACTCTCGGTGTTCTCGCTCTCCGTGAAAAAAATTGCGAGTGGAACTACTTAATTGTTCCCATCTTTACCAATGGCGGTCAAGATCTGACCCATGTACTTGCCAATGAGAAATGTACCATCCACACAAATGAATGGTCGACAGTGAGTGAAAACTTCTATGCATACAACAAATGAGAAGAACACTCGATGCAACACCCACAAATTTGGTTCTCGTGGCAACATAAAGTGTTGGATGTCGACGTAGGTGCCTGGATTCCAGCCTGCAGTGTCTAGAACATTCGAACAACACAGTCGTATCCATCTCAAAACGAACCAAATTTGACCTCCAGTGCCCTCTGCTTAGTGCTCTAAGCCTTGTCATACAATAGTTTGTAACGAAATCTAACAACAACTTTATTGATGATAGATTTCACCTCCATGG
The DNA here is from genome assembly GCA_910589775.1 of Avena eriantha. NCBI lineage: Eukaryota > Viridiplantae > Streptophyta > Magnoliopsida > Poales > Poaceae > Avena > Avena eriantha. The sequence goes on from OU342744.1 coordinate 150,928,569, forward strand.
CTTTGCTCTCCACTATCTCCGTGTATAACAGTCAAGCCAGAAGGGTAGAAGTTAGGTTACGATGCTCCTAAAGAACTCTAGAGAATTGACATGTGTGCAACGCAACGTCGCTCACCTTCCAGTTGGTGTCATAAATAGGGTGATAGGCATGCACCCTTGCGGGACATCCGGCTTTGTCGCACACCATTGTCAAATATTTCTGAGAGGACACCTGGGTTTTGAAGACCCGTTGCGTGGACAATGCCCAACCAAGTACCGCTTCCTGCAAATGTCTCTTGCTAGGATATAATGCACCCTGGGAGACGTTGTTCTCATGATAGTGCCAGACGAAATCATGCCCACTGTTCACATTCATTGTTGTTGTGTGGTCATTATTCCATGATACCAAAATAGGTTGGACGATCTCTTCTTCATCAGAATCATCAACAGTATCACTATCACCGTCTGAATCTTCAGCTTCCATCTCATTTTGCAAAAAACTTCGTATATCTCATTTGCATCCGGCTCACCACTAAAAATGTCTTCTCCCATCCCATGAATATTCTCAGTTGATTCATAACCACCACCTCCAGTGGGTACATAACTAATATGGCCATAATCATAACCACCACCTCTATCTTGGCTTTGACTGCTCTGGCCGATGATAGCCACCACCACCTCCATCTTGGCCTTGACTGCTCTGGCCATGATCGTACCATCTTGGGCTAGACTTTTGTGGCCATGATCATAACCACCACCCCCTTATTGGGTCTGACTTGTCTAGCCATGATCATAACCACCCTCTTTCGCCACAGGAAGCAGTAAGGCGATGAGGTTAACTCTGCTTGTTTGGCAAGCTTTCATCCATTTGAGCCATTTAGAGTCCTCTTCTATCGGTCTCAAATAGAACAAAGGGATAGTTGTTGACTTAGACCATAATGCATGCACACCGACAATATGGGTCTGAGGGAGGCCTAAACAAGCAGATAATCAATCCTTCAACTCACTAAGGGACCATTTTTCAGGAGCCTGCATGCCTTTATCAATGCACTGAAACTCACCCAAATCATCTCCTTTCTCTGTTGTTCTTACGACACCGTGACCGTAGTAAAACCTAAACAGTACATTATCTGACATAACTTTCAACCTAGAAAAATACCGAAAATTTTCAAACATCGGTACCATGACACATTATAGTCTACAAATATACTTCTAATCCTCTAGCCCAAAAATCTTACAACTAATAGACCACATCCAAGTCTACCATAAAACTAACACAAATGACTGTAAATAACGAGATATTAGGGTGTACCCTTGAAGCGTGCGAAGTCCTGCGGTGTAGCGGCCTCCAGTCACCGGATCAACACCTCCTCCATGCAGCAACCTCAAGCTGCAGTCCCGGCCTCCACCATAGCCAATGCTCCCCAAGAACACCACCACCTTCCTCCACAAAAATGCCCCAAATCACTTCACCAAGTTATCCCATCGGTAGATCGGGCCTTCCCTAGCTTCCTAGATTGGGTGGAAATCAAAGAAGAAATTAGCTCAAAATGGTGGCAAGAAATGGTGGAGGGAGCTGGGAATGAGGAGGAGGAAGGAAGAAGAAAATAGGAAGAGAGGAGCGGGGTGGCTAGGGCTCGCGGTTAAGAAGGGCGCGTAGTCGGGGGTTCAAACCCCGACAGGAGCTGTCAGGTGCTCAAACCCCGACGAGCCCCCGCTCCCGCTCTATCGGCCGATAGCCTGGCAGGGCGACACTACACTCGGGTTTCGAGACCCCGACAAGGTGTGGTCGGGAAGCGGGACCCCGACAGGGTCTGGTCAGTGCACAAGACCCCGAGGCCGCCCTACTTTTCAAAATTTCCGTTTTCGAGTATTATTCATGAAAATGATTAAATAAAACGTATTATTTAAAAAAATAGCTGTGTTTGGAGGTTAGGCCCAGGCTTCACAAGTATTAGACTCTACTTTTTTTGGAACATAAAGTTTCCTCCCATTTCTGTTATATTAGAAACCACAAGTTACAAGGTATCAGGTTCCAAACAGTTCCCCACACCCAAACAAGAAAGCTGGTGGAGCAAAACACTGAAGCAACCACTGCGAAGCTGCTAAAGGAGGCTGAGGTGTCCCGAGTTCAAGCTTGATCAAATCGTAGTCAAATCTCAGCAAAGAACACAAGACACAAACAATAAGAGCCCGCAGATAATTAGCCATAATTACATAATCCCAAGTGTTCCTGGACTCCCAAACCAAGTGCACCCATATATACGGGGCAACACGGCCACAGCTATTACGCTTCAAAAGCCCAAAAGCGACTGGTTCCATCACACATCAGACAAACTAGACCACCAACATTCAGACAGTTTCATGATGGTCATCTTCAGTCAACTACTACTACCTTAGTTTGGCGGATCAGTAGAGATGGTCTTTTCACATTCTACACTGGGCGCAGAGGGACAGCTTGTTCTTCTTCCTGCTCCTTGCTGAGGTGTTCTGTTCTTCGAGGTAACGAGACCTCTTGAGATCAACTGCCAGCTCTACCACAGACTTGCTACGACCTTTGTTCTTATGTTCAAGCCTGGGACTTCTCCAATGTGTACCGGTATGGACGAGCTTCCTACAACCTTCCACCTCCACTCCCACCAAGTCTGCATCAGAAGTTTCAAAAGTTAGCGCATTCGCAGCGAAAAGTTATGGCTCTAAGACGGTGCCGCTCTTAATTCCACATATGAATCATTGGAGTATTTTCTTCGTGTTGATCATTCGCAGTATAAACGTACTACTGAACTGAGAAAGGAATAGAGGAGAATATACTGGGGAGTGTCACTGCTGCTGGAGCGTGAGAACAATTCTGTGATGCAGCTGAGGTGTTCTGTTCTTCGAGCATGCGAGACCTCTTGAGATCAACTGCCAGCTCCTCCGCGGACTTGCTACGACCTTTGTTCTTATCTTCAAGCCTAGGACTTCTCCGAGGTGTATCAGTATGGAGGAGCTTCTTATGGCGTTTCTTCTTCACTCTCAGCAGGTTTGCATCGCAAGCTTCGAAAGTTAGAGCCTCCGCAGAGATGGAAGCAGGGACTGCAGCAAAAACAAATTGTGGCTCTAAGATGGTGTCTGCTCTTAGTTACAAACATGAAGCTTATCATATTTTCTTCATGTTGATTATTTATATTATAAACCTAATACTAAACTAAGAAAGAAATGGAGAAGAATTTACGGGGTGCAGCTGTTGGAGTGTGAGGACAGTTCTGCGACGCAGCTGTACAAAGGGACCCTTTTTCTGTAACAGAGGAAGATGGTGTAGCTTCATCAACATTTCCAGACTTGGTAGTCTCTCCTTCGCCTTCTGTGACAAACACAGACTGCCCATCATGCAACGTTGTTGGGTGCTGACCAGGGCTACAACATGTGAAATCATTGTGGGACTCTTCAGCAGTCTCCTCGTCACTGCTCAAGTCAACAATCTCTTCATCATTCTTTTTTGGAACAACAATCTCTTCATCATCACTCAACTCAATGAAATCTAATAGAGCCATTATGTAGCCTGAGAAAATGAGATTGTGTCAGTAGAATGATAAACAAAGAGCATGCAACAATCTATCTATTACAGCATTACTCTACCCTCCCTAGAAATCCCCATATTAATCGAAGAAGAAAAAAAAAACCAGGACCGAGTTATAACAGTTGTGATTTAAGCACACATACATGCTGCATCACAGAAAAACTCTAATTCACTTCCTCTTTTTTTTGTACATAAATAACAATACGATATCAAAAAAGCCTGATTGTCAGCAACTTGATATGGTGACGAAGATGGTCGAAATTTGAAAGCATTGAGCTCAAGATGATATAGAGGCTGTTATGTTGAATAGTGGCATGTGTTTGATAGGAACATGGTGCACGGGGATTCTTTTGTTAGGAATAAGCAACTTGTATTATCTAGGGGCCAAAGGCCACAATATATAGTACATCTGACTTGAGGTACAAGAAGATAAATCTAGACAAATACGAACTCCTAGACCAATACTAATACACCTTAACACCCCCCCTCAAATGCAAAGCGTATGCAATAGCATTGCATTTGAAGAAGTGAAAACTAGAAAAAAAATTGATAATCCAAAATCCGCGTCTTGAAAGTGTCCTCGTAGCATGAAGAGTCTTCAAAACCTATTGAGTCAAGCCACAATCGATCGAAGGACAGATCGACGCAGACCGAGAGACGGTCAGAAGAACAGCATGTCACAAAAGATCATAGCACAAGAAGCCAACAGCATATAAGCTCACCAGGCAAAAGATTGTGCGTAGATTAATGACAATGCGATGATGGCACATTAGAGAAAGACACACACCACATCAAGAGAAGATGAGTTGTCAAAAGATGGCACATCAAGAGAAGCAAGCATGCTGCACCAGATCATAGCCCAAAAAACCGACGATAAAGAAGCTCGACGACAAGACAAAGGGCGTAGATCAACCAGCAATGCAAAGGGTGGCCACAAGAGGACCGGAAAAGCAGGATGACGATAAAAGTATGGTGGACTCGCATGACAAGAAAAACACATGAGAACAACGGATTTGGTGGACGCAGCGGAAATATAACATTGATGAAAGACACAAATAGAGTCGAAACGGACACCGTCAAAAATCACCGGAGAGTGAAGAAGAGAGACGGAACTAGATAGACTGACATATGACACTTTTTTTTACTGAAGCTGGAGCTAGAACTGAAAGCGAGACTAATCCATAGCAGAGCAGCAGCTTGACGCAATCTGGAGGGCAACCATGCAGAGCCGGCGGCGGAGCGGTGTGAGCAGGCAAGGTCCGTGCATATAGCGACCATGCAACCAGCAGAAACCAGATTGGGAGAAGTGCACCTCAACTGGGCCAGCACCAACCAAATTGATCTGGTGCAGCGCAGCGAATCCATGTTGGATGAGAGCGACCAGCGACAGTAGCAAGAAGACAAGCACGTTGATACATGATGACTACGTTTTCGTGGGAGAAAGAGATAGCGGTGACGACCGGAAAACAACGGCGGCGGCGCGAGATTACATAACAGCACGAGTTGCGGCGTGCAAAAAAAACCTAAACCTAGGCTATGATACCATGTTAGGAATAAGCAACTTGTATTATCTGGGGGCCAAAGGCCACAATATATAGTACATCTGACTTGAGATATAAGAAGATAAATCTAGACAAATACGAACTCCTAGACCAATACTAATACACCTTAACATCTTTCAAGGGCCCCAGTGGAGTACCCTGCTATAGCGAAGGAGGAGGTCCTGACTACGCTGTCTTCTGTTGATCATGGAGACAACAGCAAAGGCTGGGATGCAAATGGCAAGCGGTATCAGCAGCGACGGCACTTGTCAGACTAATGGTGAACATCTGCTTTGAGGAACAAGACAACACTGTTACAGAAGGTGGCCTTAGACGGTCATGTGTTGGACTGGTGCTGTCACGGGAGGAATCCAAGATTAAAACAATTATGACAATCTTCTCCACTAAGAAAATGATGATGCAGGCAATGGAAAAGGTGGTTTTTGGTGACAGACACCAAGAGACATGCATGACAACAGATAACAGTAGCCAGCAGCACTATTATACAATCCATAGCACAGCAGTGTCATTCAAGAACAGGAAGATGAGAGAAACAAATGGGAATATGGTGGTGTTGATCAGTGCTAACTTTTTGTTTGTTTGTGTGTGTGCGCGTGCTTCAGAAATATGCCAGTCCATGGTGAAGAAAATACATGGCACTAGCAGGAACAAGGGCACACAAGAAGTGAAAGCCTGAAGGGTTGAAGTCGCAGAGCTGAAAGATATACCAGAGGATAAAATTAAAAGTTAACTCAAATTTAACCACGCATATTTTTCTAGCACCACAGGCAATGCAACCTATAAACCATTTCCATCTTTGGAAATTCGAATGTAAGTTCTCTCATTTAGCTTCCAAAGAAAAAAGGCAGTTGTGGTCGACAAACGGTAGCAATTATAAATTTTCGGAAATAGACCTCACAAACACAAAGCCATGTGGGCTGATTTCTAACAATCTGCCCCAAGCCAATTCTAAACATGTAACATCAGAAGATATGAAAGTTTACTCTCAGGTCAGCTGAAGTTTATTGATTTCTAACAGCTGTCATCGAACAACCAAGTGCTATTTCTTGCACTAGACAAATGATTAATGCATTCAAGAAATATGTCAAGATTGGGGAAATGTCGAAGATTGGCCTCAAGATCATCGTGGCAATGAACCAAACTGGTTGCAAGGGGTTAGTAATTAATCATCATTTTTTTGTTTCCAGGAACATTTATGTTATTTTATCCTAGCTGCACACTTGATCATCATATGTGCAAGTATGTGAGAGTGTTCTCCCAAAACGAATGGGACAAGATCTGGTTATAAGATCAGGTCTCCAGAAGAACTGATAGAATGTACTGCTTTGAGTCGACTCTACAGAGCTATTACCTTGACGCTTTATTTTTTAATAGTATAGTATCACGCAGCAGTTTGTGAAAAAAACAGTTGTTACAAAGCCATTGTACTAGACTAACCCGTGCCCGTGGAAAGGAAAATAGCTAAGGAAACAATGCCGAAACTAATGAACTTACAGTATACAGTTTCATTTCTAGAAGCTAAGATAAATTCTGGTATGTGCACAAATGAACTCAGTCTGTAGCACGCTAGAATACAATTCAGTACATGTTCAAATGATTTAAATTATTTCTTTTATTAGAGGAACTGGCTGTGACAACCTGAACTAATTTTCTCCTCGAACACGCACCCAAATTTGTGCCGTCTTGTATTAGAAGAACATCACCAAGATGACACGGACCCTACAACTGAACACCCATAAAACCTGAGCTAACGAAAACGAGACAAAGAAGATGAAAACTGAAGCTGCACAAGCCCTACGATACGCACTGCTAAGCTTGTCTGTCAGGGGGCCTAGCGTGCAACCATTTCTATTCTGGTGTGAACACTATCGACTATTCTGGTGTGAAAGGGCAGGATGTAGTCTGCAATTCTTCGAACTGCTTGGAATTCTCCTCTATCCCCAAATAAGCGAGTGTTAGATTTTCTCAGGCCCCAAAACACTGAAAGTAAACTGCTAGATTAGAGATGCAGGGACCAAAATATGCAGGGACATTTGCGGACTCGAAACATGCAAATGCAGGGAGTGACAGTAACTCGGTGATAAAATAACAAGAGGGAAGAAGAGTGCTCCAAGAAAGCTTCTAAAACTGGGATTATCATCCGAGAGATCCCCATCCCGGCCGCCTCCCAAAGAAAATCAAATCCCTAGAACCGGGCGACATATCCGGAGGCAGGCAAGTCGTCGCAAATGCACGGAAAGGAATCAGATGAGCGCTTGAACAAGTCGGATACCTGATGGAGGATGGTGATTTGGGAAGCACTCTTGGATCGGGGATGGAAGAACGGCACTGCTGCTCGGAATTGGGGACTCTCACGGTGGGAGGTGCAAGGAAGAGGCGCAGAAGGAGGGATGGGGTTTTTCTCGTGCTTTGGGTTGTGTTGAGCACAGAAAGTGTTCACCGCAAGTCACCGGCTAGCCTTTTCAGTCAGCCAGTAGCCTGTAGTCCTGCCGCGTGTAGACTGATGAGTGCGGCGGCCTAGGTAGCCCCTGTGCTGTATGCATCAGGAATTTTGTACGAATCCAATTCATATTTTTTCGTAAAGTTTATTTGGTTCAGAGAAACAATTTCAAAAAAAAAATTATAGATTGATTTCCTACACTGCAATCTCATAGAATTTCTAACAAAAGGTTAGACCTCTTAGAAAATTTTCTATAGTGACATGTATTCATTTCCTATAAAAATTCTCTTCGTCTTTTCTACGGTGTAACCAACAACTTTTTAGACTGATTCATGTGTTTTTTAGACCTGTAGTATTTCACATGCAATGACATTATGTTATTCTTTTTTCTTATCCATGTGTTCTCCAAATCCTACAAACCAAACATGCAGCCCTACTTGGTCAAATAGGGGTTCAGACACAAAATTAGCCCCATCGGAGGCCCTATCGGTCTAGACACCCTCAAAATGTGTCCTCTTGTCCGTCCCCAACCTTTGGGGTTGGCTGGGCGGTGTCGGGCATGTCCGAACACAAATGCTACTTCGGCTCCTCACCGACAATGCCACTAGCCATTCAAACAAAAAATCCTAGCTTTTACACCATCTGAGAGAGAGAACCACCAATGCAACGCGCCTCCTCATATCTCACCTCTATCATCTCCCGCCTATCTATCTCTCTCCTGCGTCACATCCAGCGTTGGGTCCTCTAGGCTGCAACTCGTCCCCCACCCCTGCTCACTGCATCGCCCACGTAGGCTAGTATTCTTGGTACGCTGAATGAGGCATAAGAGAGGGGAAGCCGAGATTGAGCTACCTCCATGCACCTCATGGCAACCAGCTTCAAGTAGATCCATCTAGTGGATCCTTTGTGATGCCTCTGAGGTGAGGGGGGAGAGCGACATCCTCAAGTGATGTGATCATTACAAAACCCCATGCTCTGCCTAACGAATCTCCACCAGATGGATATTTGTCGCCCCGCAAGAGATCACCTCGGCCACATACAAATTGAAAGAAAAATGCTCTAATGCATATGATGGACAGAAACTACGAACATTTTTCTTTATATGCTATTTGTCAAAGGGAGATCAAATGCGGGGCTTCGTGGTGATGCATTTGTTAAAAATGCTTTTCGAGATTGGAAAAAGACCCAAACCATGGAGTTACTTATTTGCATGTTGGATTTGAATCCCATGGATTCATTTGCTTCTTATGATGCACAAAAGGTAATAAAACTTGCCAAATTCTATCCCGATGATATATCAAACATGAGTTTGAAAATACTTGAATACCAACTTGAAACTTTTATTGAAGACATGACAAGAGATGATAGGTTAAAAATGTGTAAATCATCTTGGTGAGCTCTCTATTAAGCTTGTTGAAAAAAAAAGTGTTTTGCCTATGATTTAGTTTACTTGTTTATCAAATTGATATTGATCTTACTGGTGGCGACGACCAGTGTTCAAAGAGTATTTTCTGCAATAAGTCTAGTCTAGTAAAAAATAAGTTGAGAAATAGTATGAGGGGTGACCTGTTGAATCATTGCTTAGCGACATTTATTGAGAAGATGTGTTCCTGAAAGTAAGTGAAGATGATATAGTTAAAATTTTCATGTAAATATGACGTGGAGTTTTCAAGAGATCCGAAGTTATCAAGCTCTAGTGGTGTAATTTCTATTTATGTTATATATTTAGTGATGTAAGACTTTATTGATATTTTGTACTATCTAAATTGGAATCATGCATATTTGAAACATATGTATTGAACTAGTTGTGTGCAACGTTGTGATAAATTGGCTACTCCTATTATTTTTTGGCAGATTTTTATCGCACAAAGGCTTGTGCAAAAAAATTGAGGTGTGCCCACCCTCGATTTTTCATGTGTCTACCACTGAACTAGATCAAGAGCAGGCTCCCTAAGGGCGACACATTGTTGTGTTTGAGCCACCTCGAGTGCTAAATGCTAGTACGGGCGTCGCTAGAGGATGCCTCGCCAATGACGACATGTGCAAAGATGAACGAAGGTGTCAGATTAAACACATGCTAGCTTTGGATCTTGTTAGGACTCTCGAGACCTTCGGTTGCACATCTAAGAACATCTCTAGCCACGCGCCCTAAGGGTCTGCCGAAGCGGGTATTGGGAGCACTAGCACAAAATCTCGTCTAGGCCCCCCAAGGCGGGTGTTTTGTATGGCGCGACTCAATTGGCTACCGACGCGTGCAACCCGCCCTAGTGCCGTATGGGCGCGCCCGACACAATTCGCACACCCCACCATGTCAGGTACAGACATGCGGGTTCAAGTTTTCATCGACTGAGTCACCCTTTCTTCCTCCCGCCCGCTGTCGTGCCTCTCTCCTTGCCTCCTACCCTTGCAAAATCCTCATGTCGCCACCTCCCATTTGACATTGATAGGTCACCATTATAGCCTTCCCTTATGCCCTTTGAGTCGACAACTGTTGCCAAGCTTCCTCTAGCGCATGTTTGGTCTTCTAGGCGCTCGCGGCATCCTTGCTCGCCCACCTCGCGCACACGGTGTTCGACCATTTGTCTTGGTAGGTTCCTTTCCTAATTTTTGCTGACGTGAGAGCAATCCAAGGCAAAGGACGGAGGGACATGACATCCTATACACTAACTAGGAGATCAATGACCACCCATATACCAAAGGGTACTACCTAGCAAATTGCATCTATCCAAAATGGTTGATATTTGGGAAGGCAATCTCTAATCCTCTAGGTCTTACAAAGTCTCACTTTTCTTCACGCGAGGAGAGTTGCAAGAAAGATGTCAAGCTTGCATTTGATGTGCGATGCATGTAAAATGCATACATGATCTTTGTAGTTTATTGTGACATATTTTTACCATATTTGCATCATATCTGCTGGTATAATCATGGTTTACATTTATTTTGGGGACATTCTAAAATATCCCCTTTATTTGGGTTATAACTCTATAGAATAGGAAAACCTAGTTTTGTATTTTTGACTTCGAGGGACCTTCGAGAACTCAAAAGGATCTAGGATTTTTCTGTAGAAGTTTTCATCGAGACGGAGGTAGGAGCAGTTGGATCGGACGAGGAGTTGCACGAGTCCCGGATGGAGGCCCATTGCGCGGCCATACATGCTTGTCACGCCATGGGTCCATCAGCCGCCTCGTGGCTCCGGTGTCATCCAACTTCATGTCAATCTCTTCGCTTGATCTAAAACTGGTTGTATATATGACACCTTTCGCGATCTCGCAGGGAGGCGGAGCATGAAGACGAAAACATACAGAAACAGATACAGAAAAAGGAGGCTTCAGAAATTGGAGGGGGAAACACCACCGGAGTCATCCCCGGTTGCATCTCCAACCTATCCAACATCACTGCCAACGTCTCCTGGATGAAGAGGGAGTAGTCCAACCTCATACTATGTGTCTGCAGAAGTAATTTGATCTATGTCGCACTTGTGTTATGATTGGTTTAGAACCATATGAGCTGCCAACAGTATTATGGTCACATATACGTAATTCATTGTGGTGGATCTTTCTTTTCTGAGATGATTACACAATATTGCAAATATTTAGTATGTGTTTGGTGTATTGATAGATTCATATGTTTATCCTATCTTGTATACGTGTCTTGATCAAACTAGTATGCTTGACATGTGTGGGCGAGGTGTGCATTTGATGGAGCAACGGTTTATAGTAACTCGATCGTAACCAAAAATTTAGGAGCTACCATGTTTTTTATCTTTTGTTTGTTACCTCATTAGGGAAAATTGAATACGTATTCTATTATCATGTAGTGTCAGAAAATATGATCTTGTTTGTTCGAGGCAGTATATTAATATTCATCATCACGTCCACATACTTAAGGATATACTCTATCTTATCTTAAATCTAGTCTGAAGAATTTTATCTTAGTAGAGAAGTATGAAAGAGATATGTTGCATCATCTTTATTATAGGACGTGATGGATACGAACCAAACACTAACAGAAAGTTCCATCAAAAATTAAGTTATCTCTAAGGTTGTTTTGGTCCCTCCATGTTTATTAGGTGAACCAATGAACCCGGTCCGTTTTTAATCATAAAAACACATTTTTTTTGAATTTACTTGTATTTTGTTTATTTAATTAATCCAAAAATAGAAAAATAATTTCCTTTCTTGCATTCACTATGAAAATCCATAAAACACCACTACCATTACCTTGTGCATTTAGTTTAGCTTTTACATATAGATTAGTTTATTTATTTTCTTGCATATTTACTTAATTTATTTTATTACTGGTTATTTGTTTTTAATTATAATATCAAACCGTATGCTTGATAACAACATGGTTGAGTTGAGGACACATAACAACTTACCTTGTTTTGTAGGTTGCTAGAAGAGGAAATGGAAGTAATTTTCTTATTTCTCCGAGAGTTCTATAAACCCGTGAGTTACCCTTATGGGGAAACACCTGTTTTCATTACTTTGCGCTTGGATTTCGAACGATTTGGTATCCACGTAGATCTAGTGCCATCAGTGTGCTCCAATCTCGATTTTCTATTGTCGGATAGTACTTGGTCTCAAGGTCGGATGTGGTGATGAATGACTATATGATCATGCACAATACGATCGTCAAGAGTGATCACGAACATATAGTGAATGGTGATCATTCATATGAGTGGTAGGGTCCACTTGCACATATTGATCACTAGGTGCTAGCGGATTGGATTGACTAGGGCGGCATGCACAATGAGATTCATGACGAGGTTGTTTAACAATTGAAGAAATGATCTTATTGAGCATTTGTGGAGGCTCAAAAGCGAGAGGGCTATGCCTCAATAAGATTAAACTTTATTTTATTTTATTTGTATGAATTATTGTAGAACTTATTTTTTTGTGTTTGTGTGTTTAAACTATTTACACTAAAACAGAACATCCGGTTCACGGTCGATCAACATTGGGGTCAAGATTAAGAAAGAGAAACCATGGGATATGGCCACGATGGACTTTTTTGAGGGCCCGGCGCCAGGGAACTATACTCGCTAGCCCAAGCTACTGGTTTGATTTTGAGTTCTAGGAGGTTGTAAATGTCAAGACACATGCCTAATCATTAGGCTTGCACTAGGGTGGTAAAAAATACCGCTAAGGATAATTGTGTCCGAAAAAGTGCATATACGACACTTTTTTGCTCAGCGCACAGTTATCCCCATCTGTTATGCGGCACTAGACTGGATGCACATTGGTAGATTATAGAAGTTGGTGCAATTTTAGTACGGTGTAATGGTAAGGTGATAAGCAATACTATGTGTGTTTTGTATAATTTACAGTGTCAAAATAGTTGATGACAATTAAGCGGTTACAAATCCTTTTCAAATATAACAAGATTACAATTTATATATTTTTAAGATATAAAATTTGATTTTATTACATGACCTAAAAATCATTTACACCTTGATCATTAGTGCACTCTTCTAATGGTTCGATTTTAAAATCAGGACGATTAGAAGAGAGCAATAATTAGTAGAGTCGTTAGAGCCACTCTTCGTTTAGCTAACCTAACTGTCTAAACTAGTTACACTAATTTTAGTTATTGGCTATGCTAACTATGATAAAGCTTTGAGCATCTCTTCATTCTAGGGACACCGATGACCTCGCCATTGACCTAACGACCATCGTCCGTGCGAAAATCTACACGGCATTGGAGATTGTCCGCGTGGAAGATATGCATGTCACTGATGGCCATCTTCCTCTCAGTGGATCTGCACGGTGCTGATGACCATCGTCCGCATGGAAGATCTTCAAGGCATTGGCGAACTCTCCTCAGATCGGAAAGAAACAAAGCGGTGATTAAATAAGAGAAGAAAAATGACACAAAAGGCGATAGATAGATTCACTAAGCCTACCCTTATGGACGGAGGACTTCACTGTGGCTCTAATGTTGAAGCTATATCCATTTAGTGGGGATATTTGGGATCGATATTTATGGTTTGCAGTGGAGATTCAAGAGTACCATGGATGGATAGTGTGGATTGGGAGTGGGATGGGTTTGTTGTATTATAATAGGAACTTGGAGTGGGGAGTGCCGATTAGGGTTTCTAATGGGCCTTATCTTTAGTACGAGCGACAAAACGTTATGGACAGTTGTTGCTCTTAGGGCCCATATTAGCCTAATCCAATGCTCATTTTTTGGTGGGACACACCACTCAGTGTGGCAACGAGTGTGTGGTTGTGAGTATATTAGAATTATGGTAAAATGAACAGCGAAGACAAAATTATTGCTATCGGAAATACACATATGTGTTTTACACATTGCTACCTAAAATAAAAAGGCCCTACTCATAAGTAAGGTGATCTAGAGATTCCGCAAGCGGCTCCAGTGCATCGGACACGACAACGCTATCACCTAATCGTAGGAGCCACCCTTCTTCAGATTCCTTTATCACTTGGTTCACGATTTCCTAATATTCAGAGTCGGACGATTCGTACAAGTTGTTGGGGGGATATCCCGGGTAGGGTCACGCTAGGGTATAAAGGCCGAATTAGCCGAGGTACGACAAGGTCAAAGCGAATGCTGGCCGGGTCACCTCAAGGCAGGCCAGATCACGGAGTAACCCAGACCGGAGGATGTCCGCCTAACTTTGTCCCGGCCGACGTATGTCTTATGCCGGCAAGATTGATGTAACTTGTATGCAGGTACCCATGGGGCCGGATTAACCAGGCACGATCCGGGTTATATCAGGCTTGCAAGAGAAGAAAGGTATCTCGCTGGTCAAAAGGTGTCACTGTACGCTGGAGCATGAGCGAAGCGAATAGAGAGATGGACCACCGAGGCGTGGCCGACAAGGGTGACACGCCCTGTGTCGGATGATGCTGGCGCCGCAGAGGCTTACATAGCCTCTGCATGGCTTACGATGGCGAAAAGTAATCCGGTCGGTTTGCTATTTTGGTAAGAGGCATATTCCCAGGAATATGCCTCCACGTATGCCCTAATTGGAGACCTAGCCTCCCATATATAAGGAGCGCTAGGGCCTCTATAGAAAGGGTTGGCATTTGAGTAGTTGCTTCCTGGGAGATAGCTAGTGGTGAGAGTAAAAGAGCTCCTTCTTCCTCCTCTTCCCAATACAGCTCAAGGAGCATTTGTAATCTTGTGAACTTGGGAAATACCAAACATCTGCGTGTGGAATCACCACACTATCCCTCCCTGGATTCCTCTAGTGCATATTGTCCCCACCTTTAGCCTATCCATGACATCTGCCGTGACACCACCACGACAGTTGGCGCCCACCGTGGGGCTAGCGGCGCTAGTAGGAGTGAAGATCCGGACGGGAAACCTCATCGACAACAGCGAGCGCATCGTCTCCGGGCTCGTTCAGCGCTGGACTTCGTCAGTGACAATGCTGGCTGCTTCGGCAAGCGACCCCTTCTGTGCAACGGCCTCTTCGTCAAGCTTGGCACACACAAGATCTACGTCGCTGTCGATGTGTCGTGCGTTCACCCGCGGCACGTCGTCGAGGGAGGCGAGCCACCCCTTAGCGCGGCTCGCGGGGCGCGTATCACTCGCTCCCCTGACCGCGCCGAGGTGATGATGACGGCGCTTAACGCTAGCGCGAGCAAGGATCCGACACCAGATCCGTAGGTAACACCCAAAGCACCAAGGAAAAGTAGAGGTCCTCCACTAGAGAGGCCAGAGAATGTGTTGCGGCAAGCAATAGATAGCTTGGCAAGTCCCATAGCACCTGTGGTAGATCCGGCTCAGGCATAGGACAAGTTAGAGGAAACAAGGCAGAAAATACTAGAGGGTGCGAAAAATATAGTCGTGGCTCAGTAGTCATTGAACATGACACTGCATGAGTACGCAAAGGCGAATAAGGTAGATGCTGTAAAAGTGAAGGGGAGAAACCTCATGAGTGAAATGAACAAAGAGGGTGATACTAGAGTTGAGGAATCAGAGAACATTCTGTCCGTGGGGCTGCCGAAGTACAGTACCCCAGCAAAGAACCTCAGAGCAGCGGATGCAGCTGCATCCGAGTTAGAGGGTTTGACAGGCAAAGCCCGGCAAAGACAATAGGATAGGGTCAATGAGTTGGTTCGGATCGCTAACAGACAAAATGAAGAGTTGCTCGGGGCTAACCCGGCAAGGGCCAGGGCTTCCAAAGTCGTTCATTCAGCAGTAGGTAACCCGGAGAAATCTGCTGGAGCTGCATCGTCCCCTCATGATGACCCAAGAAGAGAGGAAGTGGTAACCTTGGCGAGGAGAAACAAACAGATAGTCCCCTATGACCTGGCAAGGGCAGGGAAAGGAAAAGCAGTGCAGGGAAATGAGGATCAACGAAGTGTCAGCCGAGGTGAAGCTGGCCGAGGTAACCGCGACCAAGGCAATGCCGGTCAGGGAAACGCTGTGAACACCAATGCCGGACAGCGCAACTCGGCGGGTGCAAGGCAACCGCAGCAGCGGAATATACCACGGCAAGAGCGAAGTGCCGGCCAAGGTATGCAACAGAGAGGCGCTCCACAAGAGCAAGATAGATACAATGATGGTGATTCGGAAATGGTGAACGCAAGATACCCTAGGCTAGATTATCATGTGATAGGATCAAGGCTGGGAAGTAGGAACTTGATGCCTGATGACGCCAGGTTAAAACTGGATCGACTTTATAGGTCGGAGCAAATTGAGTGTCAAGGTCCTCCGGGTCCGACATGTTTTGGGCCCCGGATCATGAAGGAGCCTCTGGTACCTAACTTCCAGTTACCCAGGGGCACGAAGACATATGACGGTAGCAAAAAGCCGGAGGTTGTTGATTAACTACGCGACAGCGGTAAAAATTGCTATAGGCAACTTGAGATGGGTAGTGAGATATGTACCTCAGATGCTAGAGCGGCCGGTGAGGGTATGGCTAAACAATTTGCCACCCGGAAGTATTAACTGCTGGATCGATTTTGAGGAAATGTTCGTCAGTAATTTCTCAAGCACGTATCAGAGGCCTAATAGGCCACATACCCTAGCAATGTGCAAGAAGAGACCAAATGAGACAGACCGGGAATTCTTAACCCGCTGGTGCACTGTGCGAAACTCATGTGAGGGCGTGATTGAGTCACAGGCCATAGCTTGGTTTGCACAAGGGTGCAGATATGCAAGCATGTTGTGGCAAAGGTTACAAAGGGACATGCCAACTACACTGGCAGAGACAATCCGGATTGCTAATTCGTATGCCTTGGGTGATCCGACTCAACCTAGGCTTGTATCAAACGAGTCAAGTGAGGAGTACTACCAGCGAGATGGAGCCGAGTCATCCCGGCGGAATGATTACCGGGGTAAGAGAAGAGATGAAAGACCAGACTACAGGTACAGTTCACAACAAGTTGCTGTTGTAAATCAAGATCAACCCGGAGTAGGGAGTAATCAGCGGCAGAAAACTGGAGGGCAACAATGGACCCCAAGAAATGATGGCAAGAAAACTTGGACGCCCGAGCAAAAGAGACAGTGGCAGGAAAAGAAAGACCGGCCGAGGTATACGTATGAGGCAATGTTGGATCAGCCGTGCAAATTCCACACGCCAAATCCGAGTAACCCGGTGGGTCACACAACTCGGCAATGTGAGTGGATGAGGAAGATAGAACAAAATGGTTCGGGGAATGCTCAGGCACCTCAGAACGATCAACCTCGGCAGGAGTTACCCCGGCAACAATTACTCTCCGGAGCGAACACGCAACAGTTAATGTTGCCACCACCTCCGCCTAGGTATGCAAATCATGAGAGAAGGGATGCAGTGCATCAGGTGGAAAATCAGCATCAGCCAGATCAAAGGTATCCCGACAATGAGGGGAGAAATGAATAAAGAGAGCATCACCAGAGTTACTGCGTGTTTACCACGGAGGAAACAGATAGAAAGAGCTTGTAGCACCGACATATGGAGGTGAATACGGTAATGCCAGCGGTGATGAGGTATATGCCTTGGTCGGATCAGGAAATTACCTGGAGTATCAAAGATCATCCCAAGCTTATGCCAAGTCCTGGTTCGTATGCGCTGGTGCTGGACCCGACATTCATAGGGCCAAACATCAATGTGAGGTTCTCTAGGTACTGATTGACAATGGCGGCAGCATCAATATCATGTACGTGGATACGATGCGCAAGTTGGGTATCTCGGAGAACACGCTCCAGGATACGAGGACAACTTTCCATGGCATTGTGCCAGGCATTTCCTGTGAACCCATTGGCAAAGTCCGGGTTGACGTATTGTTCGGAACGAGAGATAACTGCCGAACTGAGAACTTGGAGTTCGAGGTTGTGAATTTGGAAAGCGCGTATCACGCGTTACTTGGCAGGCCTGCCCTGAACAAATTCATGGCAAGTACTTACATTAGTTACCTGAAGATGAAGCTACCTGGGCCAAATGGAGTAATTACCGTAGCTGAGGATTTCCGACGTTCCATTGAGTGTGCGTCAGCCGGGTCTAACCTAGCTGAGTCACTCGTAATCGCGCAAGAGAAAAGAAAGATCCAGGAAGTGGCGGCATTGGCTCAATCCGCGCACCAGTATATGCCGGCGTTGAGTAACCCGCATGGAAGTGTCTCGTTTCAAGCAACAAAGGATACCAAGAAAGTGCCTATTGATGATCTGTTCCCAGAGCGCACCGTAACAATTGGTGCTGGGTTAACTGACAAATAGGAAAGCGATCTCGTCAACTTCCTCCGTGAGAATCGGGATATCTTTGCTTGGTCCACACAGGACTTGCAAGGTGTTCCGAGGGAGTTGGCCAATCACTCTTTGAATGTGAGACCCGGAGCAAAGTCGGTGAAGCAACCCCTTCGCCGCTTCGCCGAAGATAGGAGAAAAGTAATTGGAGATGAGATAGCTCGGCTCCTCACAGCCGGGTTTATCATGGAAGTGCTTTACCCGGATTGTCTATCTAATCCGGTGCTAGTGGAAAAAAAAAGATGACCCAAATGTGGCTGTGGTTTGGCGTATGTGCATCGATTACACGAACTTGAATAAGGCATGCCCAAAAGATCCATTCCCAGTGCCAAGGATAGATCAAGTCATAGATTCTACTGCTGGGTGTGAACTGTTGTCATTCATAGATGCATATTCTGGTTTCCACCAGATACCTCTGAACCCGAATGATCAAATAAATACTGCATTTATTACCCCGTATGGGGCTTACTGCTATCACACCATGCCTTTTGGTTTACGTAATGCAAGGGCAACATACCAAAGATGTATGCAAAAATGTCTACACGACCAAATTGGCCAAAATCTGCAAGTATATGTGGATGATGTGGTTATAAAAACCAAGGAAAGCAAAACGCTCCTTGATGATATCAGGCAGACATTCGCGAACCTAAGGAGGTTCTGAATGAAGCTTAACCCGGAGAAATGTACCTTCGGTGTCCCAGCTAGAAAATTACTTGGATTTCTTGTCTCCAGCCGAGGTATCGAGGCTAACCCAACTAAAATCCGAGCCATAAAGCGAATGGAACTACCGAAATGTCTTAACGATGTCCAGAAGTTCACTGGTTGCCTGGCATCTTTCAGTCGGTTTGTATGTCGGATGGGAGAAAAGGCATTGCCTCTCTATCAACTAATGAAAAAAGCGGACAAGTTCGTATGGACGCCGCAGGCCAACGAAGCCTTCATCCAATAAAAGAAAATGTTAGCCACTGCACCAGTGTTAGCCTCTCCACTATCAAAAGAGCCAATGTTGCTCTACATAGCTGCAACCAACCGAGTTGTAAGTGCAGTGGTGGTGGTAGAGCGCGATGAAGAGGGTAAGTCAGTGCAAAGGCTAGTCTATTACCTGAGCGAGGTATTATCAGCATCGAAGCAAAACTATCCTCACTATCAGAAGATGGCGTACGGTGTGTATATGGCAGCAAAGAAACTAAAACATTACTTTGAAGAACTGATGTCTACGTACTTCTATTCTTGTAGACAGTTGTTGGGCCTCCAAGTGCAGAGGTTTGTAGAACATCAGCAAGTTTTCCCTTAAGTGGATCACCCAAGGTTTATCGAACTCAGGGAGGAAGTGGTCAAAGGTATCCCCTCTCAAGCAACCCTGCAATAAAGATACAAGAAGTCTCTTGTGTCCCCAACACACCCAATACACTTGTCAGGTGTATAGGTGCACTAGTTCGGCGAAGAGATAGTAAAATACAAGTGGTATGGATATAAGACAACAGTGATAGAAAATAGCTTGATGGCGTGGAAAAGACTAAAGGCAAACTGAAATAAAGATAGAAGCAAGCAAACATGTAACAGATCTAGTAGCAATCGGTCTTTCAATGCTTAGAAACAAGGCCTAGGGATCATACTTTCACTAGTGAACACTCTCATATAAATATATTCTCTTTATGATACTACTCTTAACTACTCTCCGGTTGGAGACTCTAATCGATGGTAGGGCTATGACAACACACCTCAAAGTCCATCTTTCCCATCTAGAAAAGCCCACACTATGACCTTGAGTACTAGATGAGTCCAACAAACACCACAATTTCATAAAGACATCCAACTCCAAATATAACTCATAACAAGTATTTGTAATCTCTAGCCTAAGTGCCACCATGGTGTGCACACTGTCACTTTCACACACATGGGGAGAGCAGAGATCTATGAAAGCGCTTGAGTAGCAAGGTAGATCTATAGATTACAAGCTCATGATCACAATATGATCATGCATAGAGAGAGAGATGAACACATAGCTACCGATAGAACCCTTAGCCTCGAGGAAGAACTACTCCCTCCTCATCATGGGAATCAGCAATGGTGATGGAGATGGTGGTGGAGATCGATGGAGATGGCTCCGGGGGCACTTCCCCATCCCGACAGGGTGCCGGAACAGAGACTTTCTGTCCCCCGAATCTCCCCTTCGATGGCGGCGGCACTGCGGAACTTTTCGTGGCAGGAGGTTTGATGATCTAGGGTTTTAGCATCTGGAGGAATATACAGGCAAAGGGGCAAGGTCGGTGGAGGCCGGAGGGGCCCACACCACCTGGTGGCGCGGCCAAGGGGGACCCGTGCCACCCTATGGTGTGGTCGGCCCCTGGCCCCTCCCCGTCTCGTATTCTGGCTCTGTGAGTCTTCCGGTAAAATAGGAACTTTGGCTTTTGTCCCGTCCAATTCCGAGAATATTCATTTTCTGACTTTCCTGGAACCAAAAACAGCAAAAAACAGGCAACTGGCACCGTGGCTCTTGTTAATAGGTTAGTCCAAGAAACCATATGAAAAGTACTCCAAAGTTGGAACAAAACACAAGAAAGTAGATAAAACCAAGCATGGAACATAAAAAATTATAGATACATTTGCAATGTATCAACATCTCCAAGCTTAACTCCTGCTCGTCCTCGAGTAGGTAAGTGATAAAAATAAAGAATAATTTTTGAGGTAACATGCACCATCATAAACTTGATCAAAGTATTTGTAAAACATTCAAAGCTGGGATCAAAGTACTTCAATCATAACATGAAAGACAAAGTTCTAGCAATAAGACAAAGAAACTATGATGCAACATGAAAAGGCACAAACAAAAGATTCATGGATAACAATGCTTTGCAAGAAGTTTGTTTGTTTCACATAAAGAAAACATAGCATAATAGTATTCAGCTTGTCCCTCATAGAGTAGCAAATATAAATGCATAGGACACCTTCAAAGTTCATAAGAGTGACTAGATACAATAGTTTAAAACAAGCAATAACAAGTTATGCATCAATCAACTAGTCTTGGGACAATGCACATAGAACTAAGAATGGGCACTATGCTCCCAACGTAGGTGCATAAAGATAGAAGATGGAGACTCAATGTAATGGTGGAAGAAAGGCCTTTGTAAAAGGAAGTAGGGATTCAAGTCTCATAAAGAGCTTCCAAAAATTATGGTACTTATAGCTTTCAGCTCATATTGCCCCTATCATAAGCATCTTTAAGGTGATTAAGGTTAAAGTGACACAACTAAGAGGATATGCTTGACAAGTTATGAACCGAAATCTCATGCCCCTTACTTACGAAGACCGATCATCATGTAACACGCTCGAATCGTCCCTATGCAAGTTTTAGCCCTTTCCACGAAACCCGCATAGAAACGATTCAAGGACGCCCACCAGGCACTTTCGTGCGGTGGAAAACGAAGTAATACCATTACACAACAGTCCTCGATGGGACCCACAGAACAGATATATACAACAACGACTCCATGAGTCAAGAATACAGATATACTATACAAAGATCCAAATCACCTTGAAAACGATAGAGCGTCCGACTACGGACAAGATGAAAATGGGGCTAAGAGCCCTGAAAAATAACCAATGGCGTCCATAACCCTGCCCAGGCCAAGCCGGAAGGGTAACCCTGCTAACGACGTCGATCTCAAACCTGCTAAAACAAAAGGGGTGCCGACAAAGGGCAAAGGAAAAGAGGAGCGTCAGTACTGAGGCCAGTACACGGCGAGGCTAGAATTCGGCGGCTCTCGCCTACATAGGTATGGTGGACTGAAGCGGCAGCGCAGCATGCACTAAACAACCTATAGAGACTCGATATCACTGGCGGCTATTAGAGAGGGGTAAGAAAGACCTATTCGGATCCTACCTGAGACTGACACCAAACATACCCATCCGTGTATTTCCCCCTCGAGACCAAACGAGGAGGTCGGACCAAGGAACTCACACAGTTGGCAGTTTTACTCATTCCATTATAGTTGCAGCATTTACTAGTCAGATATATATAGCAGTAGTCATCCTAAAGCATAAGTAGTGGGCATTTTTAATTAACAATTCCGTGGTAGTTGGAACATTTACTAGTCAGATATAATTGTCCTGAGGAATCCCAAAACCAGCAGTTGTTGGCACTTTTGTCACATTCCATTGGAGTTGCAATACTTACTAGGCAGGTATAGTATGACACAGATCCTCCAATTGTTGGCATTTTTATTATCCATTCCATTGTAGTGAAGCTGAATTACTAGTCACATATTAAGTCAAATTTATAACACTACTTTAGTTATGCTTGTCTATGATCGAGATACTGTGCTCCAAGTCGTCCATAACCGCGGACATGGCTTTCAGAAAGTTTTACCCTATAGGGGTGCACAAATAGCAACACACACTCGATCAGCCTCGGAAAAACCAACTCAAAACCCAATGAGGCTTTCATGACAAAGCAATCATAGGATTCATAAATATTTCAGGGGGCCACCCCATTAAGCTACCCGCAACAAAGTTGGCCAGCTCCGAGACGGACCCAAGGTTTGTGTGGATGGCTTTAAACGACTGGGAACCCGAAAGTGTGACTGGGCTTGTCGATACAGTGAAAACGTGTCACGATCCTAAACAGTACAGGTGCTCCACGCCCAATCGTAAATAAAGCAGTAAAACATGGCATAAGTACATGATAGTAATAAAGCCCCAAACTAGTTTGTGGCCCCAAGAAATAGAAATGAATCAAGCTCTAGCTCAGAGGGATCCCATAGGGTCTCCCGGATGTGGATAGTGCGAATTCAAGGAACATGTACCAAGTACTCGGGGTCCTACGGGACACAAGTGAGCGTGGAAGAACCAAATAACATCTATTGCCCACCGATGCCTCTGCATTAGTTATATCTAGCAATTTAATAGTGGTAATTAAAGACATGGTCATCACCACCATAAACATGTGCCAGCATTCCAACAACTGTGGTACTCGACAACACGAGATCGCACCTGAGCAAGCAACTACGACTCGCAAGGCCAACTATCTACCAAACAACAGGTATTAGGAGGTGTCCATGGCAATATAGAGGCTGCACGGGATATAACTGGTGCACGGAAACTAAAGCATGACGACACAGATAGTAATAGATCAACATGAGGAAATAAAGACTATAAATGCAAAATAGGTAGAAGGGGGAGAGATGCCCGCCTAGGAAAACACTGCCGAAGGATCATATCCGGAGAACTTGTCGGTACTCACATCAACTCATCGGCCTAATCCGCGAAGAAGCAAACACTAGAAGAAACACCAGATGCACTATTTAATACTACGGCAAAAGATCCGGCATGATTATGATATGATGCAGATGCGGTGCCATTAGGCAGTATTAAGTGGAACCAGGGTCCCGACAATTAATTACATGGTTCAACTTATCTAGAAACCCGCAATTTAAATGTTGTCTTAACCAGGCAAAACATGGCATCGGTTCGCTACTCAAATTTAAATGGAGGCGGTATAAGACTAGATAAGCCCGCCTATAGACTCCATATTTAATTATGAGGTGAATCGGCATAATGCCCCCAAACCACAGACAAGTATGCATGCATGAACAATTTAATATGCGACAGTTGGTAATGTCATATTATAAAAATAGGGGCTTAGGGTCACACATCTGGGTTCGGACGATCTTGGTTCCGGGGGTTCGGGGGTTCGACAGGGTTCGACGGGGAGCAGATCGACGGGATTGTTCTCGAACATCGGAAGGAGAGCTTGGCGTTTGGGGAAGAAGGACTTGGCGTTCCGTGTCGGCGAACTCGGTGTTCCGCGGTGAAGTGCTTGTCGTCGGTTTTGGTTCCATGTCGACGGTCTAGTCGTCTTCGGTCCGGGTTGAAGAGCATGAGGTTCCGACATCACCAGGTCCAGGTTGAAGTTCTTGACGTGGCCGCTCTTGGTGCAAACGTGATCTTGTGGGGGCTGCGGATCGCCTCGGTGTATCGTCATCGGATCGGTCTTGGGGATCGAGTAGAAGGTCTTGGCGTGCCGTGAAATCTTCGGGTCTCGGCCATCGGGTACAGTTGGTCTTGGCATCTGCGAGGTAGGTCTTGTCGGCAGCCCACCTACGGACTTCGGTTGGCTTTAGCATGTGTCGATACTCGGAAGATCTTGGCGGAGTCTTGTGTGGTTGATGAGGTTCGTGCGGTGATGGAGAACTTGGCGGTACACTTCGGGGATCTCGGGCGTACCGGCTTCCATCTTGTGTTTATGGGAGTAACATCTTCATGTCAGCATGAAAACACCACTGGCACCACATCACAAATCCAAATCCTCGCGGTACATCAGTAGGGGTCGTGGACGAGCACGACACAACGACGGGGACAGACGATAGGCGGAGGACGGCGGCCATGGCGACGGATGCGACTCGGGGATGAGCTCTTAGGCGGCGCCAGGGTCACGCGATGGGGAGAAGGAGGCCAGGGAACAGGCGACAGTGGTGGCTCGCGGACACAGGCAGCGGCGGTCGGGGTCGCGGTTGGTGGAGCCAAGGGGGCGGCCCCCGCGGCAGGGCGAGGCAGAGCTTGGTCGCAAAGGCGGCCCGGTGGTGGGGACGGCGAGGCCGACGCGGGTCCTGCGAGGCAGGGCGACAGCAGCCCGCTGAAGAGGGATGCGGCGTGAGGTAGGGCGAACAGGGCGTAGATGTGGTCGGGGCGAAGGACGGCCGTAGGAGGAGGCGGGCTCGGCAGGAGGGACTCCGGCGAGGAAGCGATGGCGCGCGGGGAGCCAGGGAACCGGTCGGTGGCGCAGGCAGCACCGGAGGAGGCCGTGGTCGGCGAGAGTGACGCGCGGCCAAGGCAGGACGAGGTGGTCGGCGCACGACGTCGAGTGCGGCGCTCGGTGAGCAGCGGAGAGAGGCGGGCTCCGGCGAGGTCGTCCGGCAGAGCGGCGGTCGGGCGAGCGACGACCGCAGGCCAGAGAGGAGGTGGCAGAGAGGAAGGCCATTGGTAGCAGGGCGAGCGCGGCCGGCTTTGCTCGCAGCACAGCTGCTGGCGACGCGAGGTGTAGAAGAGGGGCGGCGGCGGAGGTTGCAGGGGAGCGAGTGGGTGGGGATCGCGAGGGAGCGGGGTAGGTGGGGGCGAGGCCTCGCGTGTCGGAGCGCGTGGGTGGTGTGTGCATTGAGGCCAGGTGGGGCCAGGGGAGGGCTGGAGCGTGGCTCGCGTCTAGGTGGTGGGTGCAACGTGGTGGGGCTAGGCGGCACGGGGTTGGTTGCTGCACACGTTGCAGCGTGCGTGTGTGCGTGCGTGGGGGTTTGGGGCCAAGGGTGATGTGGCAGGTTGGGAGAGAGGCGCTGCGTGGGAAGCGTGCAGGGGCGGCCGGTCGGTGTGGCAGGTGGGATGAGGTGGCGGCCTGGGATAGGCCGGAGTGAGGTGGCGGTAGCTGGCGTGTCGCTGCGCGCGTGTGTATGGTGTGCGTGGGATGGAGGGGTGGCGGCTGGGAGGTTAGGTGGGGGTAGGATCAGTTAGGTTTTCTAGGGTTTGGGGTAGTAGGCCAGCTGGCTGGGCCTGGCCGGCTGCCTCCCCTAAGAATATTTTTATTTAACTTTTATTTTTAAAATACTTTTGCAAATAATTTTTTAGCAAATAAAAGACTCGAGCGAGAGACAGGGGTTTTGATTTGAAATAAAGACGAGGAATATTTAGAAATCAAAGTAGGCTTTTAGAAAATAGTTTTAGACGAACAGATGCATGATGATGACGATGCTCAAATGCAATGTGGCATGATGACATGAGCATGCGGTCATGATGATGCAATGCACAAAAACACAACGATTTTCTAGTAGTGATTTTAGCGGGGTGCTACACAACACACCTCAAAGTCCATCTTTCCCATCTACAAAACCCCACACTGTCACTTGAGTACTAGATGAGTCCAACAAACACCACAATTTCATAAAGACATCCAACTCCAAATATAACTCATAACAAGTATTTGTAATCTCTAGCCTAAGTGCCACCATGGTGTGCACGCTGTCACTTTCACACACATGGGGATAACAGAGATCTATTAAAGCGCTTGAGTATCAAGGTAGATCTATAGATTACAAGCTCATGATCACAATATGATCATGCATAGAGAGAGAGATGAACACATAGCTACCGGTAGAACCCTTAGCCTCGAGGAAGAGCTACTCCCTCCTCATCATGGGAATCAGCAATGGTGATGGAGATGGTGGTGGAGATCGATGGAGATGGCTCCGGGGGCACTTCGCCGTCCCGGCAGGGTGCTGGAACAGAGACTTTCTATCCCCCGAATCTCCCCTTCGGTGGCGGTAGCACTGCAGAACTTTTCGTGGCAGGAGGCTTGATGATCTAGGGTTTTCGCATCTGGAGGAATATATAGGCAAAGGGGCAAGGTCGGTGGAGGCCGGAGGGGCCCACACCACCTGGTGGCGCGGCCAAGGGGGACCCATGCCACCCTATGGTGTGGTCGGCCCCTGGCCCCTCCCCGTCTCGTATTCTGGCTCTGTGAGTCTTCCGGTAAAATAGGAACTTTGGCTTTTGTCCCGTCCAATTCCGAGAATATTCATTTTCTGACTTTCCTGGAACCAAAAACAGCAGAAAACAGGCAACTGGCACCGTGGCTCTTGTTAATAGGTTAGTCCAAGAAATCATATGAAAAGTACTCCAAAGTTGGAACAAAACACAAGAAAGTAGATAAAACCAAGCATGGAACATCAAAAATTATAGATACATTTGCAATGAATCAAGAACACCCAATAAAAGTGATATGTGAAGCCCCCATATCTGAGATAATGAGCAACAAGTATGCGAGCGACCGGATCGCAAAATGGGCAATTGAGCTAGCCCCTTATGCTCCGCAGTACGACAGGCGAGATGCGATCAAGTCTCAGGCTGTGGCCGATTTTTTCGTAGATTGGGCTGAAATGCAATATGAGCCACCATTACCAGATCCGAACTACTGGAGAATGCATTTTGATGGATCAAAAACAAAAACCGGGTTAGGCGCCGGAGTTGTACTTACCTCACCAAAGAACGACCAGTTGAAGTATGTGCTCTAGATCCATTTCGCAGCATCAAACAATGTCGCAGAGTATGAGGCACTTGTGCATGGGCTCAAAGTGCCAAAAGAAATTGGAATACGTCGGATCCAATGTTTTGGTGACTCAGATTTGGTAGTTCAGAAAGTCTCGGGGCAATGGGACGCTTTGGATGCAAACATGGCATTATATATTTCATGTGCAAAAAATATCAGGGTACTTTGAGGGATGCGAGTTTCACCATGTACCCCGGTTGGAAAACGAGGCTGCCGACATATTGTCGAAGCTCGGATCAACCCGACAAGCAATTCTATCGGGTGTGGCTCTAGAACACCTCAGAAAACCATCTATCATGCCGTCCCTAGAAACCGACTCAATGTACATCCCGGCAGATCCGGAGTCCGGAGCTGTACCCATGGACATTGACTTGCGAAGTGGTTTAGGAAACCCGGGGACTGCTTCGCAGAACCCGGGGACTGTGCTGCGCGATCCGGCCGAGGTTATGTCGGTGGAGCAAGTGGAAATTGATGAGGATGTGTTTCCGGTGTGAGCTATACCAGCTTGGGCACTGCCTATATTTGAATTCCTGAAGGATGGAACTTTGCCCTGTGAGGAGGTGCTTTCCAGGCAAATTCAGAGACGCGCAAAGGCATACACGATTGTCAATGCCGAACTATACAAGAGGAGTGTCACAAATGTCCTCTAGCGATGTGTTGACCCGGAAGAAGGGATTGACATCCTCCGAGATATACATCAAGGGGAATGTGGGCATCACGCCTCATCTAGAGCTTTAGTCACAAAAGCTTTCCGGCATGGGTTCTACTGGCCAAGTGCCTTGGAACAAGCAGAAGATTTAGTAAGAAAATGCAATGGTTGTCAGAGGTATGCTACCAAGACACACATGCCAATGTCGGAGCTCAAGACCATACCAATTACCTGGCCCTTTGCCGTATGGTGTTTGGATATGGTTGGTCCATTTAAGCACTCGAGAGGAAATATGACCCATATCTTAGTTATGGTGGACAAGTTCACCAAATGGATTGAAGTGAAGCCAACAAAAACATGTGATGGAGCTACAGCCGTGACATTCCTCAAAGATATCATTCTGAGATATGGCTATCCTCACAGTATTATAACAGATAATGGCACCAATTTTGCTGAAGGAGCATTTGCGCGATTCTGCCAAGATAAGAAGATCCGGCTGGACATTGCTTCAGTAGCCCACCCCGCATCGATTAGACAAGTGGAGAGATCCAACGGATTAGTATTATCTGGGATAAAACCCCGGCTCATTGAGCCGCTGCAAAGATCAGCGGTGTGCTGGATAGAAGAACTACCAGCGGTACTGTGGAGTTTAAGAACAACTCCGAATCGATCAACGGGCTATACGCCATTCTTTCTGGTATATGGGGCAGAAGCTGTATTACCAGCCGACATAGAGCATGATTCGCCTAGGGTCACCCAATACACAGAAGCTGAAGTGCGAGAAGCCCGGCAAAATTATGTTGATCTGCTGGAAGAAGCGAGACAATTGGCATTGTCCAGATCCTCCATATATCAGCAAAATCTCCGACGCTATCATAGCCGAAAAGTTAACCCCCGAGTCTTCCGGGAAGGTGATCTGGTACTCCGGTTGGTACAACATACTGCTGGCATGCATAAGTTATCCCCCATGGGAAGGGCCATTCATTGTGAGCAAAGCAATGCACAATGCCTCTTATTATCTCATCGATGCAAAACCACAAGAGAAGAACAAGGCGAACAGGTCCGGCGAGGAATCTAAGAGTCCGTGGAATGTAGCTCTACTTCGTCCCTTCTACACTTCACAAAGAAGTGTGTGTATCCGAGTCTCTCATACGTCAGTATGTATGCCAACAATGAGTTGATCAATGAAATCTTGGCACCCCGAGCAGTAACTCGGGGACTGCCTTAGTAATGTTTGTTGTTCTATATGTTTACTATCTATTTTTATGTCGGCTGGCTTAAGTTGCTTCTGCCTAAGCCGGATTAGTAGTGTGTGAGCACCAAAAACTCAACTCTTCGACTTGCTGCTGTCCAACAAGATTTGGCTTCATGGCAAGCAAGAGAACAAGTTGGAATTGCGTAGCACATGAAAACGACTAAGGAAAAGAATGTAATCGAGCCGACATTTGTTATTTGGACTAACTTTATGTTTATCTTGTTTTTACTATGCTGAATTATTTTGAGCTAGTCCTAAAGTTTCCAAGTATTGTTAAGTCAATTTTTGAAACTCGGACTCGTAAGTCATAAAACCGAATCAAGGTAGACACGAGCCGAGCCAGGAAATTGGAGAAACAAGAAAATTAAACTCGGGGACTACGCCCAAGTTAATCCGGCATGAGCAACTTAGTAGCAAAATATGACCTGTGTGCTTAATACATCTGCACCCGGCATACCGGGGATCTAATAAATGTCAAAGTGTTTGTTCACGCTCAAGGAGCAGCAGCAGGTGGAACTCCGGTCTCAGCCTCATCATCGTCTTCATCCTCTTCAACATCTGAAGCTTCATCCTCTTCCTCGTCTCCCGAGCCATCTTCGACGTATTTGTCATCAACGGTGCCAAGAAAACTTGGTCCTTCATTCCATTGATGGATGGGAGCAAACTGGATGAGGTTGTGGGCGCAAGCCTTGCGTCGGGTTACCCAATCCTGGTCATCCGACCACTTTGATCCGGTGCGCAGGCGCTCAAGAAGCTTAAGATCCAACTTTTCATACCATGTGAGGACAAAATGGAGAACAATTTCAGCTCTGGCGTGGGCGGCGGATTCCCTCCAGAGGTTAAGCTGGGTCTCGCACTCCATTAACTTGTTAATTAGAGTAGTGGACCCCTCCGGAGTATCTTCACCAGGCCAAAGGGCATTGAAGACCCGGACAGCTGCATCTAGGAGACCCTTATCGTAGTTCTTCACAATCTCGATGCGAGAGGATAGGCTGACCAACAAGTCCTCCATGTCATAGGGAATATTTTTAGCAACAGGACCAGTTGGGGTGCCGCTCTGTTGGCGGAACTTGGAAACTGCAGCAACCGCAATAGCACCGCTCTCTGGAAATTTGCCTGAAAACAAGACAAGTGAAATAAGTAAGGGAGGTTGACCCGGAGAGATTCATGTCGGCTAAAGGAAAAGAACTTACGAGAAATATGGCTATGGATCCGGATCAACTCCTTGGTCCAGTTATCACGTCTCTCCGGAAGCTTTTCAAGTTCAGCGTTAGCCGAGCCAAGCTTGATGTCGGCCTCCTGCAGCAGTTCTTGATCCTTTGCAAGTTGGAGGTTGAGGCGTTCTCGCTCTTCAGTGAAATCTTGGCCAGCCTTGTCCATCTCAACCTTATGGAGCTCCTTAAGTTTTTTCATCTCGGCCTTGAGCTTGGCAATTTCATCGTCTTTGGCTCGGAGTTGGGGGAGCTCATCATCCTCCTTCTTAAGTTCGGCCTGATGCTGCCCTGCTTGTTCGAGAAAATGCAGCATCATATCAGGCACAAGCAGACTATCTTCAAGAGATGCTGAAACAGTTTGTTGACCCGGCAAAGCCGAGGTATGAATATTTGCCGAGCTTAGGAGAAAGGAAAGAGAGCGCATGAGAAGATTAACCGAAGTGACTTACCTTTTATCTGCTACAAGTTCTTCCTCATGATGGTGTTTTCGGCCTCCACTCCGGCTGTGCAATCCGAATGTCAAATTAATCCGGCAGGGAAAGACAAATAAAGATGGGACAAAAGGAAAAGAGAAAACTTACCCCTTTTGTCAAACTCAGCGAGAAGTGCAGAATGTTTCGAGCGCAGCCCCTTGTGTGTGTCCAAGAGGCGCTGAAACTCAGTGCTCTGACAGTTGGTGGTGACATGAGAAAAGCAAAGTTGACTTAATTATATGCATATTCGAAGTGTACAAAATCCGGGCCAAGTGGAACTTAACCCGGCTCTAGGTGTGTGCATATTCGAAGTGTACAAGATCCGGGCCAAGTGGAACTTAACCCGATTCTAGGTGTGTGCATATTCGAAGTGTACAAGATCCGGGCCAAGTGGAACTTAATCCGACTCTAGGTGTGTGTGCATATTCGAAGTGTACAAGATCCAGGCCAAGTGGAACTTAACCCGGCTCTAGGTGTGTGCATATTCGAAGTGTACAAGATCTGGGCCAAGTGGAACTTAACCCGGGTCTAGGTGTGTGCATATTCAAAGTGTACAAGATCCAGGCCAAGTGGAACTTAACCCGGCTCTAGGTGTGTGCATATTCGAAGTGTGCAAAATACAGGCCAAGTGGAACTTAACCCGGCTCTAGGTGTGTGCATATCTAAAGTTACTAAGGAGCTACGCTAGTTCTCTAAGGAGCATCCGGCCGAGTAACAAGTTACTCCCCCGGAGGCTCGGGGACTAATGGATATGTCTCTAAACACTTGTGCATACAAAACAAAAGAAAAAGTAGCGTACCTCCATCACCCGGCCGGCGAGGTTGATAGCCTTAGCTATTGTGTTCATTTGTGCGGCAAACTCGGCTGGCCCAAACTTCTCCGGGAGATCGTCGTTATTGATGAACTCCGCCTTGTTCCAGTTATTAACATATTCAATTAGGGCCGAGGGATATCGCTGTCTGCTAAGCATGTGGGGCGCGATCAGACCCTTGGCGTGCGCTTCCCTCCTTTCAACTTGGGCAACAGTAGGGCTGGTGTGCAATGTAAGCTGCGCACTAGCTGACCCGGGGGAGACATCTTTCTTCGGCGGCGTTTTCTTCGGAAGCATGGATGCGAGAGTGCGATGTCCAGCCTCGATAGATGCTGCCCTGGCGGTGTCAGAAGTTTTCTTGGCCTTAGGCTGCTGCTGAGAGGTCGAGGTTTGAGCTACGGATTTAGTCTTGGGCACAGCCTTGGTGCTAACTGGGCCTTCTCGCCGAGTCTTGGAAGACTCGGATGAGGCGGAGGGAGTTGGTGCTGCTACTGGTACTTGTGCTGATGTTGTTGGTGCTGGTGCTGGTGCTGGTGTTGGCGTTGGTCTTGGCGGGGGGTGTTGTTGGTATCTCGGAGGTGGCAGGTTGCGGCTGAGCCGAAGAGGAGCTGGGAGCATCCACTGCCTCGGCAGAGCCACTTCCCCCTGCCCCGAGGTTGCCCTCCTCTAGACGAGGTGGGCTAGAACCCGAAGCAGCCGCTGAACCCTCCTGAATGGGGCTCAACGGGCGTGTATCGCCGCCACGAGGGGGAGAAGGGCTATGCCGGAAGGAGGAGGAGATGCTCGAGCTGCTCTGAGGAACCTCCACCGCAGCCCTGCCGAATCAAACAACAAGTAATAAGTTATAACAAAGGAAAAGCATATGAATAGCAAGGCACAAAGCAGAGAATTGGACGAAGAAGAAGGTGACTTACTCATCAAAAGTCAATGGCTCCTTGGGCTTCCGAGCTCTCCAGGTTGTGGCCTTAGTCGCAGGCTTGGTGGCGGCTTTGTCTGTGGACTTCTTTCGCCTCTTGGTAGGTTTAGAAGGTCCGGAAGAAGAAGCAGAAGTGGCCGCCCTTTTCTTTGACGCGGCTGGGACCGGCTCACCCGTGGTAAGAGGAGGATCTTCGTGGATCTGCCCACCCGGGTTAGCTGAAGC
The DNA here is from genome assembly GCA_910589775.1 of Avena eriantha. NCBI lineage: Eukaryota > Viridiplantae > Streptophyta > Magnoliopsida > Poales > Poaceae > Avena > Avena eriantha. Next base: position 150,961,441 of record OU342744.1, read on the forward strand.
CGGAAAGGCGTAAGAAAGGGGTACAACGTCAAATGCTTCCATCACCTCAACATCAAAATCATCGTGATCATCAGGCCAATCTCTTAAAGAAGAGAAGTTACCAGTGGGTCGTTTGGTTGCATTAGGGAACGGCGGGAACATCTCCTGATCCAGCTCCTCCTCGTCCGAGACAAGTCGATCCTTCACCCATTTGAGCAAAGGCTCGGTGCCATCTTCAAGAGTTTGCTGGAGAAACAGCTAAAAGAGAAATACAAAAGGATCAGATAAACAACATACTCCGACATAGAATATATCTCAAAAAAAGATTGAGATTTACCGTAGGAGGAGGCTTGTCCCGGAAATAATGCTCCAATCCCCACTCCCAATCAGCGGAGAACTCCTTGTCAGTTGTAAAAAGGGCCTTGACCCGGCGGAATATCTCTGTATTGTTCAGCTCGAAGGAAGAAGTCCGGTTGGGGTCAAGTCGCCAGCTCATATAGCAAAGCATGTGTGTGCGCTGCTAGAGAGGGGAGATCTGGCTATGGACGAAAGTGATCATCGCATCCTTGTTGCACAGCCCCGCATCCTTCAGTTCCTTGAACCGCTTGTTGACCTGATTCGCCAAGACGGTGGGTTTCTTGGAAACCCGGTCCCACAAATCTGGATTAGGAGGACCCAGAACATAGGGGCGCAGCCGGATCAGGTCTTCATCCGTGCCATTTCTGACATAGAAGAAAGTTCGGGCCTAGCCCTTGTAGGAATCAAGCCCCATGACCCGGGGAAAGACGGATTGTTTCTGGGGACAAATAGAGGCTGCACCGAATTGTGTCAGTTGTTTGACCTCCGGGTCAAGCTGTTTATTCGGAATCACATTCCTTCATAGACTGAAGAACCGGATCCAGAGCTCCTTAGTGGGCCACAATCCGACATACCCTTCTATGGTGGAGGCGAAGGAAGAAAGGGATGTGATGGCATTCGCCAGGAGATGGTGTGGTTGGAGTTCGTAAATGTCGAGTAAATCATGGAAGAAGTCACTGACGGGGAGGCCGAAGCCGCGCTGGAAATGGGAGAGGAACATGACGAACTCACCCGGATTGGGTGAGGGAGCGAGCTCCTTAGAGGCGAGGCGGGAAACCACGCCCTCAGGGATGCGGCGCGTGCGGTAGAGCCAGTCGAGGTCGTCCTGGCACACCCAGGAACCAGCCCAGGCGCCGCGTTCGGCATTCTTCGCACCCTCCTCCATCTCCTCCTCTGCGACGGTGAGCTCCTCTTCAGTCATGTCTAGGTCGCTGTCCTCACCGGCCCTATCGGAGTTGGGGGGCAGTGCCTTGGACTGGCGTGGACCCGTGGCGGTGGAGCTGCACGGGAGCGGCAGCGATGCAGATGCGAAGAGGCACGGTACGGCGGCAGCGCTGCTAAGCAGATGCGGCAGTGGCGGCGCTGTCGCTAGGAGGAAGAATAAGAAGAAGAGGCAGATGGGCGCGAGAAGGGGAAAAAGACCAAGGGGCGCGCCCCTCCCCTATTTAACCACACCCCAGCGAGGGTAGTGGGATCGTGCGGTGCGGCTAGGGCACACGGTGTGGCCGTGTATCTGCCGGGTCAACCAATCAGTGGCGAGCCAAAGGGAGGGCCACAGGGCACAGGAGATCCCACGACGCGACGCGATGATACAGTTAACGAGGAGACAGACGCGACGTGACGTATGCAACAGTAACACCTGACATTAACTACAGCAGTAACTGGCACATGCCCTTAAAATGAGGCAAGATAATGATTACCCTCCATGTGGGGAAGCGTACGAGAGAAGGAAGGATAACCTGGAAAACTAAAGGGTGACCCGGCCAGCAAGTGAAAACTCGGAAAGTGCCAAAGGAAAAGCTAGCTAATGAAATCTGGGATATGAGGTAACTCGGAAAAGGGAGCAAAACACTCGATAAAATTGAACCTATTGTGGCCTTAGCAGCCGAAGCTGCTAAGACCGCACCAGCTTCAGGGACTAATGTTGGGGGATACCCCCGGGTAGGGTCACGCCGGGGTATAAAGGCCGAATTAGCCGAGGTACGATAAGGTCAAAGCGAATGCTGGCCGGGTCACCTCGAGGCAGGCCGAATCACGAAGTAACCCGGGCCAGAGGATGTCCGCCTAACTGAGTCCCGGCCGACGTATGTCGTATGCCGGCAGGATTGATGTAACTTGTATGCAGGTACCCACGGGGCCGGATTAACCAGGCATGATCCGGATTATATCAGGCTTGCAAGAGAAGGAAGGTATCTCGTTGGTCAAAAGGTGTCACTGTACGCTGGATCATGAGCGAACGAACAGAGAGATGGACCACCGAGGAGTGGCTGACAAGGGGGACGCGCCCTGTGTCGGATGATGCTGGCGCCGCAGAGGCTTACGTAGCCTCTGCATGGCTTACGATGGCGAAAAGCTATCTGGTCGGTTTGCTATTTTGGGAAGAGGCATATTCCCAGGAATATGCCTCCACGTATGCCCTAATTGGAGACCTAGCCTCCCCTATATAAGGAGCGCTAGGGCCTCTATAGAAAGGGTTGGCATTTGAGTAGTTGCTTCCTGGGAGATAGCTAGTGGTGAGAGTAAAAGAGCTCCTTCTTCCTCCTCTCCCCAATACAGCTCAAGGAGCATCTGTAATCTTGTGAACTTGGGAAATACCAAACATCTACGTGTGGAATCACCACACTATCCCTCCCTGGATTCCTCTAGTGCATATTGTCCCCATCTTTAGCCTATCCATGGCATCTGCCGTGACACCACCACAACACAAGTCATCAATGGTGTCCTCCTGCAAGCCGCCAACACACGTTGTAACTCCGGAGAGTGCTCTTTATCAACATACAACACGAAGTCACACTTCGTCCACTAGTGGTGACACCCAAAGAACTTGAGGCCGGTGTTCACTCTCTCATATGCAATGAGGCAATGCGACTGCACGCCACACTTGCAAATAAGATCAGAGTTTTATTTTAAAATCCTGGTCTACACTTCTACTTTAAAATTGATCCACCTAGACATGCTGCCCTAATCAAGAAAAGTAAAACCCCAAATTAGTTTTTCAGATAGGAGATACAATAAATACTAAAATACATAGCGACCTACTCTACCGCCGCCCCTTGTAACACGTCGACGATCGAATATCTCAATGTCACCACTGCGCTCAACACCTAAAAGATTCTGTATCTTTTTGTCACTGTCGGTTGTAGCCTCTACCGGGCCCTCCGTTGTAGTTGAGAGACATGTCGGGAGGCAGACACGCGGGACAAATAATAGAGAACAAACTGCTCGGCGGTGGTGGGTCACATTAGTGCGTGAGATGAACTTGACTAGTCATCATGAGGTGCTTAACCAGTCTCCATTATGAGACAATCTAAGCGTTGTGTACAATACATGACATACCTAAGGATGGCAATGGGGCAGGTTTAGGTGGATAGACCAAAACCATATCTAAATCTAGATCCATCGGTCTCACTCTAACCCACCCACTAAGCTATACATATGCATGTACATCGTCCCAAATTCAAACACGACGGATACCCGGATATCCATGGATATCAATGATTTTACAGCGGCATAGTATAACATCATTTAAGTAGCGGCTCTGCTAGAAAGGAAGGGCTGAAAATGACCGGGGATGTGGTCATGTGAGGTTCCTCATGCAAATCATGTTAGTATTGGAAAGTTAGAGTTAGGTGGGCCTTCGGGGCCGGGGAAGGGAACGTTAGGCCTTTAAATGAGTCTAACACATCTAATGGAAAAAATAAACTATGTCCCTAACATGTGGACCCCACATGTCATGGATATCCATTGAATATCGACAGACAAAATCTCTGCCCATGCCCACCCCATGAGTTAGCAGTATCCACCCCATGAAATCCGTGGGTGTAATTAGCCCTTCATAATCTTACCCACTAGGTTGGACATCCATGGATACCTGAATCTGTGGATAAAACTGTCATCCTTAGATGTCTAATATATGCCTCCATATATCTAGGGCGACATTACAATGCGCCAGCCTCCCCGGCCATCAGGGTGAGTATATTAGAATTATGATAAATGAAAAACGAAGACATAATTATTGCTGCCGAAAATACACATATGTGTTTTACACATTGCTACCTGAAATAAAAAGTCATTACTCATAAGTAAGGTTATCTAGAGATTCCGCAAGCGGCTCCACTACATCATACACGACGATTCTATCACCTAATCGTACGAGCCACCGCTTCTTCAGATTCCTTTTTCACTTGGTTCACGGTTTCCTAGTAGTCAGAGTTAGAAGATTTGTACAAGTCATCGACGGTGTCCTCCTGCAAGCCGCCAACACACGTTGCAACTCCGGAGAGTGCTCCTTATCAACATACAACAAAAGGTCACACTTCTTCCACTGGTGGTGACACACAAAGAACTTGGGGCCGATGTTCACTCTCTCATATGCAATGAGGCAATGCGACTGCAGGCCACACTTGCAAATAAGATCAGATTTTTATTTTAAAATCCGGGTCTACACTTCTACTCTCAAATTGATCCACCTAGACATGATGCCCTGATCGAGAAAAGTAAAACCCCAAATTAGTTTTTCAGATAGGAGATACAATAAATACCAAAATACATAGAGACCTACTCTGTCGCCACCCTTGCAACACGTCGATGATCCAATATATCGATGTCACCACAACACTCAACACCTAGAAGATTCTGCATCTCTTTGTCATCGTTGGCTATAGCCTCTACTGTACGCGACATTGTAGTTGAGAGACATGTCGAGAGGCAGACATGCGAGACAAATAATAGAGAACAAACTGCTCGGCGGTGGTGGGTCACATTAGTCAGCGAGATGAACCAGACTAGTCAACGTGAGGTGCTTGACTAGTCTCCATTATGGGACACTCTAAGCGTTGTGTACAATACATGACATACCTAAGGATGGTAATGGCGCAGGTTTAGGTGAGTAGACCAAAACCATATCCAAATGAAGATCCATCGGCCTCACTCTAACCCACCCCTAAGCTATATATATGCATGTATATCGTCCCAAATTTAAACACGGCGGATACCCGAGTATCTAAGGATATCCATGGTTTTACAGCAACATAGTATAACATCATTTTAGTAGCGGCTTTGCCGGAACAGAAGGGCTGAACATGACCGGGGATGTGGTCATGTAAGGTTCCTCATGCAAATCATGTAAGTATTGGAAAGTTAGAGTTAGGCGGGCCTTCGGGACTAGGGAAGGGAATATTAGGACTTTAAATGAGTCTAACAAATCTAATGGAAAAAATAAATGGTATCCCTTACATGTGGACCCCACATGTCATGGATATCCATGAGGGTGAGTATATTAGAATTATGATAAAATGAACAACGATGACAGAATTATTGCTGCAGAAAATACACATATGTGTTTTACACATTGCTACCTAAAATAAAAAGTCCTTACTAAGAAGTAAGGTGATCTAGATATTCCGCAAGCGGCTCAAGTGCATCGGACATGACGACGCTATCACCTAATCGTAGGAGCCACCGCTTCTTCAGATTCCTTTTTCTCTTGGTTCACGGTTTCCTAGTAGTCAGAGTCAGATGATTCGTACAAGTCATCGATGGTGTCCTCTGACAATTCGCCAACACACGTTGCAACTCCGGAAAGTGCTCTTTATCAACATACAACACAAATTCACACTTTGTCCACTAGTGGTGACACCCAAAGAACTCGGGGCTGATGTTTACTCTCTAATATCCAATGAGGCAATGCGACTAGAGGCCGCACTTGCAAATAAGATCAGAGTTCTATTTTAAAATCCTGGTCTACACTTCTACTTTCAAATTGATCCACCTGGACATGATGCCCTGATCGAGAAAAGTAAAACCCCAAATTAGTTTTTCAGATAGGAGATACAATAATTACCAAAATACAGAGTGACCTACTCTACCACCGCCCCTTGAAACATGTCGACGATCCAATATCTCGATGTCACCACCGCGCTCAACACCTAGAAGATTCTGCATCTTTTTGTCACCGTCGGTTGTAGCCTCTACCATACCCTTCGTTATAGTTGAGAGACATGTCGGGAGGCAACATACGAGACAAATAATAGAGAACTAACTGCTCGGCGGTGGTGGGTCACATTAGTCGACGAGATGAACCTGACTAGTCAACATGAGGTGCTCGACCAGTCTCCATTTTGGGACAATCTAAGCGTTGTGTACAATACATGACATACCTAAGGATGGCAATGGGGCACGTTTAGGTGGGTAGAGCAAAACCATATCCAAATCCGAATCCATCAGCCTCACTCTAACCCACCCCTAAGCTATACATATGCATGTATATCCTCCCAAATTCAAATACAGCGGATACCTGGGTATCCAAGTATAACCATGATTTTACAGCAACATAGTATAACATCATTTTAGTAGCGGCTCTGCCGGAACGGAAGGGATGAACATGACTGGGGATGTGGTCATGTGAGGTTCCTCATGAAAATCATGTTAGTATTGGAAAGTTAGAGTTAGGCGGGCCTTCGGGACTAGGGAAGGGAAGGTTAGGCCTTTAAATGAGTCCAACACATCTAATGGAAAAAATAAATGGCATTCCTTACATGTTGACCCCACATGTCATGGATATCCATTGGATATCCACAGACTAAACCTCTGCTCATGCCCACCCGATGAGTTAGCGGTATCCACCCCACAAAATCCGTGGGTGTAATTAGCCCTTCATAGTCTTACCCACTAGGTTGGATATCCATGGATACCCGAATCTATGGATAAAACGGTCATCCTTAGACGTATAATATATGCCTCCTTATATCTAGGGTGAGATTCCAGTCCGCCAGTGATGAGTCCAAAATTGAGGCGTATTTAAGTATATAAATTATTCATATTTTCACCCATTACATGCTACATCTATCTACAATTATGCCTATTATGTATGATTACTTATTCTCATTCATTTCCACACAGACTTTGCACATTCGTTGTTTTATTAGGATTTACTACTTTTTTCTTGTCTTTGATTTGTGTATAGGTGCTATGATCAATCATGGATAAAAGGAGCCAAAAGGATTCATTCTGGAGGAGTTGTAGACACCAGACTTAGCCATTTGAGAGGAGGGAAAAGTGGATTTCCCATCAACTCCAAATGAAGATCCAAGGCCATGGTGTTGTAGCCATCGTCCATACGAATCCAATGAGCTAAAGAATACCTCAATCGGAGTATGTATGAAGAAATGGTGACCAAAACACTACAGAGTTCAGAAGACTGAACGACCACTATTGCTAACGGAGCCCGCCCATACCGTACGGCCGCACCGCCCTCTGACAGCTTCATTTCGTCTAACGAAACAACATTTGTGAAGGCCCAATGGGAATATTCAGCCCCTAGCTCCATCGGTTTGCAAAATTAACCTCTAGATGCCTATTTAAAGATGGGAAAACCCTAGAACAAGTGAGAGAGTCCACATACGCAAAAGGGCAGAGCCCTACCGCTCTGCCACCTCCATATCCACCACCAAAAGATCTACACCACCATACAACTCAAGAGGGAGAGGAGACTTGCATCTTGAAGGTCTACGCATCGATCTTCATCGCCATCTTCATCAACATTGTCTTCACATCAATCCCCTTTGTTTACTTTGTTGTAGTCCAATCTCTATTGTGGATTTGCACTTATATTCAATTGTACCTTCATATTTCATCCATACAATTTCCATGATGTTGATCCCTTTCATGTATGAGTAGTTGCCTTGTTCTTGGGGAGATATGGTGAAACCCTAGCACTATTATTAACTTGCAATAAAGATGATCTATTCTTGTGTCCATATGACTGGCCGGTCTATGATAGATTTATGGTTTGTGTTTGATCTCTCTCATTAGATGGTATTTGTAGTCGGCCACATATCATTTGCCCTTGGGGCTAAATCTAGGGAGAAATCCTTTGGATGTGTTTTGGGATCGTACCCAAATGGCCTTGTGACAGATCGGCGTCGGCTCGTAACCTACAAGGTCAAAGGAGGATAAAGAGGGACTCCCTAAGCTAATTACGATATCCATGGGGAAACCCTTAATTACGGTGGTTTGTATGGGTGATTGCTGTCAAACATCGCAGTGGTTATTTAGAGGTGACCTCACTCTTGGCTTAACAAAGTGCTTCCTACGAGCCTTGTAGTGAACATCTTATTATGGAGCTCTCTCCACACATAGTATGACACAAGAAGTATATTATCTTAATTATGATTAATGTTATCATGCTAGAGGTGAATCCTACACTCCTTGAGAACCCCTCAATCATATTACACAACACTTCATAGGAACTCTCTTGCTTTAGTTTACTTTTGCTATTTACTTTGTTCTTGTTTACTTTAGAACTTATTCAAACACACTCTTTATACACTATTACTTGGAATTAGAGATAACCTACAAGTACTCTCTAGTGAATAGTAACAAGGGCCATAAAGATCTTAACCAAATAGTTCTCAGTGGGTTCGATACTTTTACTTCAAAACTAGCTACAGTTGATCTATACACTTGCACTCATCAGCCAACCTCCCCGGCCATCAGGGTGAGTATATTAGAATTATGATAAAATGAACAGCGAAGACAGAATTATTGCTGTCAAAAATACACATATTTGTTTTACACATTGCTACCTAAAATAAAAAGTCCTTACTCATAAGTAAGGTGACCTCGAGATTCCGCAAGCGGCTCAAGTGCATCGGACACGACGACGCTATCACCTAATCGTAGGAGCCACTGCTTCTTTAGATTACTTTTTCACTTGGTTCATGATTTCCTAGTAGTCAGAGTTGGATGATTCGTACAAGTCATTGATGGTGTCCTGATACGTTGCTAACATATCTATAATTTTTGATGTTCCATGCTTGTTTTATATCTACTTTCTTATGTTTTTTCCACACTTTGAAGTATTTTTATACACTTTCTTGGACTAACCTATTAACAAGATGCCACAGTGCCAGATGCCTGTTTTCTGCTGTTTTTGGTTCCAGGAAAGTCAGAAAATGAATATTCTCGGAATTGGACGGGACAAAAGCCAAAGTTAATATTTCACCGATGGGGACACAGTGCTAGAAAACAAGACGGAGAGGGGCCAGAGGCCGGCCACACCACCTCGCCATGGGGCCAGGCCTGACCCGCGCCAGGGGGTGGTGTGGCCACCTAGGGCACCCCCTCGACCTCCCCTTTCTCCTATAAGATGCCTCCAATACAGAAACCCTAAGTACCTGATCAAAATTCCATGAAAGAGTCTGTAGCCGCCGTCATCTCCATCCCTAGATCAGGAGGGATTTGAAGCTCTTCCCGGCACCCTGTCGGAGGGGAGAATTCACCCTGGAGGCCTTCTTCATCACCATGCAAGCCTCTGGTGTGATGCGTGAGTAGTTCATCCTTGGCTACGGGTCCATGTAGTAGCTAGATGGTTGGTTCTTCTCCCTTGTACTACCATGTCTAGATCTTGTGAGCTCCGTTCATGATCAAGATCATCTATTTGTAATCCTACATGTTGTGTTTGCGGGGATCTGATGGATATTGAGATGCTATTTCAGATTGATTATTGATTCTATCATGTCTTTGTTATTTGTGATCTTGCATGCTCTCCGTTGTTAGTAGCTATCTTGGCTGAGTAGATGCTAGCAACTCCAAGAGGGAGTATTTATGCTCGATAGTGGGTTCATGCCTCTATTAATCTGGGGAAGTGACAGAAATCTCTAAGGTACTAGATGTGTTGTTGCTACTAGGGAGAAAACAGCAATCCTTTGTTCATAGAACAATCATATTTTTTACTTTACACGCAATACTTAATGCAATTGTCTTTTGCTTGCAACTTAATACTGGAGGAGGGTCGGATGATAACCTGAAGGTGGATTATTAGTCATAGATGTAGTTGGATTATGGTCTATGCATAATGTTGTAATGCCCAATCAAATCTCATAGGAATCATCTATCTTAAGGAAAATCACCACTAGTGAACTGTGGACCCCTGGTCCTTTCTTTTACCATTAATCTACAACTATTTACTGTTTTTTGTTTACTTTCTGCAAGCTATTACTATCTTTCACACAATACGTTTAATCCTTTGTTTTCAACAAAACCGGTGAGATTGACAACCTCACTGTAAGTTGGGGGCAAAGTTCTGTGGTTGTGTTGTGCAGGATTCCAAGTTGGAAACAACACCTTGTAGGTGTCTCCTTGCTCCTACTGGTTCGATAACCTTGGTTTCATAACTGAGGGAAAACTTGCTGATGTGCTCATCATACCTTCCTCTTGGGGTTCCCCAACGAGCTCAATATATTTTGGGCCATCAAGCTATTTTTCTAGCGCCGTTGCCGAGGAGTCAAGGACATCTTCACAAGGGGAGTCCCTCATAACCAATCTCTTTACTTTGTTTTATTTGTTTTTCTTAGTTTATTTTTCTTTGTTTGCTTGTTTCTTTATCAAAAACACACACAAAATTAGTTGTACTAGTTTGCTTTCTTTATCTAAAACAAAAAAATTAGTTCTTTCTATAGTTGTTACCTCATTCTTAGCTCATCATGTTGATCCCCAAGTTCACCCTGAAAGACCTTTCAATAGGTAGCTGCTCTGTAATTGGAAAAGATAATATTGAAGAATTCTTTAATCATGTTAGTAAGCATGAGGATATTGAGGATAGATCCCTTGCAGAACTTGCTCCAAATTATGAAATTGCTGCAGCTTCTTTAGTTCACATGTTGGAAGCTAGGTTTGTTAACCTTAATCCCTTGATGCAAGTAATGTTTCTTAAACTTAAAGAAATTGAGGACCCTGAAAAGTGAGATTTTATTCTGGAAACTTTGCTTAAAGAATTCTATGATGTTGCCAAGGAAGCTTGAACAGTCTTTGAACATTTTAATATGCTAGTCTCATGTGTAGATGTTATTGTACACGAGGTAAGATGAACAAAACCGAACCTAATGGGGAGGAAATTAAGATACCAATACCTGTTAAACTTATAGCAATGCATGAAGCCATAGAAAAGAATCTTGATTGGATTGTTCCTAAAAACCCGTTTGATGAAAATAGTTAACCTAAGAGCATTGGGAGAGGATCCTCTAGAACTTATTTGGATGAGATACCTTGCCTTGTTGGATATATTTCTGGTATCAATCTTAATGCTTCTTCATTTGAGAACACTTGATCCTTTTTCTTGCTTCTTATGCCTAACTGAAAGGCGTTAAAGAAAAGTACTTATTGGGAGATAACCCAAAAGTTTTAGTTGATTCTTGGAAGTTATTTCTTCAGTAATAACCTCTCCTTATCCTTTTTATTTGATTTTTGTGCCAAGATTAACCTCTAATGAGAGAGAAGTAATGCTTGGGAAAGTTGCTGTCCCGAAATAGATTTTTGTGCTTCGCTGTAAAAATTCGTGTCAAATATCTGTATGTCGGTTTGAGCTGTGATTTTTTCTGCTTATGCCCCAGGTTGTTATACAACTTTCGTTAGTTCAAGACTTTTCGATTTTAGCAACAGAAGGTCTTTGAAAAAATTGGTTTTTACCTGCTGGTCTATTTTGATAGATTTTTGCCATTATTTGCATTTGCTTCTTGTTGATTCCTTTTTCGGTTCTTTTTGGGGAATTGAGCTTTTTGAGGGAAGTGCTACAGTAGCTTGTGTTTTAATGGAAGTTTTATTGGTGTTGAAACTGAACCCAAAAACTTATTATCTTGAGTACACTAATGTTGCTAAAAAAGATTGTGTGAAGTTTTGTATGAAGGAAACATTTCAGGTGTAAGAAAAGAATGATGTAATGAGATGAAGAATGGACTAAAGCTCAAGCTTGGGGATGCCACCCCATGTCACCCCAAGAAATATCCAAGAAGTACAAGCGTCAAAGCTTGGGGATGCCCAAGACATCCCCTTCTTTATTAATAAAAATCTCAGGTTTCTTCCAAACACTTCATTTTTATTGTTTCATGCACAGTTGTGTTAGAGCGTCTTCGTTTTTGTTTTTTGGTTTTCATTCGCTTAGTTTGCTTGGTTTCCTTAGTTTGCTAGAATAAATTGATTGGACCCCCTCATGCATGCGTTATTTTTCAAATAAGATTAGTTTGGATTGGAAAGAGTAGGAAAAGTTCATGCTTAAGTGGAAAAAGGAGCTTGTTTTTTACTGTGGCCTATGCTTTGTCATGTCATGCTTGATATTGTTTTGGCTTTATGCTTAGTGATTTTTTCTGTAGAATGACATGTTATAAACAATTGAGATTGCTTAATGTACCTTGAAAGAATCATGCGTTGTTTTAGCATATTAAAGCATAGTATTGTGGTATTCTCTTTTGATGCTTTATTTGGGTTGACTTGGCGCATGCTCACACCATGTTAAGACTATCCCAAGTCACCATAGCCTCGATGATCCTTTAGTTTTCGACTTGTAATATCACTTTATGCTTTAATTAATGATGTTTTGTCGCTTTGCATGATTATGGCCATTATTGCTCTCTTAGTTGGTCGCTCCCAGTCTTTTGCTAGCCTCGATAACGAAGTGTGAGTTCCACTCATGCATACAACTCCAAATAAAACCAAGTTATTCCAAAGAGTCCACCATACCTAACTATTAGCATTTGCTATTCCAAGTATACATGTTTTTATCTATCTTCCGAATTAAACTTGTTATGAGAAAACTAGTGATTAAAGCTCTCACGAACTTGATGGCACACTTTACTTTTCTTGCCCCTAATAAACTTGAACCATTGTGTCATCTATGTTGTATATGCTTGCAATTATACGTTGGGGATTAGCAGAACCATGCTGTCATGGGGAACGCTTTCAACATTGCACATGTACATTGTACCCAGTTGATATCATGCTCTTTTGTCTATGGATGTCGTCGGTGTGAAATGAAAGGGGAGCTTGTAAGTCCATGGAGTTATGTATGTGTGTTAGAGAAACGCCTGGGCCGCTGGTCTAATCCATGCCTAATCATGGTGGAAACCTGTAGCGTAACCATAATGAGCAATATATGAAGCATTCTTCTTATAAAAAAAGAGATAGAGATTGAGAAAAGGAAAAAATTATGAGAAAAGAGGAAAGAGAGAAAAAAGCACCATTTTCCCATGGTAAATAAGAAGATTGCTGAGATTCCTATTGTCTGCTTGCCTTGTCATTTTGATATGGGGATTCTTCCGTATCATTGGGCAAGGGGTACCCCATTGGAGGTTCTCTATGATACACATGTACTTACTATGACAAGAATTTACCGGTAACTAAACTTGAGTAGCAAGAGGAGCGGCCCTCATGTTCACTTTAACCTTAATCACTTCAAGATACTTATGATAGGGGCAATGAGAGCTGAAAGCTAATAAGTACCATAATTTTTGGAAGCTCTTTATGAGACTTGAATCCCTGCTTCCTTCTATGAAGGCCTTTCTTTTACTTTTATGTTGAGTCTCCATCTTATATCTTTATGCACCTATTAAGAGAGCATAGTGGCCATTCTTAATTTAATGTGCATTGTCCCAAGACTTGTTAATTGATGCATAACTTTGATATTGCTTGTTCTTAAACTATTTGTATCTAGTCACCCTTATGAACTTTGAAGGTGTCCTATGCATTTATGTTTGCTACACTATGAGGGACAAGATGAATACCATTCTCATTATGCTTTCTTTATGTGAAACAAACAAACGCCTTACAAAGCATTGTTATACATGAATCTTTTGTTTGTGCCTTTTCATGTTACCACATAGTTGCCATGTCTTAATGTTAGAACTATATATTCCATGCTATGTTAAAGTACTATGATCCCATCTATCAATTTTTTACAAATACTTTGATCAAGTTTATGATGGTGCATGTCAAAATTATTCTTTCTTTTTATCACTTACCTACTCGAGGACGAGCAGGAGTTAAGTTTGGGGATGTTGATACGTTGCTAACGTATCTATAATTTTTGATGTTCCATGCTTGTTTTATATCTACTTTCTTATGTTTTGTCCACACTTGGGAGTATTTTTATACACTTTCTTGGACTAACCTTTTAACAAGATGCCACAGTGCCAGCTTGATGTTTTTTGCTGTTTTTGGTTCCAGGAAAGTCAGAAAATGAATATTCTCGGAATTGGACAGGACAAAAGCCAAAGTCAATATTTCACCGAGGGGGACATGGAGCCAGAAAACAAGACGGAGAGGGGCCAGAGGCCAGCCACACCACCTGGAAGCGCGGCCAGGCCTGGCCCGCACCAGGGGGTGGTGTGGCCGCCTAGGGAACCCCCTCGGCCTCCCCTATCACCTATAAGATGCCTCCGATATAGAAAACCTAAGTACCCCATCAAAATTTCACTAAAGAGTCTGTAGCCACCGTCATCTCCATCCCTAGATCGGGAGGGATCTGAAGCTCTTCCCGGCACCCTGCCGGAGGGGAGAATTCACCCTGGAGGCCTTCTTCATCACCATGCAAGCCTCCGGTGTGATGCGTGAGTAGTTCATCCTTGGACTACGGGTCCATGTAGTAGCTAGATGGTTGGTTCGTCTCCTTTGTGCTACCATGTCTAGATCTTGTGAGCTCCGTTCATGATCAAGATCATCTATTTGTAATCCTACATGTTGTGTTTGCGGGGATCCGATGGATATTGAGATGCTATTTCAGATTGATTATTGATTCTATCATGTCTTTGTTATTTGTGATCTTGCATGCTCTCCGTTGTTAGTAGCTATCTTGGCCGAGTAGATGCTAGCAACTCCAAGAGGGAGTATTTATGCTCGATAGTGGGTTCATGCCTCTAGTAATATGGGGAAGTGACATAAATCTCCAAGGTACTAGATGTGCTGTTGCTACTAGCGAGAAAATATTAATCCTCTGTTCATAGAACAATCGTATTGTTTACTTTACACGCAATGCTTAATGCAATTATTTGTTGCTTGCAACTTAATACTGGAGGGAGTTCGGATGATAACCTGAAGGTGGATTATTAGTCATAGATTACGGTCTATGTATAATGTTGTAGTGCCCAATCAAATCTCATAGGATTCAAGATGATTAGTATATGCATGTATGCTTTCTTGATGTTTGTTAGTTTCCCCGCTGTAATTTGTTCACCCAACATGTCATCTATCTTAAGGAGAATCACCACTAGTGAACTATGAACCCTAGTCCTTTGTTTTACCATCAATCTACAACTATTTACTGTTTTATGTTTACTTTCTTCAAGCTATTACTATCTTCCACACAATACGTTTAATCCTTTGTTTTCAGCAAAACCGGTGAGATTGACAACCTCACTGTAAGTTGGGGGCAAAGTTCTATGGTTGTGTTGTGCAGGATTCCAAGTTGGAAACAACACCTTGGAGGTGTTTCCTTGCTCCTACTGGTTCAATAACCTTGGTTTCATAACAAAGGGAAAACTTGCTAATGTGCTCATCATACCTTCCTCTTGGGGTTCCCCAACGAGGTCGATATATTTTGGGCCATCATGTCCTCTTGCAATTCGCCAACACACATTGCAACTCCGGAGAGTGCTCTTTATCAACATACAACACGAAGTCACACTTCGTCCACTAGTGGTGACACCTAAATAACTTGGGGCCGATGTTCACTCTCTCATATCCAATGAGGCAATGCGACTGCAGGCCGCACTTGCAAATAAGATCAGAGTTCTATTTTAAAATCCTGGTCTACACTTCTACTTTCAGATTGATCCACCTGGACATGATGCCCTGATCAAGGAAAGTAAAACCCCAAATTAGCTTTTCAGATAGGAGACATAATAAATACAAAAATACATAGTGACCTACTCTGTCGCTGCCCCTTGCAACACGTCGACGATCCAATATCTCAATGTCACCACCACGCTCAATGCCTAGAAGATTCTGCATCTTTTTGTCACCGTCGGCTATAGCCTCTACCGTACCCGCCATTGTAGTTGAAAGACATGTCGGGAGCCAAACATGCAAGACAAATAATAGAGAACAAACTGCTCGGCTATGGTGGGTCACATTAGTCGACGAGATGAACCTGACTAGTCAACGTGAGGTGCTTGACTAGTCTCCATTATGGGACACTCTAAGCGTTGTGTACAATACATGACATACCTAAGGATGGCAATGGGGCAGGTTTAGGTGGGTAGACCAAAACCATATCCAAATCCAGATCCATCAACCTCACTCTAACCCACCCACCCACTAAGCTATACATATGCATGTATATCGTCCCAAATTCAAACATGGTGGATACTCGGGTATCCATGGATATCCATGATTTTACAGCATCATTTTAGTAGCGGTTCTGCCGGAACGGAAGGGCTGAACATGACTAGGGATGTTGTCATGTGAGGTGCCTCATGCAAATCATGTTAGGATTGGTAAGTTAGAGTTAGGCGGGCCTTCGAGACTGGGGAAGGGAAGTTTCGGCCTTTAAATGAGTCTAACACATCTAATGGAAAAAACAAACTATATCCGTAACATGTGGACCCCACATGTCATGGATATCCATTGGATATCCACATGCAAAACTGTTGGGGACATATTTTTTGGGTATACCCACTGTGACTCGCTGACCAGGGTGGCCCACTTCGGGTTAGAGCTTTGCTTAATAGGCGGTCCAGTCAGGGAGAGAAGATGGAGGTCCATCCAGCTACGAGAAGGCCTAAACGACTTACCGACTTAGGCATGTTTAGTTTCTTGTATTCCAAGATGTACTCTGTAACCGACTCTATATCATAGCCGGATATGTCTCTCCTGTAACCCTAGGCTGGATATCTATATAAGCCGTCCTAGGGACCAACCTTTAGGGCACCCCACAATCTACAACCTTAACTCGCACATGCGAACCTCTCTTGTAATCTGTACTTCTGGCTCTACCATATTACTGGATTGCTCGCAGGAGTAGGATCCATCCAAAGCCGGCGGATTGAAACCTTGGTAAACCTTGTGTGCTCACCGTCCCAGAATACCATTGCCTCACCCCCCCTTTCTCCACACGCGAGGACTCCCTCTGAGTGTACATGTCTTCAATCCAATGATAGTTGGCGCCCACCGTGGGGCAGGTGAGTTTTAGATCTGCGTTCTGGGCAGAATCTATGCGAATCAGAATCGGTGAAAAGATCGCCGTCGACTGGGTCCTCTATTCTGCGATGTCCCTCTTGTTCTTCTCGACGAGACTTGGATTCTTCCTAGGTAACCTGTGACCACCTACACCATGGTATCCTTTGGTGAGATCGACATTTACCTCGGATTCTTTGAACCTGTCCAACCCAACCTAGCGGTGATGATAGAGGCAGAAGAAATTTCTGGATCCACTTTGTCTGCGGAAGCGACAGAGTTCTGGGCCTCAAAAATCCTAATCCCACCCAGCCCACACTTGAAGCAGAGATAGTGGATAAGATAGGGTCTAAAGCAGATCTCCCAAAGGAGGTCGAATCTCAGGAAGATCAAAACAGCAACAGCTCTGGATCCAGCTCTACCGATGCTAGAGCAGGAAAGTAACTTCGAAGGCACACACTAAGGTGGATGATGCTAGGCAGAAACGCCAGCATCTAAGAGATCCTTGAAACTATCAAAAGTTTTGAGGAAGCCAACAAAAAAAGTTGCAAATACCTCGGGACGCGCACATCACACTTCGTCGGATACGTTGGAACTGGATCCAGCTCTGCCAATGCTAGAGACGACAACAACTCGGTGCTGGAGGCAATCGGAACAAACACCGACTTACCAATATCTTCGGATGACTCCATGACGTTGACAGATTTCCGAAAGTTCTCTGCAGAAATTGAAGAGGAATTCAACTCCAAGGCTGCGCAAGAAGGAGAAGTTGTGGATCAAAGCCCCTATAATAGTATGGATGAAGGATCCGGAGAAAACTCTCATGAACCACATGATGATATGGATCTTGGAGATAATTCCGACATCTAGATGTCTAAGAGTACTGATAGAAGCTTAAATCCAGGAATCGGACCCAAAGCTGTCTTTTCTACGGTGCTACCAAGAAGGCAAACAAGAAGAAGACTATGGATAAAGACCTTCCAACTGATGAGGTAATATCCGAAGAATACGAAGAAGACCCAGATGGAGCTTTAATCCCTGATGAGCCAAAAAGCGCTCCGTTGGATGGACATGTGGTCACTCCTGGTGCCCGTAAACTCCGAGGCGATTACCACACCTATCCTGACAGCTTCAGAACTTACACCTGCGGAGTTGGAGGACATTTCCCTAGCCATAGAAGTGCATCGTCAAGTAACTCTTGAGGAAACTACAAATATTCTCGAGGAGAAGCAGCGCATTGCAACTGCAGGGCATCCTAGGACCTGACAGCATCAGAAGACCCAGAACGGCCCTGAGTTGGCTAACAAAAATCCGGAAGTTCACAAAACCCTTTTCAAAGGAGACATGGCCATGGGGAAACCTCGGATCGATAGCAAGGGAAATCGGGTGTATGGCATTGATACCTTCGATCCAGATTACGAATGTATCCAGTATAGCTTGTTTTTCCCTAGTAGACCTAGGTTATCGAATCCTCGGGAAGAGAATGCTTATTGAAGTTACTTTAGCAGACCTTTGGGAGTTTTAGAATTCTTTTTGTGTTTTTACCGGACCTATAGCTTGCGTATTTTTGTTGCTATCGATGATGGAGAGAGAGGGCCTAGGGCATTTGGTTTCACCTGTAGCTGTCCAAAACATCTGATGGGAATAAGTGATAGAAATAAAGTATGCATGTAATTGTTAGAGCAAGATAAATTATATGTGGGCAGTGCATCCATAATTGCTATTGCCTCCGTAACCGCTTATAGCAATAACCTACTAGTCTCACCCATAGAAGAAATAGAACTAATGATATGCATAGTGATGTCACCGTTAATCCCAAGCAAATCCCTAACATACAACCATAGTACCCCTTCTGTCACTAGGGTTCCCAACCTGCAGATCAGTCATTACTCATACTCCCTATACCTGGCTCAACCCTCGGGGTCTTGGGTACCTGAGAAGTCCTTGGATTGAGGCAAGAAAGGATACAATAATCATCATGTCATACAACACAAATATACGATCCCATCTATGATAAATAACATGCACAATTGCTACATGGCTAGGCCAAAACCCTTAGCCCAAGGAGAATTACTCACACATAGAGACGAGATCAACAATCACAAACATTGTAATGAAAATCATAAGATTGATAGCAATAGTCTTACAATGTCGCCAATCGGAGAAGAGATCTACTATTATAAGTGGTGGAATATGGCTATGGATATGGAGAAGGGTTTTGAGATCTGGAGGCGGCTGGTGATCTGTGGCAGAGACTTTTTGGCGAGGTCTGGCTTGTTTTCTCGTCGCCACAGGCTTCTTTATATAGGGGTCCCTTCACGAAAGTTGTTCTGTTTGACCTAACGGTGGCGGCGCTAAGTATACGACCGGAGCTATACGGCCGGAATTTTGCTCCGGTCGTATAGTTGGTCGTTAAAGTGTCTGCTTCCGCTTTAATGTAGTGATTCCCTCCTTTAAATGACATTATCTGCGCAGGAAAAATATAAAAGAAAGGATTGCATACCCCTATGAATATTAGGCATTAGTGGCAGGGTTTAGAGAGACATTTCATAAAAAATATGAGTAATATCCAGTTTCAATGTGGACGTAGATGGCTATATTTCAGAGCCATCACCCTCCCCAAGCTTAAACTTGATCGTCCCCGTGCAAGAAAACCAAAATCAAAAAGGAACTCAACATTTAAACTGAAATAATGAGATGGTGATCTTACTCATGATTAGTAGTCTCATGTTTCCTCCACTTCATAAATCTGAAAAACTTTAGCATAGATAGAGTAATGGCAAGCATATAATACGGGTTTCATGCATCCTTATAGTGCAGCAAAATTATTGTCAACATGGATGATTCAAATGAGTAAACTTTATTCCATGTCAAGTAATCAACTCATAGGCTTGCCTTTGAATGATAAAGTATAATCATGTAAGTTAAGAGTGTGAGAGTTGTCATGAAAAGCATATACACTAGAGTATCTCAATTCTCCCACGTCAATAAATCAAGACTTTTCAAGCATTACTTTTCTATTCATTGTCCTTCAAGAATTTCAGTTTTTAAGTAATTGAGAGCATGCCAAAACAATATTAGTTTATCGGGTTGTGATGGACACTCATGGCATCACTAAGGTTTTGTTCCTTTTGCATAATGATTTATCATAACATCGAGAGGAGTGATTTCATCATGATTACAGCTACCCGGGAGTGCCAAGAATCTTACCCACTATAACATTGCTGCTACAAGTGTTTAATCAGCTCATAGCCGAAATCTAGGAGTTTCGTGCATGAATATCGTTCGTAGGCCAGCGGAGTTGTTGGCATCCCATGAAGTTTGACACGCATAAATCTATATCATTCTTATGATTAACAAGTCAAACTTTGGCATGCTCACAAAAACCGCTAAACATTAATTCAATCAACAAATCCTTTCAAAGAGAGCTATTAAGTCAATCAACATTTTCAGTGGTGCTGAGTATCTCTAGAAATAAGCCTTCAAGACTAAGCACTACAACACCAAAGCCTTCAATTGTGAGACCTTTTCTTATTACAATTGTTTAGCAATTTTTAGGCAAGACTTGGTTAATTACGAAGTTGATCACTCTCATGTTTGGTTCCACTTCTCTCTTCCTTTTTTATTTGTTTCTTGGAAACTCGAAGTCAATCACTCTCCTGCAAATACATGAAGACCTCAAGGCGGAAACAAAAGAAAGAGGAAAAATAAGGAAAAATGGAGAAATCTTGTTGTGGTTTTTAAGATAGGGAGTTTAAAGAATAGAAAATTGGTGGCAAATCTCGGCTAGAAAATTTCGAAAGCAAATAGAAAGAACTAAAAATAAGGTGTTGGGGCAACCAACATGAGTGCTTATAAACTCAAATAAAAACACAGCCTCGAAATAAATAAAAGAAAATAAACACCAATAAAGATACATGAGGAAACTTCCCCAAGCTTAGGCTTTTGTAAGCCCTTCAAATCACTGTGGTGGCGGGAAAAAGTTGTTACTCCAGTTCGTTAATTGAGTTGAGAGGTTAGTAGTTGGTTCTTGGAGGTTCAAAGAGAGGTTATGCATCCTCTCCACAGTCCCTCCAAGTCCTTGGAAATCTTGGTATGTGGCGAACCGGGTTTGTGGATGCTCCTCTTGATAATGAACTTCTTGCTCCTCCTCTTGGTCCTCATCCTCTTCCAGAATCTCCTCCTCGGGTTGGTGTTGCTCAGCTTGCAAGTCATATAGAAAACGTCCTTCCTCGATAGAGAAAAGACCATTAGGCATAGGAGCGGGGTACAGGCGCCCAGCTCCAGCATTATGCAGATAATAAACACCAGCTCTCCTAGTGAGCATTCCACAAGCTCTGAAAGTGGAGAAAGCAACACGTGTCTCACCTAGCACGGGTTGCAACTCACCTAGGTTGATGCCTAGGGCAGTGGCAAGCACGGTGATGACGCATCCACCTGTGCTTGGTCCTTGGCTTTGGGAGGCTTGGTGCTCCAAGTAGCACACAAGGATGGCGCCCAAGTTGAGTGACAAGCCACAATTGATGTAAGCAGCCTTTGCGAGGACTAGGATGTCCTCCTTGTTGAGTCTCGTGAACTCATTACGTGCCTGCAAGGTGTTAGCAATAACATAGAACAAATAGCGAATTGCAGGATGTTGAATATTCTTCCCCTTGTTCACTCTACTAGTGAAACTCATTCCATTATAGTATTGTTCAGGGGTAGGTTCTAAGCCAGTAAAGGATGCGTGTAAGGCATGAATATCATTGTTTGGCAAATTAAAACATGCACACCATTCATCTAATGTTAAGGTGTAGTTGTTGTTCATCAGACGGAAAGAAATAGTGTCCTCTCCTTGCCATTGTTTAATGGTGCTTTGCAACGAACTTAGATATTCAATGGTTAAGCAGCGATAAGTAGGCACATCATTGTACACAAAGTTTTGTAGGCCAGCTCTATTGCAAAGTAAATTAAAGTCATCAAAAATACCGAGTTGGTTCAATATAATGGGGCAAGCCCACTTGGTGGCCTTCACTTCGTGGTTCTTGATCCTGTTGAAGCGATCACGATGGGCCTCATCCCTGAACTGTATCCACATGCATTCCTGAGCGGTAGCCTGAGAAGCGCTAGAGGTGGCACGAGCACGAGTTTGGCTCCTTGTGTTCATCATCTAAAACATTAAAGAAAGGAAAAAATAAAACTTTTTGATCCAACAACAGTAAGTGCATCATATTTCTAATCATAACACACTAAAGAATCTCCTCAAGATAGTAATCTAGGAAAGAAAATCATGGCAATTGGTTCATAGTAGGTTTCACCCTAGATTGATAATGACAATAGATCAAAGATGAATTTGCAAAAACTAATTGGAGGATCGGAGGAGAAACATAACGTAGATCACTCGTGTGTGAGGAAATCGAACAAAATTGAGCAGAGATGAAGATCTCTTGAGGTTTTGATAGAGTTTAGAGGTAGAAAAAGAAAAAGGATTGACGTTTTGGAGTTGGAGGTACCTTCCTGTGTGATTTTGTGGTCGGACGCTACTATACATGCACAATTATACGACCGGAACAATGTGTTCCCACCTTATAGTTGGCCTTCTGTCAAAATATTAGGGTTTTCTCCTGGCGGCGCAGCTATATGGGCGCAACTATACGGCCAGAACAAAATGTTCCCACCGTATAGTTGGTCATTAAACTGTCTGTCCCTGCGAAAGAAAACAAAGGCGTCGATATCTATACGACCGGAACTAGACGGCTGGAATTTTTATTCCCACCGTATAGTTGGTCGTTAAACTCTCAGTACATTAGAAAAGAAATTGTATGGAGGCACTGATATCTATACGACCGGAGCTATACGGCCAGAATTTTCATTCCTGCTGTATAGTTGGTCGTTAAACTCTCAGTACATATTAAAGAAAAATTGTCGATGGCAAAGATATCTATACGACTGGAGCTATACGGCTGGAATTTTTATTCCCGCCATATAGTTTTTCGTTAAACTCTCTATGTGCATCAAAAAAAATTCTATTTCTTCGAAAACTATTTATTTTCGTGTAACTTAGTGATATACCTTTTTTTGACAGTAAATACTGTCGACCAACAATAGCATGAATAAAGCAGAATTTCAAGTACTACCGAACTTCTTCTCCTCAAATAGAGTTTTCTAGCACTCTTTATTAAACATAAACTTAAAGTAAAACTAAAAACTTAACTCAAACCTTTATTTAACATGGGTTGCCTCCCATGGAGCGCTCTTTTATGGTCAATAGCTTGACCTTGACGATACTCACTTGGGCCAGGTGAGTGGAAGACCCACTCTAAGGTATTGGCCTTCAAAGTGATGGCCTCCTTTTCATCATGTTTGGCTTTCTTCTTCCTGGGGAAATGAATAACAAAAGGATCCCACGAAGGTAATTGCAGCTTCATGTTCCCTTCATGTAGATTAATCAAAGCCTTAATAGTTCTTAAGAAAGGACAACTTAATATAATAGGAGAAGTAGCATCTTCAAGCATGTCAACAATAACAAAATCAATGAGAGCAGGACAGCCTTTAATGTATACTAAAGTGTTCTCCTTAATTCCTACAGCTTGTTTGTAGGTAGAATCTGCTATATGCAATTTTAACTCAGTAATTTTGAAGGAGCCAAGATTTAACTTGTTAAAAAGACTCTTTGGAATTGTTGAGACGCTTGCACCTAGATCACAAAGTGCAACTATCTCATTAGTTCCAATTTTAATCTTAATAGTAGGCTCAAATATGTCATCTAACTTCACAAGTCTTTTTTCAGCAATTTGCTTGTATTCTTTCTCAAGCTCATGCACCTTTATTTCTACCTGATTAACGAAGTGTTGGTACATAGCTTCCTCACTACCTTCACTTACTGGAATCTTGACGTTGATCCTTTTTACGAGATCTTCAATGGTGTATCTTGGTGAAGGAGCATTACTATAGTCAAGTTCTTTAGGCTCCTCCCTTTGGATCCTCATCATTTTGAGTTCTTCAACATGATTGGGCTCAACTTTACCTACAAATTTAGCTAGAATGAGAGTTTGACTCTCGGTTATCTTACCTAGCTGTGCCTCAACGATCCCCATTCTTTCTTGGAGGGCCTGCAAATCATTTCTAAAACTAACAGCTTGGTTAGATAATTTACCAAGCATGGCATCATGGTTCTCCATTATTTTAACAAGAATATTGTTTTGTTCATTTTGTGAGTCCATGAAAGACTTAAGTGTTACTTCGAGAGTACCATTACTAGTTCCCATATTATTATTAGAGTTACCTGCAGGACTAGAATAATGTTTCTGAAAGTTAGGATTGTAATTCTTCTTCCAAGCAAGGTTATAATCATTACGAGCTACGAAGTCTATTTCTTCAATATTTGCTTCAGGGGTGGCTACGGCTAGTATGAGCTCATCCAACTTGGCATTGAGTTCTTCGTTTTCTTGTGGTGAAATAGAATTCACCTTCTTCGTGTTTGATCTTTCCACATGCCAGCCATTGGGCATGGTTGTCTTGCATATTGTCTAGTAGCTGCTTTGCTTCAGTAATATGTTTACCCATAAACGTTCCTCTAGCTCCAGTATCAAGCATAGACTTAGACACGGTATTAAGAGCATTATAAAATAAATGGAGGATTAACCAATCTTCCATCCCATGACTAGGACAGTTTCTTAAGCATTCTTTCATCCTCTCCCATGCAAGCGCTAGTGGCTCACGCTCTTCCTGCCTAAAGCTAGTAATATTAGACCTGAGTTGCATAGTCTTTGCAGGTGGGAAACATTTAGTCGTAAATAAAGAAGTACATCCCACCCATGATGTAATAGTATTTCTAGGCAAAGATAGCAACTATTCTTTTGCTCTCCCTCTCAGAGAGAAAGGAAATAAATGCAATTTGACCACATCGGGGTCAACATATTTAGTACGCATCATATCACATATTTCTGTGAAAGTATTCAAGTGCATACCTGCGCCTTCAACAACAGTGCCTCCAAATTGATTCTGTTGAACCAAACTTAAGTAATGGGGCTTAATTTCATAGTCATCAGCAACAATTGCTGGCTGAGTAATAGGAGTACGCAAATAATCATTGTTGGGAGTATCAAACTCCCCAAGCTTCTTTTTATCCATGTTTCCTATGTTTTGGGGTTTTCTTGAACAAAGAATTATAATAGTAAAAGCAAGAATTTAAAGGCTAACTATTTTTTTGGTTTATCAAATAAAGACTGAAAGCAAACTAACAAAATTAAAAACAAGAATTAAAACAAGCAAGGTTCCTAATAACCTCACCAGGGTAGCTATTGCTTCCCTAGCAACGGCGCTAGAAAAAGGGTTGATACCTTCGGTCCGGATTACGGATGTAGTATAGATTCTTTTTCCCTAGTAGACCTAGGTTGTCGAATCTTCGGGAAGCGAATGCATAGTGAAATTACTTTAACGGACCTTCGGGAGTTTTGGAATTATTTTTGTATTTTTACCGGACCAATGGCTTGCGCCTTTTTGTTGTTGTCCATGATGGAGAGAGAGGGCCTAGGGCGTTCAGTTTCACCTGTAGCTGTACAAAACATCTGATGGGAATAAAAGATAGTAATAAAGTGTGCATGTAATTGTTAGAGCAAGATAAATTATATGTGGGCAGTGCATCCATAATTGCTGTTGCCTCCGCAACCTGTTATAGCAATAACCTACTAGTCTCATCCATAGAAGAAAGAGAACTAATGATATGCATAGTGATGTCACCGTTAATCCAAAGCAAATCCCTCACATACAGCTGTACTACCCCTTCTGTCGCTGGGGTTCCCAACCTGCAGATCAGTCATTACTCATACTCCCTATATCTAGCTCAACCCTCGGGGTCTTAGGTACCTGACAAGTCCTTGGATTGAGGCAAGAGAGGATACAATAATCATCATGTCATACAAACTAATACATGATCCCATCTATGATAAATAACATGCACAATTGCTAAATGGCTAGGCCGAAGCCCTTAACCCAAGGAGAATTACTCACACATAGAGATGAGATCAACAATCACAAACATTGTAATGAAAATCATAAGATTGGTAGCAATAGTCTTATAATGTCGCTAATCAGAGAAGAGATCTACTATTACAAGAGGTGGAATATGGATATGGAGATGGTGAAGGGTTTTGAGATCTAGAGGCAGCTAGTGATCTGTGGCAGAGACTTTTTGGGGTGGCCTGGCTTGTTTTCTCGTTGCCCGAGGCTTCTTTATATAGGGGCCCCTTCATGGAAGTTGTTCTGTTTGACCTAACGGTGGCGGCGCCAACTATACGACCAGAGCTATACGGCTAGAATTTTTCTCTGGTCTTATACATGGTCGTTAAAGCATCTGCCTCCGCTTTACGGCTCCTGGTTTCTTCTGGTTGTTGGAAATCTTGTATCTTTGAATTTAATGTAGTGATTTCCTCCTTTAAACGATATTATATGTGCGGGAAAAATATAAAATAAAGTATTGCATACCCCTCTAAATATTTGGCATTAGTGGCAGGGTTTAGAGAGACATTTCATAAAAAATATCAGTAATATCCAGTTTAAATGTGGACGTAGATGGCTATATTTCAGAGCCATCATGCACGTTGGTGGAAAATGCTGCTACGGCCCAAGATCTCTTGGGAGATAATCCAAGTCCAAACCAGGTCCGACTAAGTGTGAAGCTTCTCACCAAGGGCCTGGAGCAGCAAAAGGTTGCCACCTCTAGCGGCGGGAAGCTGGTCTCCAAATCGGACCAATGCTGCACGGACACTAGCCGATAGCAAGATGTTAGGCCCCAACGGGAGCCGGAACGTTGGTACCGTCCTGACCCTCGAGAGGACCACTATTCAAGAACCGAATCTTCAGGACATCAGCACAAACCCGCACGAAGCTAGAGCAACGTCACTCCAACCACAGAGCGAGACGTCGTTGCAGCAATGGTCCAACATCCCTGGAGGTAGTCGAATAACCATAGGGAAGAAAAAGAAGCTCAATGTCGGGAGCCGGACCAGCAAAGGATGCCCCCTCCTATACATATAAGCCGTCCGACTGAGCCACAGCACAATGACGGCAATGGCGGATGAAGCAACGACGAACATCGCGCTGGATCAAGTCGGCATGATGGCAACATCATGAAGCCCCAGCTGGGGGTAATAATGCACCACCACCACCCTCTCTGCCAAGAAGCCACCATAGTGGATCCCATGGAGGCCAAGGGGGGTGTCGTGGCGGAGGCGTTGGTAGAAGAAGCAGAAGTCTGGCTCATGGGAACCGTAGCCGTAGTTAATAACCGAGACGACGCACCCTCTCACCAAGTGATGCCAGGCACTGGATCAATTCAAACATAGAGGCATGGTGTTATGAGTCGGATAACATCTATGTGGGTCCAAAATTCTTCGGACCGTGCATACGACAAACAAACTTTCAAGAAGGATTTGCTATCTGAAGGCACATCCAGCCCTACGGCGGCGTGGCTTGGCCAGACACCTGGCTCCAGGACTTCTTCTAGGTCTGTTGCATCGCCAAAGGAGGAAACAGCTTGGTCATGACCCATTATCTCCCGCTTATGCTGAGGAAGACGGCTCGATCATTTTTCAATGAACTCCCGGAAAACACCATTCACAACTAGTATGACATGCAAGGTGCATTCTTTCGGAACTTTGAGAGAACATACAGGAGACCCTGGACGGTCAGAGATCTACATCAGTGCACCTAGAAACCCAGAGAAAATTGCCAGGATTACCTCGGATGATGGATCGACACAAAGAACTCGTGTGAGGGGGTAAACGACCAAACCGTGATCGAAGCATTCATTCCGGTACTCCCAATTGGTTTACTACATCATCGCTTAAAGTGTGACAAAGTGACTGATTTGGGGGAGATGATAGAGACGGCAAGCAAACACGCTGATGCTGATGATGATTCAGAGGGACTGCTAAATGTACTAGTTGTGCCACAATCGGCTAAGCAGCCGAAGCAGTAGGCCTCTAAACCCAAGAACACCTCAGAGGAAAAGCCCCAATCTAGAAACCGCAATAGTCGATGCAACTTTCGGGTCTGGAGGACGAGGAGGCCGCCGTGGTGGCTAGGGACGAGGCAGTGGAATTTCCAGAATCCAAAGTAGAGGATACTAGCAACCTGGAAAAACCTACTCTTGGGCCGACATCGCCAATAATCTGTGTGTGCATCACCCGGATGGCAATGGGGCTCATCCCACACCAATGATGAGTGTCGTTTCAATGACGACATCAAGAAATATGAATATGCTGGCTACAGGGCCAATCGATAGAAAAGAAAGAAAAATTCTGACAAAGACAAGGAATCCAAGGAAGATTCTCACATGGAGGAGGCAAAAGCTTCAAATCCCAAGTCGGATGGAAAGAAGACCTTCCCAACCAAGAAAGACACTTACGTCTACTTCCTTGGATCCCAACCAGCTAAGGTCAAAAAGGTAGTGATGCATGAGCTCAATGCAACTGTTTTGGCTATCCCTCAGTATCTGGAATGGTTGGAAGTTACAATTACCTTTGACCGAAGCGATCATCCGCCTAAACCACACAGGCGAGGAAAGTACGCCCTAGTCATCAATCCACTTATTGATGGCTATGGGTTCTCCAAGACCCTCATGGATGGTGGCAGTAGCATCAACATCATCTACGTTGAAATGTTGCGTTGGATGAGGATAACGGAAACACAGTTGAATCACAGCTCCGTGACTTTTCATGGAACTGTCCCTGGAAGACAAGTAAACTCTCTGGGAGAGATCGCTTTGGATGTTACTTTTGGAACTCCAAAGAACTACCAGACGGGAGCACTTTCCTTCAAAGTGGTCCCATTCAAGAGCGCATACCACACTATCTTTGGGCGTCTGGCTTACTCGGCTTTCATGGCTCGCCCTTGTTATATTTACAACATGATGAAAATTCTAGGTCCCAATGGTGTCATCATCATCCGGGGAGACCCGAAGAAGGCACAAGAATGCGAGGATGGAAATGCCGCCTTTGCTGAAGCCATACTGCACGCCGAGGAGTACCAGGAGATCAAGAAGAACATCGACCCATCCGAGATGCCCGCGACAAAGAAGGAGGTGATAAAGCCAACTCTAGAGTTCAAGGCATCGGAAGAGACAAAGATGATGCCGTTGAAGGATGATGACCCCTCCAAGGTGACGCACATAGGCGTAGGTTTAGGCCACACATAGGAAAGCATGCTCGTTGAGGTCCTCAAAGCTAATAAATATATCTTCGCATGGCAGCCATCTAACATGACCGGAGTACCTAGGGAACTTGCCGAGCACATCCTAAATGTATACCCAAACGCTAAACCCCTCAAATAGTCCTTACAACATTTCGGCGATGAGAAGCGCAAAGCAATAGCTAAGAAACTAGCCTGGCTCGAGTTAGCCAGATTCATAGAAGAGGTCATCCATACTGATTGGTCGTTCAGTCGTGTAATGGTCCCTAAAAAGGAAACCACTGATTTAAGGATGTGTGCTGATTATACTGCCTTGAACAAGGCTTGTTCCAAAGATCCATTCGCTCTGCCTAGAATCGATCAAGTTATCGACTCGACAGCAGTCTTAGAACTCCTATGTTTTCTCGATGCATATTCCAGATATCATCAAATTCGGCTGAAGGAGTTAGACAAAATAAAGACTTCGGTCATCACCCCCTTCGGAACCTTCTTCTACATAACGATGCCTTTTGGGCTAAAAAATACAGGAGCTATGTACCAGCGCACTATGAAACATTGCCTCCATGATCAAATCGGACGCAACGTACATGCATACATGGATGACATAGCTGTGATGTCCAAAAAGAAGGAAACGCTTATTTCTGACTTGGAGGAAACATTGAGCAATCTACTGAAATACAATATAATGCTTAATCCGAAGAAGTGTTTCTTTGGAATACCAGCTGGAAAATTGTTAGGTTTACTTGTGTCTCAAAGAGGCATAGAGGTGAACTGAGAAAAAATAAAGGCTATACTCAATATTGCCAGGCCAACTCGCTTGAAGAACGTACAACAGCTAACTGGTTGCATTGCCATGGTCAGTCGGTTCGTAAGCCAGCTTGGTAAAAGAGCCGCACCATTATACAAACTCTTGAAATGGACCAAGATGTTCGTCTAGACTGATGTAGCTGAAGATGCACTACATGATCTGAAAGCCGCACTGTCATGCGCCCCTATTCTTTCCACACCCGAACCACAAGAACCGATGTTGCTCTACTTATCTACGACAAATAGAGTCATCAGTGTCATCATAGTGGCGGAACGGTCAAAAGAAAAACAAGAACACCTGGTGCAATGTCCTACTTATTATCTCAACGAGGTCTTGACTGAATCGAAGCAAAGGTATCCTCATTACAAAAAGTTAGCCTATGGTGTGTTCTTCACATCCAGAAAGCTACGACATTATTCTTAAGAGCACAAGATTACCATGGTGAGCACAGCTCCATGAGAGACATAATCAACAACAGTGATGCCATAGGACGCGTTGCTAAGTGGGGAGTAGAGCTAGCAGCTTTCGATATTGTGTATAAACCTTGCACAACAATCAAATCCTAGATCCTTGTTGACTTTGTCACTGATTGGATAGAGACAATAGAAAACATAGACCTCATAGAGATGGAAGTCTGGACCTTACACTTTGACAGGTCTAAAGTTCTCAGGGGCTCAGGGTTGGCGTGGTACTCAGGTCACCCCAAGGTGACGAACTCTTCTATGTGTTGCAGATTCACTTCACGATGACAAACAACATTGTCGAATATGAATCCCTACTACATGGAATTCGAATTGCAAAAGACATTGACATTCACCGAATCATGTGTTACGGAGACTCGGATTTAGTTGCCCAGCAAGTATCCGGTATCTGCAACGCAAACAAGCACATGGTAGCTTATAGAGCTATCGTGGATGAACTATCTAAATTGTTCGAAGGGTTTAAAGTTCAACACATTCCTCGAACAGAAAATGAAGAAGCAAATGCTCTATCAAGAATAGGCTTTGCACTTATAGCAGTTTTTCCTGTAATTGTTGGAAATATGCCCTAGAGACAAATAGTAGTAAGGACTATTATCATATTTCATATAGTTTATGATTAAGTTTTATATCATGCTATAACTATATTGAGTGGAAACATCAATACACGTGTGATATACAAACAACTAGGGGTTCCCAATGAAACTCTAGTCACTGGTTCATTGGTCAACATATGATCATGTTTCCTGATCATGTGGCATTTATGCCAATTGGAAATGAGGTCATGTCATTCAAAGAATGATATGATGAACCAATACCTAACCTAAACATCGTGACCCGATCATGTCACAAAGTTCAAGTTACGATGATTAGAAATGGATCCTCGTAGACTATTCCTTAGACCGTGAGGCTATATCAATCACTGTCTCCCGAGAGTGCTTTGATAGCATCAAGCGGCACTTGGTAATACAGTGGTTATAAATGTGTGTTCAGGTACTCTGAGGAAACCGTTGAGGCAATATATGTCAAGATCGGGATTTGTCCGTCCATGTGACGGGAAGATACTCAAGGGCCCACTCGGAGAAGTTATATCCAATAGCTGCGCAGCGTGTGATTTGATCACGAGGATATCACTTGTCGAAACGAGTCAATTAGCATTGTTTAGTAACGAGATTGAACACGACATGGTGATGTCATTGATCAGATCTCGGGCAATGCAAGTATCGAATGACAAAGGGAACAAGACACGACTGTCCCGGTTCAAACGACGAAAGATCTTCGTGGAACGCACAGGGGTCACATGGCCATCCAGGTCCCTCTGTCGATCATTGGTGCGAGAGTGTCCCGACCATGTCTGGAGTATTTACGAACCGTGGGGTATCACGCTTAAGGGCTTGATGATGCTTAGAGAGTGTTTATAGAATCGGTGGAATCACCGAAGAAGAGTAGGGAGAAAACCGGAAGGGTTTCGATAAGTCCGAAGGATGTCTGGAGTGGAGGTGGAAGGTGTTCCGTAGCTACGGAGGTTGCATAATATATGAATGAATGTTAAATGTTGATTTAATCATTTATTCATAATTATTTAATGAAGAGAAAATCAATTAAAATGGTCAAAGGCTTAATGGGCCAATTTCCGGAAGGAGAGAGCCCATTAGGGGAAAGGAGAGTGGGAGAAGGGCAAGGGGGCTGGCCGGCTGGGCCTAGCCCCCCGCGCGGGGCCCACTAGGGGCTGGCCGACGGCCACCCCTCCCCCCTCCTCTCCTTTAGTCCCACCCCGGGACTTTGAGGGAGGTAGTACCTCCCCTCCCCCTATATATAGTGGGGGTATTTGGCCAAATTAAACACACCAATAATCAATAAAGGTCTCCCCACTTTTGGGAGGACCTCTAATTGATATTTTTTCTCTCCCCCCCTCTCTCTCTCTCTCTCTCTCTCTCTCTCTCTCTCTCTCTCTCTCTTGACCGTGGTCCCAAGTCTGGACTACGCGAGCGAGAGACATCTTCACCGCTGAGCACCGTCGCGCTACGGGATTCGGATCCGGGAGCTCTACTTCTGCAATTGCTGCTAGATTAGGGAAGCGGGAGTCATCGTCAGGCACCGGACATGTGTAACTCCCCGCGAGGTGTCGCACTTGAGGCACTCAAGTCGTTGGAGCCAAGGAGCGCAAGGACTTAATCATGACCTTGAGGTCGGCTTCGGCTCGTCTACATCAACCACGCTCTCCTGAGCATTGACAATGCTTTTCGGTCTTCAAGGGTAAGTTCGCGAAAAGCCCCTCCCGTTACTGTATTACTAATAGATAGGTCCTGGCAGCTTCAGGGGTTCAGGGGCGTAGGGTAAAATTTTATTTTTTTCATACGCGGAACCCCTACAGTAATTCCCGGCTGGACACACCCTTACCATGATTTCTTGGTAGATAGAAAATTACCTAAAGACAAAATTCTGAGCCAACAGATCGTCTGACGAGCAAAATCCTACACAGTGGTGGGAGGTGAGATCTATAAGCAGAGTGTGTCTAGGGTCGTTTAGCACTGTGTTTCTCTAGAAGGAGTGGAAATCCTAAGGGAAATCCACAAAGGGGAATGCGTACATCACACTGCATCCAAATCTTTAGTGGCAAAGGCCTTTAGACACGGACTTTTCTAGCTTACTGATGTCTTCAAGAGCACAGATCATTTGTAGCTAGTTTCGATGTTCAGATATCGATCCCACAGGGAGCCCAAAGGTAAGTGTTTATTGGTGAAGTCTTTGTCACACCCAAAGTTGTCACAGGTCTTCGAGTGAATTGACTACAAGTGTTGAAATAAGAATGGGTTTTGATTAAATGCGATAGATTTAAATAAAACTAGAATGTAAACTTCAGAAATAAAAAGCATAAAAAGAAATAAAGAATGGCTTTGCTTGTTTGTTGTTTCCTGCAAATGACAAAAGAAGGCGCGGGGAGATTCAGTTCATGGTGATAGTGACTATGCCAGGTGGATGAATGGTAAATGTAACAATTATAATCTTATAGATATATGTCTAGGCGGCTAACCCATAATTAGCCGGAACTCCTCTTGGTAGATTTCATCCCAACTTCAATAATCCTACTAGCCTGCTACCAAAACCATGGTCAGACACTAGACGATTAAGACCCTTCAGGTTGCTTAGCGATTAAGCTCCTTGGACCGGACTGATGCAATAAGCATAGTGGTTACTCGCTATCCTCGAGTCAACTAGCTTTCCATTGATATCCCTGTGTCACCCAGGGGTCGCCGGTCCACTAGCATACAAGATCTTATCTATGTAGAACAAGGTATCATGTCGTCTGGGCCCTTAATTGGACAACAAGCATTAGGCATCCTACAGATAGTCAAGCCCACATATTATAGTATTTAGAATCAATCACAAATCAATGGAATATATGAAGGCACATCACATCTCACCAATCCCCTACATCTCCCACGCCCAAGGGAATTACTCACACATGAGAGAACAACATATCATCAATATAATTGAATAAAGGGAATTCGTCTTGGTGTTACCGTGGATATCCACAATAAGAATAGAAAAATATCCAACACAATTCAAGATGGGAAGAAACAATCTCAAACCCTAGTATTGCAAGGTGGAGATCCCTCTCTCTCTCAAGTACAAGTAGTGGCTATGGGGGTGTATTGGCTAGGAGGTCGAAGATCGTGGAGCGAGATGAAGAACGTCTTCTCCTTCTTCTCCGTATCCCTTCTTTCTTCCGTCTGGATGGTGTGGCAGCTGCTGTGTTTAGTTTTCGTCCCTCGTCCCTTCACGGAAGTTGTCCCTTTTGACAAGACAGAGGCGGCGACAACAATACGATAGAAACTATACGGCCATTCCCGCCGTATAGTTGGTCGTCACGCCGTCTGTGAGCTCCCCTCACGTGCTTCCAAAGTGGGACTTGCTTGTTCTCTCCAGAATATTGTATTTATCTAGTTAAATCCTTCTGTTGACGTTCAGAACCTGAAACACACATTAAAATCCAAGGTTTCTTCGCTACCGAAGTATTAGCGTTAGGTAAAGCCAGAAAACAATCAAATTTGGGAGAAAGCCATCAAAAATGTGTCGAATCTCATAGCTATCAACTCCCCCAAGCTTAGATGTTGCTCGCCCTCGAGTGACAAGGAAATAAGGAAAAATAGCGGAGATTTGAGACCGAAAGTAAAGGAACTTACAAGTTTGAAGTGGTGTCAAATTCTTTTCTTCTCAAT
The DNA here is from genome assembly GCA_910589775.1 of Avena eriantha. Classification (NCBI taxonomy): domain Eukaryota; kingdom Viridiplantae; phylum Streptophyta; class Magnoliopsida; order Poales; family Poaceae; genus Avena; species Avena eriantha. The sequence continues at coordinate 150,996,120 of OU342744.1, forward strand.
CCCTCCAATCTTAAATATGATCATACAAGTATTCACAAGATTGCACTGATTCCACTTCCTAACCACGTATATCTTTCTAGCAAATAAATCATATGCCCAAGAAAGTGTCGGAAGCTTTAGCTAGGAAGGTGAGACAAATTGTTTTGGTGCCTCTCTTTGTTGAGAGATGAAAACTTTTTGTTCTTGCTTATTTAACCAATTAAGAGTACTCAAGTTGGCATCAAAATATTTAATTTAAGAACAACTCATCTACTCCCACATCAAAATTTCAAGACTCTCAAAGCACCTTTTTATTTCTTTTGTCTTTCAAAAACTTTAGCTCTTTCATAGAGAAATCATGCCACTATTTTTAACATGTTAATTGGGGCTGTGTTGTGCACTCGTGACCATGCCAATAAATAATGTTGAGCAATAATGGACAAGAGGAGTACTACAACTTCACTTGGAACATGAGACTGTGAGGAGACTAAAAAATTTACACGTCATAGCATTGCTGCTACAGATGTTTACATAACTCAATAGCCGAAATCAAGTGATTTCCCACATTTAGATCGTTCATGGGCCAGCGGAGTTAATAGTTCCCCATGGAGCACAATAGAGTTGTAATGACACGCGTAAAGCAATATATTACGGTAATTATTAGAAAAATTAGTGGCATAATTTCTACTACTTCGAAGCATCCATTTAATCAAATAATTTTAATCAAGGGTACTATAAAGTCTATTTATTTTAAGCACAATTGGGATGGAGTAGTTCTAAAATCAAATTCTTTGAGCTAAACATGGACTCAAGTCAAATTTCAGATACTTTTCTATTTGTAAAAATGTAGGAAGTATTTTAACCAAGTTCATTGCTCATTGTTTCAAAACTAAAAAGGAGACACTAGCAAAGGAATAGAATTTGTAGGATAACAAGCTAAGTGGGGAATGACTCCAGTGCAAGCAAGTAAATAATTATAGGATCAATTTAAGGTTGCAAGGAGTGTGATGAAAGGAATGTGATACCTCTTCTTGCTTGCTTTGTTCGTGTATTCGAGTCAAGCCTCTCCTATATTTCCATATTGCTAAATCACCTGAAATCAAGCAATCTTTGAGAGAAACAAAGAAACAAACTTGCAAATAAAATTACAACTATTTTTTTTGTATTTTTAGTTTAGGAATGCAAAACTGAAAATAAACATGCAATTCTTAAACAAATAAATCAAAAGAAGAAAATAAAAACATGAATGCAAAGTTTGGAGGTTTTCAAACCTCCCCCAAGCTTAGGATATTTCCATGCTCAGTTGTTACCGTCATTCGGTGGCTGCGGCAGGTACTGCTGGTAGAAGTCAGGGAAGTGAGTCATGAAGTGACTGAAGTTGTGAGTCAGAGTTTTCACATCTTCATTCACATCTTGAAGTGTGTGGTCGATCTCCCCAACACGCTGGTTGAGCTGCTGGAACTCCTGATAGGGGACGTAGCCGTACCCCTGCTATGGCTGGTTGGGCCACGGTTCCTAGGATCCTTCTCGCTGCTATTGCTGATGTCCTTCCCAAGCAGGGTTGTGTCCCTGCTATCCCTCCTGCTCCTGCTCTTGATCCTTCTCATCCTGCTGACCTTCATCTTCCTCCTCCTCGGCCTGGTGCATGGCCAAGATCTCCGTCACTTGGTCCTTGGTGAGGATCCAAGTGTCCTTATCCACTATCGAGAAGGCCTCGGGGCATGGCAGCTAAACCTGCTCAATCTGTGTATCATCAAGATAACTAAATTGATATGCTCGGAGCCTCCGGTTAGCATGGTAAACACCAAGGAAGCCACAAGCAGTCAAATACTTGACGTCCATAAGTTTGGAGCCGTCAACAGGTTCCATGACAGGTAGTACTACGTTAAATGCATAGGCAAGGTGGGTTACCAATCCACCAATGCGAATATCACCTTTGGTCTTGTTGCTCTTGTGGCGGAAGTGCTGGATGAGTAGAGCCGCATGACAGGGGCTTTGCATGGCAGTGGGGAAGAGAGCCATGGTAATCATCGCCATGTCCGCATTGGCCATGGAACCAGTATCACCCCTTCCCAACATTGTGTTGGTGAGGAACAAAGCAAAGTAGCAAATGGTTTGGTTCTGAATGGTGGACATCTTATTCTGATAGAAGTGACTGCCACCATTGACAGAAATAACCTCCCAAGTCTCTCCACTTGTGGTGCTGTAGAGGTTAGTAATATGGGGCTCCCCAGTAGGGGGAATGCTAAAGGCAGTGCAAAAAAATTCTAAGCTTATATCATAGTTCTACCGGTTCATGTTGAAGCTGATAGTGCACATGTTACCTTTCTCCTTCTGGTTGTCGTAGAAGGAGGCCAGGAACTCATGGGTGAGTTCAGCGTAGGTGTCATGGCCTGCGAAGCTGATCACCGCTAGCCCCGACCTGCTGCACATGAGGTCAAAGTCCGTCTTCAACCCTGCTGCGGTGAGAAAGTTGTGGTCGACCCAATGCGTGGGCAACACCCTCCTTGATGAAACAATGTCCATCTTGGAGTTGCGCGGAGCTCGGGCCCCTGAACTTGTACCCTCTCCGCATTAGCGCTTGCTTGAACGAAATAGGCTACTGATCTTGTTCATCATGATGCACTGAAAAATTTCACCATGAAACCTTAAGGATATAGTTTCTATATGATATATGAACGATTCTACGTGCAAAAATTTAATCCTAATGTGAGAAATTAAAAAAGAAAACTAAATAAGCTTGAGTTCATCTACTAGATCAATATGAGAGTTTCAACCATGGAAATCTGAAAATAAAGCATGGGTAGGGAGAGAAACATACCAATCTGTTGATTCCCCCACTCAACCGAACAAAATCCTCAAAGAATCGAGAGTTCTAGGTGGATTTTGAGAGGTTTGGAGAGAGAATATGAGAGAAATAATGAGGAGAGGAGGAAGAACCCGCCGCCCTGGTGCGATTAAGTGGTCGGGCCGACCTATACGACCGGAACTATACGGGCGGATTATGTTTCTCCACCCGTATAGTTGCAGCAGCACCGACAACTAGGGTTTCTTTAATCAGAAATCAGCTATACGGGCGCAACTATACGGCCAGATCAAAATGATCCCGCCGTATAGTTGGTCGTTAAACCATCTGTTTCCCGAGATAAATTACTAAAACGAGCATCGATATCTATACGACCGAAACTATACGGCCGGAATTTTTATTCCCGCCGTATAGTTGGACGTTAAACTCCCAGTACCTTTTGAATGAAAATATGTGAAGGCATCAATATCTATACGGCCGGAATTTTTATTCCCGCCATATAGTTGGTCGTTAAACTCCTAGTACCTTTTGAATGAAAATCTGCGAAGGCATCGATATCTATATGGCCGGAACTATACAGCCGGAATTTTTATTCCCACCATATAGTTGGTCGTTAAACTCTCTATGCCTTCGACGGAAATTTGATGATGGTAAAGATAACTATACGACTAGAACTATACGGCCGTAATTTTATTCCCGTTGTATAGTTGGTCATTAAACCATCAGTAATCATCAAAAAATTATATTTCTTCCAGGATACCCTCTTACTCCATTACTTAGCGAAATACCTAGTTTCTAATAGAAAAATGGCATTAAAAACTGTCAACCAACATTAGCATATTAAAAGCAAAAATTTCGTTTAAAAGTGGAAAACTCAAAGTTTTATATTTTTATTACTACTCTCTACTTATTCAATCGATGTTTCTACTACTTTTTGACAACTGTATCTTCACAGGCGCGCTTCCGCAAGAATGTTTGTGAAAAAGTGGTAGGAATGCGATGAACTTTTTATTTTACTAAATTGACGAAAATGGGTTGACTCCCATCAAGCATTTATTAAGAATGGTTGAATAACTCAACCTCTTCTCTCTTCTCAAATTCTTACCTTTGGTTGCCCCTTATCAATGGCACTTACCACGTGAACTCGTTTTTCCGGTGGGACATATCTTTCTCCTGCTTCTAACTTTTTTGGAAAATACCGGATGATTTCAGCATCATAAACATTAAAGATTATCTTCCCTTCTGCAGAATCTACGGATGCACCTGCAGTACTAAGGAAAGGTCTTCCAAGTATTATAGATAATCTTTCATCTTCCATCATTTCAAGAATAATAAAATTAGTGGGAATAACATTTTCATCTATCCTAAGTAAGACATCCTCTATCATACCAACATGTTGTTTAGTGGACTTGTCAGCCATCTATAAAGTGATAGTTGTAGGAGATTACTCCCCTAATCCTAACCTTTTATAGAGAGAGTATGACATTACACTAACTCCTGCTCCTAGATCACACAGGGCATTGTGAATATCAGTTTTACCTATTGAGCATGAAATAGTTGGTATTCCGGGATCTCCAGACTTAACAACTTCCCATTAGCAGGATAGCTAGTTACCATGGCAATAGTTTCAATTATTTCTTTCTTTATACTAAGAATATCATGAAGGAATTTACCATAGGTTGCAACTTTGATTGCATCAGCAAATGGAATTTCCAGACATAGGTCACTTAGTGCCTTTGTAAAGGAATTATAAATTACCTCATCTGGTTCTTTGTTTTTCAATTAGGGTAAGGAAGCTTTTTCTCACCTGACTTAGTCTTGTATTTTACCTTTGGGGGGGGGTAGGCTCTTTAGTTGCTCTCTTCTATTGTTGCTTATTGTTTTTTCTTCTTTTCTACTACAACAACTTCATCTTCCTTACTTGTTTCTTTATCTTCTCTTGGATCAACTGTTTTTGCATCAAAGTCATAATGATCATCTTGTGCATCGTTCTGATCTTCCTTGTTTTGTTCTTGGGTTTCAACTTCATCTTGAGGATCCACCAATGTATCATTTTCTTGGCTCTTTCCTTGCACTCTTTCCTTGTGCTCTTTTCTAGATTCATATTCCGGTGGTCCTAAGGGTCTTGTAATAAATGCACCTCTTCTGGTGACAACATTAGCGGAAATAGAAATATCTTCGTCTTCACGAAGAAACATTTGATAACCAGATGCTATTTGTTCACATTGGGTTTCAATCATACTAAGGTATTTTTGAAACAATTTTATTTCTTGGCCAATCTCATCATAATTTTCAGTGAGTTCTCCCAAAATCTTTTTGTGTTTTTGGAAATGCTTAGGCAAATTGTTATGAGATTTTACTTGTCGATATTTTAATTCTTGAAAAACTTTTCTAGTTTCATCTTCTTTAGTAAAAACTTGGAATAAATCTTCTTTGTTTTCCTTAGCAAGTTCAGAAGGTATACCTTTTTATTCATAGATTTGCGTACCTCAGGCATAAGATCAGGAGTTATCCAAAGTATCCCTTTTTCTGGCTTAGTACCAAAATCGGGATTATATAGAAAATCATTCTTAGCCCTAGTGGACATTAATTCCAAACATTCTTTAATAGTTAAAGTATTTATTGATCCTCCTGCTGAGAAATCAAGAAACTCTCTACATTGAGTATTGAGACCATGGTAAAATAAATGGCAAATTATTAGTTCAGAATAGCCATGATTAGGAATACTATTGATCATTGCAAAGAATCTTTCCCAAGATTGTGGGTAGTTTTCTGCCATGTGCTGACTAAAATTGCCTATGTTCTTTCTCAGTTCAGTTACCTTTTTAAAAGGAAGAAACCTGTCTGTGAATTTAGTAATGCAGTTTTCCCAATATTTAATGTAATGGCGAGGGAGAGAATATAACCAGTCTAGAACTTTACCTTTAAGAGACCATTGAAATAATTTAAGACGAGAGAAGTCTCTTGGCAAACCTTTTGGTCCAAGCGATGTTATCACATCGTCAAACTGTCTAATATGTCTTCCTGGGTCTTCATCTTCCCTTACACTAAAAGCTTTCTCCTGCAATTTTTTAATAATTCCACCATCAAATCGAGATTATCTGACTCCATGGTTAGGGAATTGACTGCAAGTGTTGAAATAAGAATGGGTTTTGATTAAATGCGATAGATTTAAATAAAACTAGAATGTAAACTTCAGAAATAAAAGGCATAAAAAGAAATAAAGAACGGCTTTGCTTGTTTGTTGTTTCCTGAAGATGACAAAAGAAGGCGCGGGGAGATTCAATTCATGGTGATAGTGACTGTGCCAGGTGGCTCAATGGTAAATGTAACAATTTTAATCTTATAGATATATGTGTAGGCAAATAACCCATAATTAGCCAGAACTCCTCTTGGTATATTTCATCCCAACTTCAATAATCCTACTAGCCTGCTACCAAGACAATGATCAGACACTAGACGATTAAGACCCTTCAGGTTGCTTAGCGATTAAGCTCCTTGGATTGGACTAATGCAATAAGCACAGTGGTTACTCGTTATCCTCGAGTCAACTAGCTTTCCATTGATATCCCTATGTCACCCAGGGGTCGCCGGTCCACTAGCGTACAAGATCTTATCTATGTAGAACAAGGTATCATGTCGTTTGGGCCCTTAATTGGACAACAAGCATTAGGAATCCCACAGATAGTCAAGCACATATATTATATTATTTAGAATCAATCACAAATATATGGAATATATGAAGGCACATCACATCTCACCAATCCCCTACATCTCCCACGCCCAAGGGAATTACTCACACATGAGAGAAGAACATATCATCGATAAATTGAATAAAGGGAATTTGTCTTGGTGTTACCATGGAGATCTACAATAAGAATAGAAAAATATCCAACACAATTCAAGATGGGAAGAAACAATCTCAAACCCTAGTATTGCAAGGTGGAGATCCCTCTCTCTCTCGCTCAAGTACAAGTAGTGGTTATGGGGTGTATTGGCTAGGAGGTTGAAGATCGTGGAGCAAGATGAAGAACGTCTTCTCCTTCTTCTCCAGATCCCTTCTTTCTCCCTTCTGGATGGTGCGGCGGCTGCTGTGTTCTGTTTTTGTCCCCTGTCCCTTCACGGAAGTTGTCCCTTTTGACAAGACAGAGGCGGCGGCAACTATATGGCAGGAACTATACGGCCATTCCCGCCTTATAGTTGGTCCTCACGCCATCTGTGATCTCCCCTCGCGTGCTTCCAAAGTGGGACTTGCTTGTTCTCTCCAGAATATTGTATTTCTCTAGTTAAATCCTTTTGTTGACGTTTAGTACCTAAAACACACATTAAAATTCAAGTTTTCTTTGCTACGGAAGTATTAGCGTTAGGTAAAGCTAGAAAACGATCAAATCCGGGAGAAAACCATCAATAAAAGCCATCAAAAATCTGTCGAATATCATAGCTATCACTTATAGCTAAGGTAGATGCCAAATGACTAGTCAATACGTGCAGATGTTTCCAAAAATACGCCAAACAAGCCCATGTTCCGGCTGATCAGCTACGAACATTTCCGATTACATGGTCATTTGCAGTCTAGGAGCTTGACATGGTAGGACCATTTAAACGGGATCAAAGTGGATACAGTCATCTTCTTGTGATGTTGGATAAATTCATGAAATGGATTGAGGCAAAACCCGTCACAAGTTGTGACGGAGCAACATCCAAAAAGTTTGTCGAGGACGTTATAATCTGATTCGGGTATCCTCACAGTATTATTACAAAAAACAGGAGTAACTTTTCCATGGGAGAACTAGTTGAATTTTGAAATGAACAAGGGATCCGACTTGATATTGCATCAGTCGCACATCCACAAGCCAACGGACATGTTAAAAGGGAAAATGGTTTAATTCTTCAAGGCCTACGACCAAGACTCGAAGCACCACTACGTCGTGTTGCAGGGGCTTGGGCGGACAAATTGTAGTCTCTGATATGGAGTTTACGAATTACTCCTATCAGGTCAATCAGATATACACCTTTCTTCTTGGTCAATGGTGCAGAAGCAGTTCTTCCAAATGATCTTATTCAAACTTCTCCCCGGGTCGTTGCGTATGTCAAAGAGGATGCCGAAGTCGCTCGACAAGATGACCTTGATATGCTCGAGGAAGTTCGTGTCGTTGCTGAGCAGAGATCTACAGCCTATCAGCAGAAGTTATGCAAGTATCATAGTCATAGAGTCAGAAACTAGTATTTTAGGAAGGGCGGTCTGGTTCTCTGGCTAGTGCCAAAAATATAGCACAAACTTGCCCCTATATGGGAAGGGCTGATGGCCCAAAATATATCGAGCTTGTTGGGGAACCCCAAGAGGAAGGTATGATGAGCACAATAGTAAGTTTTCCCTCAGTTATGAAACAAAGGTTATCGAACCAGTAGGAGCAAGGAAACACCTCCAAGGTGTTGTTTCCAACTTGGAATCCTGCACAACACAACCACAGAACTTTGCCCCAACTTACAGTGAGGTTGTCAATCTCACCGGTTTTGCTAAAAACAAAGGATTAAACGTATTGTGTGGAAGATAGTAATTGATTGCAAAAAAGTAAACAGAAAACAATAAATTGTTGTAGATTGATGATAAAAGAAAGGACCAGGGTCCATAGTTCACTAGTGGTGATTCTCCTTAAGATATATGACATGTTGGGTGAACAAATTACAGCGGGAAATTGAAAAACATCGAGAAAGCATACATGCATATATTAATCATCTTGACTCCTATGAGATTTGATTGGGCATTACAACATTATACATAGACCGTAATCCAACTGCATCTATGACTAATAATCCACCTTCAGGTTATCATTCGAACTCCCTCCAATATTAAGTTGCAAGGAACAAATAATTGCATTAAGCATTGCGTGTAAAGTAAACAATACGATTGTTCTATGAACAAAGGATTGATATTTTCTCGCTAGTAGCAATAGCACATCTAGTACCTTGGAGATTTATGTCACTTCCCCATATTACTAGAGGCATGAACCCACTATCGAGCATAAATACTCCCTCTTGGAGTTGCTAGCATCTACTCGGCCAAGATAGCTACTAACAACGGAGAGCATGCAAGATCACAAATAACAAAGACATGATAGAATCAATAATCAATCTGAAATAGCATCTCAATATCCATCGGATCCCCGCAAACACAACATGTAGGATTACAAATAGATGATCTTGATCATGAACGGAGCTCACAAGATCTCGACATGGTAGCACAAAGGAGAAGAACCACCCATCTAGCTACTACATGGACACGTAGTCCAAGGATGAACTACTCACGCATCACACCGGAGGCTTGCATGGTGATGAAGAAGGCCTCCAGGGTGAATTCTCCCCTCCGGCAGGGTGCCGGGAAGAGCTTCAGATCCCTCCCGATCTAGGGATGGAGATGACGGTGGCTACAGACTCTTTCGTGAAATTTTGATGGGGTACTTAGGTTTTCTGTATCGGAGGCATCTTATAGGTGATAGGGGAGGCCGAGGGGGTTCCCTAGGCGGCCACACCACCCCCTGGCGCGGGACAGGCCTGGCCACGCGGCCAGGTGGTGTGGCCGGCCTCTGGCCCCTCTCCGTCTCGTCTTCTGGCTTTGTGTCCCTCTCGGTGAAATATTGACTTTGGTTTTGTCCCGTCCAATTCTGAGGATATTCATTTTCTAACTTTCCTGGAACCAAAAACATCAGAAAAAAGGCAGCTGGCACTATGGCATCTTATTAATAGGTTAGTCCAAGAAAGTGTATAAAAATACTCCAAAGTGTGGAAAAAACATAAGAAAGTAGACATAAAACTAGCATGGAACATCAAAAATTATAGATACGTTGGCAATGTATCAAGGGCCCTTCATGGTTAGTCGATTATTGCACAATGGTTCTTACTACCTAACTGACATGAGGCCAAAAAAAGAAAGACATGCTACTAAGAAGAGAAAGAGAGCTGGAGGCAGTACAAATCTAGATGAAATAGATCGCCCATGGAATATTGCTCAACTACGTCCCTTTTATTCTTAAATTCTTTCTTATTAATCATATCTATGTACATGTTCAAAGTGAAATAAAGTATTGGTCTCCTCAATGTTTTTATGAGATGTTTTCATGTGCCATCTTATTTCCAAATGATCATGTTACAGTCGAAAATCCTAGAATACTTGAAAGTACTTTATGCTCATGTTTGTTCTGGTTAGATTTCTGATTCTAAAAATGCTACCCTCGGGTATAAGTCTAAATTTTCTTGTTTATACTTGGGTTTTTGTCTGATTGCTGGATGTGGGTATTTTCTGAGTAGTGAATTGTTGGTACTGGAAACCGGCTTTGGTTCCGGGTTTAAACTAGTTTAGCAATTGATCTCCATTGCTCGGCAAAGTTTCCATGCTGAAGGTTTGCCGGCTCACGAAAGGGACGAGGCGGAAAGCTAGGTAAACGATAAGTATAGACAAAACAAGTGCTTAAGTATTTTTCGAGCACCACAAACAAAGAGTGCTAAAGAGTAAATCATAAGTTCTTACAAACTAGCACATCAAAATAAAAATATTTTTTCATAATAACACATTGTTTTTTCTGGTGTAACTTTATGATGTACGTGAAGACGGAGGATTTGCCGGCTCACTGGAAACATCACCCATATCACCCCAATATCTTTCCGAGACGAGTATATCACACTCAGTCTGTTCATCGTCTTCGGAAACTTCAGCAACTTCTTCCCTGGGAGGAGGTGGCACTTCAACGGGTGTGAATAACGGATCATCGTAGATGGTCAGCTTGGCCATGCGACAGGCATATCCGGCACAAGCATCCCAAATCTATTTGATGTTATGTGGCTTGCTGTCTTCATCAACAGTCGAATAACCCTTGGTAACCTGCCATATTTCCATGCTTCCATGGTGGATCATTATCATTGTTAGGGCATTCTGTGCCGCTGTGCGTGCATACGACATGTTCCAATCATTGACAGGCTTGGGCATATCCTTCGCCTTATCTTGTACGTCAAAGGCTAGCATTGAGTTCAGGCCAGAGAGTTGGACGGATTCACTGATTTCCTCCAAGGACTGGTGGAAGTCATGGATTAGGTCTCCAATGGCAACAAGCTGGCTTGTACGAGACTGGGATGAAGAGGCATCAAGAATGTTGAGAGGACCTACAAAAAAGAAAACAAGGTCAACCATATATCTGAATAAACAAAGTCAGAAAAATAACAATTCAGTGACAGCAAACTTACCAAAGATAGTGTCATCTACTTTGGTCTTCTCCTCTCGAAGACTTCGGAGTTCATTCGGAAGAGCTTTGGTGGTATCTTTCTCTCTATCCAAATCATCTTCAAGTTCGAGATAATTTGGTCTTGCTTGGCTATTTTGAGATCACACTCTTCGGCAGCCATGTTGTTCGATTCAAGAACGTTGTTGATGCTACGCTCATGGTCTACCTTGAGTTTCTCCAGTTCAGCACGCAAGTCAGCATTCTCAGTTTCCAAGACCTTAAAATCTTCGGATTGTTCAATAAATTTGTAGCACTGCTTCACAAGATCTAGAGCAGTAGCAAGTGAAGTTGAATAAATATTCAGCTACAACTCAAAAATCAGACTATGAAAATGAAGTCAGAAATGCTTACCTTCAGCTTCATCTTTTGAAACTTTAAGCTGCACATTTTCAAGTCAGAGAGCTTTGATCTCTCTCTGCTTGTTGCAGATATTCTTCAACAATTCCTAGTTATAAGCATTAACTTTTTGTAAGTCAAAATGGTAACTAGAGTCAGAAGTCTACTAAGACTCGGGTTAATATTTTAACTAAGTTAAATATCAGCACGAGCTTGGGGGTTTATACTAGTTCATTCTTTAGCATCCTATAAAAGCATAAATCTGGATTCCTATCCAACTTCATGCTTGGGGGCTAGAGGATATGATATGAAATACCATAAAAAGAGTCGGATTATGACTTACATAATGTTTATGAGTTAATTTATTGAGGCTCATGTTCACCTCAGAAGAAACCTTCTCGGCGAGAGTCAGAGGAATCAATGGTGTTGGCGGAGCCACACCGGCCTTCAACTTCTCGTCATGAAGATGAACTTGGTCAAGAAGCTCGACGAGTTTGATGTACTCGGCTTCTTGCGCCTCCTCCTAGGATGTGATATTCCGGGTCTCTAGACAATGGAGAGCCAGCTTCTGGATCTCTTCTATGCTCTTCCGAGTAAGACCAAGTTTGACAATACCCAGATTCTGTAGAAGGTTTTCCGCAAAGGTCTCAGCTGAGGGATCATTACCCTTTGCAGGTTCACCCTTATCAAGTCCTGAGTAACTCATGGTGACGCCGGTCTATGAACCAAGGTTCGCTGGCTCTGAAGAATGAGCCGAAACATCTTCAACATGCGGAGAAGAAATACCCTCGAGTGCTGATGATGGCTTTGGGGTAGGATTCGGAGGCGGGGTAGCAAGCGAGGTCAGATTCAACTTCCGCTGGTGCAAAGTCTTCCACGGATTTCCTTTTGCCTTGCCGTTAGAGATTGTTTTAGCCCTAGATGGTAACAAAGTAAGATCGTTGCAATTTAGAGAGAATACGAATTAATATACAAAAACCTTGTGAAGAAGATTACCTCTTTACAACGGGCAGTTTCTAAGTGCCCACGAAAACATTCGGAGTTTTACGCTTCCGGGTAAGAGCCTCCGGCAAAAATTCAAGATCTTCATCCTCCTAAGGAACCGGATCCTAAGGCGGATATCCCTCGAGAGGAGAAAGCTCCGACTCGGGGAGGTTAGCAAGCTGAAACATAAATTATCTAAGTATTGCAACATAACAAAATATAGATGAGTAAATCAATGAGTGTGAAAGAATCAGTTGGAAAACTTGCTAGTGTCAAAAGGATTGTCAGGAGTGAACATGTCTAGAGAAATCCCTGGAATCTTCCAACCCGCTCCTTGATCAACCATTTGATTCGGGTCTCATATTCCTTATCTGGATGGGGAGTGGGCTGATCCTCAGGCTGCCTTTCTTTCTCTTGGTGACCGTATGCATAAGCCAGTCACCATGGTGCCGGAGAGGTTGAATCCGACATGCCAAACAACAATGGACTAGGTCGGATCCCTTCAGGCCCTTATGCTTCATCAAATATTCAATCCGCCTCTTGGCACAGATCAAATCTTCAGTAAGAGCCAGAGCATCTGCATCCCAAGACTCTTGGGGCACGGTAGCACTATCAACAAAAGCCAGAAAATCTTCTTGCTTGCTGGGATCTGTCTTATCCTTGGGATATAATAACATGGACGACAACCTCTTCACCGACTCACTAGCTATAACCTTGGGGTAGACTCGGTCTCTCCTAAGGGTCAGGCTCAGTGTCCTGGTAATGTAGGGACTACCGGTGGTGATGGAATTTCTTCGGGTACCAAAGTAGTACTGGAACAAAATAAGACTCGATTTTATTTTGAGATAACCCTCACACAGGGAAACGTAAGCACTAAGCTCTAGAATCTTGTTGGGGGGATGTTGTGCAGTTGAACTCCATAGTGATCTATGACTTCAGAGAAGATCTCTGACGGGGGAAAACTCCAACCTCGGTCCATATGGGTGCCGAAGTGGACCCTCTCACCGGTGTGGGGGTGGGGACGATCTCGTCGAAACCGCTCCATGATTCCTCGGTGCAGAGGAGGCCTTCCTTCTCGATGCCATGAAATTTCTCGTCGTCGAGCACGTAGGATATCTAGACCCCACGAAAGTTCTGTTCCTTCTCCGCCACATTGGTCGCTGCCGTCATCGCCGTCGTACTATAAGAAGATGCTTCAGCCATTTGGTCGAGGATGGTGACCTTTGGTGGGTGGCGCTATGGAGTTTGGGGGAAGGAAAAGGGGGCAGAGGCGTTGCGTCGCTTGGAGGAAGAAGATGACAGAGGCATTGGTGAGAAGAAAATGAGGAGATCTAGATCCCTTATGAACCTTGCCTGCGCCAAGATTCGTGTGAACAAATAGTAAATCGTGCCATGCATCACGAAAGGAACTGGTCAACTTCCTTGAGAATATTACGCCTCCTTGATCTCCGTGTGCACATTAAACAATGCCTCGGTTCCGCATGAAGCAGACTCACCAACAGTCACGCTGACAGGAATGTCTATCGATGCAAGACTTAACCTTGACTGATGTCAGGTTACATCGGAGACCAGTTTCTGGATTAGTTTGCAATCAAGCTGGAGAAAACCGTAATGAAGTACTCACGGGTACAACTCAATTTGAGACCCAGATCCTACTTTTTTTTGGAGTTTTAGGAACCCTTCAAGACTCTACAACCGAAGAAAAGATCAAGCTAGACGATGAAATCTGAGTTTGGATCTTGGAGGCTCCTAGGGGCTACTGTTAGGGATATACTTTTTGGGTATACCCATTGTGACTCACTAACTAGGGTGGCCCAGTTCGGGTTAGAGATTTGCTTCACGGGTGGCCCAGTCAGGGAGAGAAGACGGAGGTCCATCTAGCTACGGGAAGGCCCATAAGACTTACCGACTTAGGCATGTTTGGTTACTTATAGTCCAAGATGTACTTTGTAACCGACTATGTATCATAGCCGGATATGTTTCTCCTATAACCCTAGGCTGGATATCTATATAAGTCGTCCTAGGGACCATACTTTAGGGCACCCCACAATCTATAACCTCAACTCGCACATGCGAACCTCTCTTGTAATCTATACTTCCGGCTCTACCATATTACTGGAACCTCTCTTGCTAGCAGGAGTAGGATCTGTCCAAAGCCAGCGGATTCGAACCTGGGTAAAGCTTGTGTGCTTACCGTCGCCTCACACCCCCTTTCTCCACATGATTCTAGGACCCCCTCTCGGTGTACATGTCTTCAATCCAATGACAAAAACCTCTGCTCATGCCCACCCCATGAGTTAGTGGTATCCACCCCACAAAATCAGTGGTGTAATTAGCCCTTCATAGTCTTACCCACCAGGTTGGATATCCATGGATACCCGAATCTGTGGATAAAACTATCACCCTTAGACGTCTAATATATGCCTCCATATATATAGGGCGACATTACAATGCGCCAGCCTCCCCGGTCATCTATCACGATACTAATATGTGAATGTATCGTGTCTACCATTAAACATACGTGGCTACTTCCTAAAAATGTGTCGTGAATGCTTATCCTCCGGGTAAAAGCTTTTGAAATATTTTTGTCTTGTGTCGTGTGAGTATTTTTTAGTGTTATGTTTTTTATTAGAATTTGCTAAACAATATTAAAAACCCATAGAAAGTAGCCGTTGGGATCTCGGTTGGGAAGAGACGTGCCCTAAAGGTAAACACCCATTATGGCGATCCTCAAAGAACTGACCAGGCATTGTTGTCGGACCTCTTTTGTGAAGGGGTTCGTAGCGGAAAACACATTTCCCCCTAACTAGAACACACCATAAGTCCAACATCTATCTACTAGTTAATGCAGTAACGATATGGAGTCATGATTAAATACCTCTTGTAGATCGCAACGTGGTTAACATTCCAAGGGGAACATGGATGAAGTAGTCGTACTCTCCCAACCTCAAGGTCATGAAGCTCCTTGCTCGTCTCCTCCTAGTCCTTGCACAACAGCCCAGCGCCACAAGTGGCAGCGCTATCCGAGTTATCGCACACATACGGTGTCCGACGATGAATCATGTTCTCCTTGATCTAGACGAGATGCGGAAGTAGACCCTCTAGAACCAGGATCCAGCAGTGTGACGGCGTGCCGGTGGTGTCGAATCTCTTGTGCACAGTTCTTCGTGGAACCACACTCGCATGACTCAACTAAGAAAAAGGGGAAATTCTCTATGGAAAATAACCTTAGCAAACCCCCTTTTTCAGTGTCTTTTTCCCCTCAATATAGACCTCTTTATATAGGGGAAAAGGGGTACTCCCTTCCATAAAGTCCCCATGTGGGACTAAAGGAAAAAAGCAAAGGAGGAGGCAGTTGGCTGGGCTAACCGGCATTCAGGTGGGACCTGGCTCGCGCCATGGCTAGGTGAGGCGATCGCTTGGGTGGGCTGACCAGCCTCCCACGCCCTCTCACGCGGCCTATCCAGCAAGGCGGCGACAACAAGGCGATGGTTGGGTGGGCCGCCCCCAGTGAGCACCGACCTAGTGAGGCAGTCGCTCGGCGGAGCCGTGGGGTCAGCTGGGTGTGCTGCTCGCGGCCTGCCAGTGAGCCTGCCCGCGCCCGCCCGCTCGCACCATAATTGGGCCACGACTATGGCTTGTAGCGGCGGTAACCAGTGCCCCGCGTGCACGTGTTGACCTACCTGTGTGGGCCCCTGGTGGGCCTAGATCGGCCGGTTGCGGTGGATGTGTACTGCCTAGTTGTGTGGCTTCCTCCTGGGTTGTTTCCCTCTAGGGATTCGGCCAAAGTAGGGAGTTGCCCCAAAAATAATAATTTAAATATTTATTTAATATACATTAATTTAGAATTAATATGTATAATTGCATATTATAAATTGCCTATTTATCCGAAACACCTTTCAGTCTTTTCCTTTCTCCAAACATCTTCGGATCCTCTTCAGAACTATATCGATAATATTTTCTCGAAACTATTCTGATCTCTCTTTCTCATCGGTGGTTCCTTCCTTCCATAGCGATCTTAGAATATCGTTAGACCCTTAAGTGTGTTTCCCTATGGTTCAGGAACGTCACAGACATGATCGAAATCTCTTTTCGATCAATGATCAATAGTGGGACCGGGATGTCCATAATGACCCCCGTGCCATGAAACTATTTCGTGTTTGAACCATAAACTCAGTGTCCTATACCTTTGTCTCTTCGATACATGACTTATCTAGGATTTGATCTTTAACATCAACATATTAATCTCGTTACTAACAAATAAACTTAACTCGTTATCGTGATATTGTATCCCCATGACCAAGTCATACACTGTAGCTTATTGGATACAATCTCATCGAGTGGGACCAGTGTATCTTCCCGTCACGCAGGTGAACAAATCCCTATCTTGATACACATGCCTCAAATGTTCATTTCGAACACCCAATACATATGCCAGTCCTATTGGCTGGACACCAAAGTTTTCCCTCCTTTTTTTCCTCCATACCTCCATTTCCCCTCCTCACACCATTCCTCCCTCCCCTCCCCATCGGACCAGATCCAACACGCGACGCTGCCACCATGTTGCCGAAGAAGTACCAAGCTCCCTGCGCCTCCGGGAAGAAGGGGAAGGCCGACAAGGAGCGGTCGAAGGGGATGTCAAACACGGAGTGGGATTTTCACATCTAGCGCTGATAGGTGGAGAACACAAGACACCGACTGAGGGAGAAGAACTCGAGGCTGCACAGGGCAGTGGAGGTTTAGGCAGTGGCATTGCAGGTAGTAGCGGTGCAGGTAGAGGTGGTGAATGCAGTGGCGGCGCAGAGGGCCGCGTCCATGGCTAGGATGGTAGCGCTGACTTATAGCTAGCGCTAGCCAGCACATCCCGGTAGCCAAAGCAGCATCTCTTCCCTGTCACCATCCAGCGTATCACCGTCCGCCCAATGATGTTCCACGAAAGCCAGGGGAACACGGTGTCGCATCTCTTGCGCTTCACGCCGGGCTACACCGACTTCGACCCGCTTGGTGGTTTCGACCCCAACTCCTTCACCACGAACTGCTCATTGTCCCACCGTCACCATTCCTTTAACGATAATGTGCCCCCACCATGTGCTAATTTTCAACCAGTTCGCCGCAGGAAGCAGCAGCCAGAGCGTCCCGTCCTATTCGGCGGAACACCGAACAATGACTCCATCATGGCCGACATCATCAACAGCGGCTCAGGCAACGCCTACATGCAAGAAGAATCCAATGCCTACACCGATGAAGATGACAACGGCGACAACATTGGGAAGATGAGGCCTGGGCCTATGTCAAGAGCAAGGAAGAGGTGGTGGAGGTACTGGTGACCATCATTGCCGACCCGAAAGGGAAGAAAAAGGCAGTGGCCATGGAGAAAAAGAAGAAAGGAGGTGGTGGCCATGGATCCAAGTGGATTTTGAGGGAGGACGAGTGACTCGCCGAAGCATGGAAAAGGTCAGCATTGACTCCTTCACCGATGCCAAACAAACTCAGGCCATGATCCAACATGCTTGTAACAAGTGGCATGACATCGTGGAGGAAGTACACCGAGTCCATGTTAGCGGCACCAACTTCGATGATCAAGTAAGCGACCGAAACTAGCCGATCGCTGTTTGAAATTGTATCCCTTGTTGCTATCATACATTGCACGCCATGATCACCACCTACTGAGAGGACAATAGCGACATCGAGTTCAAGTTCATCCATGTCTTTGCACAGATCGAGGGGTGCGACAAGTGGATGGAGACGTAGACCATCCTTACCAAGGACAAGTCTATAGCCTACGACCTCGGCGCAGCACTGTCCACGGCCTCGGAAGGCCGTCCCATTGGCCACAAGAAAGTCAAGGCCATGAGGGACGCATCGCCGGCCATCGAGAAGCTGTACTTATCCATCATGGCGTGCATGGCCGCCGCCACCGCACATGTCGCCAAGAGGGCAGAGGAGGTCACCAGGATGGAAGAGGTCACTGCAGCAAGGTGGGTGTCGGTCATCGAGAGGCAAGACATCAAGTTTGGCCTCATCAAGGCCAACGGGCGGCGAAGAAGCGGAGAGAGCACTTGGTGATCTTGATGGTCGACACGAGGGACATGGACGATGAGGTGAAGGCATGGTTTATTGATCAGTACGCCTTTATCATGTCCAAGAGCTGGGTGATACCGACCGCCAACCAAGACATCACCCCGACTTCGACCACTACGACCCCGACCATGATCGACACCCAGAAAGCATCCCCACTCCGGCAACTGCGACCCAAACCCCGATCAGCACCCCATGCCAGCACCATTGTTCCACCGTCGGCTGCCCCGAAGGTGCCTCCTACCATGGTGGATGATCTTTCCATTTGATTTCTGCTGGCATGTTTATTTTGATCGCTAGACTTGCATTGCGGTGACTTGCGGCGATTTATTCGTCGATACTATGATGTATCCGGTGGCGGCAAAACTTTGTTTGCTTAATTTCCGGCAACTTTGAATGTCTGAATTTATCATATTGTTTGGGGACGATGTTGGGGAGGGGGAGGAGAAGGGGACGAGGCTGGAAACTGGTGACCCCGATAGGAGGTACCTACGCTGGCACCCCTCGTAGGACCAACCGTCGGACGCCAGGGTGGGGGCGAGTGGGATGCTCTAAGGGAATCTCCACCGGGTCGACCCAACCCATCCGAGTGTGTTCGAACATGTCCACACGGACATGTGGGGCGTGCACGACCTCCCAGCGGCACGACTCATCCGGATCGACGTGTCCAGCTCGACCCATCCGCGCACCTAATTTGCGTGACTGATGCGTCAGCCCGGACAACGCAAGCACCGCACGGGTGTCTGCTTGTCGGTCGCTCGGGGCCCATACGTAAGTGAAACATTAGTAATTAAACTAGCTTTTCATTAGATTAGGCCCTGCCGATTACAAAAAGGCTCATTTGAACAAACTAAAAATAAGAACTACTGCTACTAATGATGGAGGAGGCCGTCCCTATGGCTATTTACCACCGTTGCTGTAGCCACCGCAGGCGTGGCCATCGCTGCTGCTGGCACCGTCGATCGCCACTGAAGGAAATATACCATGAGAGGCGATAATAAAGTTGTTATTATGTATTCCTTATATATGATAGATGTTTATTTTGCATGCTATAATTGTATTGATCAGAAACGTCAATACATGTGCGTTTAATAAACAAAAAGGGTTCCTAGTTATGCCTCTCTTATAGACTAGCTTGTTGATTAACAAGATGATCAAGGTTTCCTGATCATGGACATTGGATGTTGTTAATAACAAGGTCACAGCATTTGTGAAATGATGTGATGAACATTCATCCGAAGTATAGCATTACGATCAAGTCATTATGTTTACATTGCTATAACATCATACGAAGTAATCTTTATCCTTAGACCATGAGATCATGTTAATTGCTAACACCGGAAGAGTATCTTGATGACATCAAATGTCACACCGTAACTAGGTGACTATAAAGATGGGTTCAGTGCTACGAAGGTGTTATGTTGAGGCTCATGGATCAAGAGTGGAATTTGTCAATCCCGATGATGGATAGATATACTCTGGGCCCTCTCGGTGATATCACATTAAGGTAGCTTGCAAGCAAGTGATGTGATCACTAGAATGTGATATCACGGGAACAAGAAAAGATTGCATGTCGGTAACAAGATCAAACTAGGTATTTGGATACCGATGATCGAATCTCGGACATGTATTATATCAAGAGACAAAGGGATTAAATTACAAGCGTTAAAGGTTCTCACGATCACAGAAGTCATCGTTGAATATGCAGGAGTCAGTATGGACCTCCAGGTCCCGCTTCTGATTATTGATCTTAGAGTCGTCTCAATCATGTTTGCATTATTCGCGAACCGTAGGGTGACACACTTAAGAGTTACCAGACACCATTTTGGAGCACATATGTTTCAGACGAAAGAATTGCAAAGCGCAGGAATTGTTTCGATAGAAACCGGAAATTGTTTCGGGTGAAATTGCAGAAAGTGGTTCTCCATGTGACATTGAAATATTGCAAAGGGTTATATGTGAATGTTTGTTAATTAAAGTAATTAACAAAATTCTGAATAAATTTAATAACAGAGTTTCAGTAAATGAGAGAGCATTAAACTTAGAGAATTTTAATGCATTTAAAGTAGGGACTTTAAAGGGGAATGTAAAGAGGCATTTTAATGTGGAGGGGTTACCACCACATGAATGGGGGAGGTGAGGGGTCACCCCCCATGCGCCGGCCATGAGGAAGGGGGTACCCCCCTCCTCCTATAAAAGGCCCCCCTCTTCCTCCTTCTTCCACACACCTCCTTATGAAGGATCTCTCTCCCCCTCTAGAATTATTCCCCCATGGTCTCGGATTAGCGAGATACATGTTCCCGGTGGCATTTCGTCTAGAAGGAGTTGCTGCTTCTACTGGAGTGAGGAGGTGTAGGTTGTCCGGTGGCTTGAACGTGTGTGCGAGTGCGGATGCGCTGCTGAGTTGCGGCGCTCGGACTTCCTCATGATCTTGAGATCGGCAAGTGTACGACTACATCAACCACGAGTTCCTACTCGTTAACAAAACTCGTTGTCTTCGAGGGTAAGTTCACGTTGGATGTATGTCCACCCGTTGCTATGTACCTAGTAGATAGATCTTGGCGTGTAGTTCTCATTGTAGGAAATTTTTTGTTTTCTATGCTGCGGACCCAACAGTGGTATCAGAGCCTGATCTATGCGTAGGTGCTTTGCACGGGTAGTACACATATGTTTATATGTGGGCGATGATGATCATGTTATTGCATATTCTTTGTATTTTGGATATTGGTGGCATAGTGGGATGAAGCGGCCCGGACCAACCTTATATGTCATCGTATATGAGACCGGTTCCACGACTGACATGCAACTAGTTTTGCATAAGTGGCTGGCGGGTGTCTGTCTCTCCTACTATTGTCAATATCTGATTTACAACGAGTTGCTAATAACTTGGTTATCCTCGTTGTGGTTCATGTTCGTAGGTAAGAACGGTTCTATCTCTGAAAGTCCTAAGCCACGTAAAACTTGCAATTGATAAATTAGAGGCGTCTAGTTTAGATCATTGCAGGGCTAGTGTATTGATATGGTATTGTTGTAAGTAGATGTATGATAGATACTCTTACAACACATTCAACGTGTAAGTTCCATAGACCTTGGCCTTACACACAAAGGAATGATACAGATCATACCACGATGCAAATGATAGAGATCAAATGCATGGACCATATCATCTCACTTTACACATTACATGTTAGCATCTTATACTGCTAGTTTTGGCGCTTTCTGTAGCATTGTAAGATGATCCCTCATTTAGATATCAAGATTAAAATGTGTTCTTACTTGAGTATGCACCGTTCTATGGATCGTGTTTCGAGAGATCACGTGATGATCGGGTGTACTCGAATCTACGCTTTCATAGGAACGGGTGTAAGACAATTTTACACACGCGAATACTAAGGTTCTTACTTGGCGAGCCTAGAATGTATAGACATGGCCTCAGAACACGGACCGAAAGGTTAAGCATGAGTCATATAGTTGATATTATGCCCATATAGATGCTCGCCTTTGAAGCTACATCAACTCACGTGATGATCGGACTTGGTGTAGTGGATTTGGTTCATGTAATCACCAAAAGGACACGAGGGATGTCGTTTTTGAGTGGGAGTTCATTAGTAATTTGGATTATATGAACTCACTGTATCATAAACTTAGTCTAAATAAACTTTACAAATTGTGTTGTAGATGGCACACCTGCTTTTAATTTCAATGTGTTCATGGAGAAAGAGAAACTTGCTGCGAATGGTAGCAACTTCACCAACTGGGCTATGAAATTGAGGATTATCCTCACTGCTGCACAAAAGCAATATGTGTTAGATGCACCGCTAGGCCCCCCACCAGGTCCTGATGCCCCTGACGAGGAAAAGAATGTCTATGTGACTCGTCAGGAGGACCACAACTTAGTTCATTGCGGCATACTGTATGGGCTAGAGCCAGAACTTCGAAAGTGTTTCGAAAATGGCAATGCTTTTGATACCATGGGAGAATTGAAAATGATTTTTGATACCCATGCTGCCGTAGATAGTTATAATGCCACTGAAAAGTTCTTTAGCTGCATGATGGAGGAGAACAACTCCGTTAGTGAGCATGTACTCAAAATGTCCGGGTACGCCGATAAGCTTGTGTCCTTGGGAATAACGATTCCCATTGACTTAGGCATACATTGTGTTCTCCAATCTCTTCCACCAAGCTACAAGAGCTTCGTGATGAACTATAATATGAAGGGCATGAAGAAGTCTCTTCCCGAGCTTCTGTCAATGCTTAAGACTGCAGAAGTGGAGATTAGGAAAGAACATCAAGTGTTGATGATCAATAGGACCACCGGTTTCAAGAAGTACAAGAAAGGCAAGCACAAGGGAAAGAAGGGTGGAAAATCTGTTGCCACACCTGAAAAGAAACCCCAAGCTGGTCCTAAGTCTAAAACCGAGTGTTACTATTGCAAGGGGACTGGCCATTAGAAGCACAATTGCCCCAAGTATTTGGCGGACAAGAAGTCCGACAAGGCAAACAAAGGTATATATGATATACATGTTATTGATGTGTACTTGACTAGTACTCGCAGTAGCACCTGGGTATTTGATACGGGATCGGTTGCTAATATATGTAACTCGGTTCAGGGGCTATGGAACAAGCGACAACTAGCAAGGGATGAGGTCATGATGCGGGTCGGCAATGGATCAAAAGTTGATGTGATCGCCGTCGGGACGCTACCTCTTCATATGCCATCGGGATTAGTTATAAACCGAAATAATTGTTATTTGGTGCCTGCACTGAGCATGAACATTGTATCCGGATCGTGTTTGATGCAAAGTGGTTATTCCTTTAAATTTGAAAACAATGGTTGTTCGATTTATAAGAATGATATCTTTTATGGTCATGCACCTGTGTTGAATGGTTTATTTCTGTTGGATCTCGATAGTAATATTACGCATATTCATAATGTTAATGCTAAAAAGATTAAACTTGATAATGATATATCTACATATATGTGGCACTGCCGTCTAGGTCATATTGGTGTCAAACGCATGAAGAAACTCCATTCTGATGGACTTTTGGAATCACTTGATTTTGAATCATTAGATACATGTGAGCCATGCCTTATAGGGAAGATGACTAGAACACCGTTTTCCGGTTCAATGGAACAGGCGACAGATTTATTGGAAATCATACATACTGATGTATGGGGACCAATGAGTGCGTCGGCGCGAGGTGGATATTGTTATTTTGTTACTTTCATGGATGATTTGAGTAGATACGGGTATATCTATTTGATGAAACACAAGTCTGAAACTTTTGAAAAGTTCAAGGAATTTCAGAATGAAGTGGAAAATCATCGTAATAGAAAGATCAAATTTCTTCGGTCTGACCGTGGAGGTGAGTATTTAAGTTACGAGTTTAGCACACACATGAAAGAGTGTGGAATATTTTCACAACTCACGCCTGCCGGAACACCACAACGTAATGGTGTGTCAGAACGTCGTAATCGTACTTTATTGGATATGGTTCGATCTATGATGTCTCTGACTGACTTGCCACTGTTATTTTGGGGTTATGCACTGGAAACAGCTGCATTCACTTTAAATTAGGCACCATCTAAATCCGTTGAAACGACACCGTATGAATTATGGTTTGGAAACAAACCTAAGTTGTTATTTCTTAAAGTTTGGGGATGCGATGTTTATGTGAAGAAACTTCAACCAGATAAACTCGAACCCAAAGCGGAAAAATGCGTCTTCATAGGATACCCTAAGGAAACGATTGGGTATACCTTCTATCACAGATCCGAGGGCAAGGTTTTTGTTGCCAAGAATGGATCCTTTCTTGAGAAGGAGTTTCTCGTGAAAGGTGTGAGTAGTCGGAAGGTAGAATTCGAAGAGGTTATTGAACCTTCTCTTCATGAAATGGCTAGTAGCGCAACACCGGAAACTGTTTCGGAGTTGACTTCACCTAATGAAGAGAGAGCTAATGATATTGATCATGAAACTCCGAAAGAGGACACTACCGAACCTCGCAGGTCAAGTAGGACATGTGCAACTCCTAAACTGTATGGTAATCCTGTTGTGAATTTCATGGATGATGAAATGGATGACCCTGCGACGTATGAAGAAGTGATGATGAGCCTAGATTCCAAAAAATGGCTAGAAGCCATGAAATCTGAGATGGAATCCATGTATGAGAACCAAGTTTGGACCTTGGTGGACTTACCTCACGATCGAAAGGCTGTTGAGAATAAATGGATTTTCAAAAGAAAAACTAATGCTGATGGTAATGTGACCATCTATAAGGCTCGACTTGTCGCAAAGGGGTTTCGACAAATTCAAGGAGTTGACTACGATGAGACATTCTCTCCCGTAGCGATGCTTAAGTCGGTTAGGATTATGTTAGCAATTGCTGCATATTTCGATTATGAAATATGGCAGATGGATGTCAAAACTGCGTTCCTCAATGGTAATATTGAAGAAGAGTTGTATATGATACAACCTAAGGGTTTTGTCGATCCTAAGTATGCTAATAAGGTATGCAAACTTCAGCGATCCATCTATGGACTGAAGCAAGCATCCCGGAGTTGAATCTCCGCTTTGATGAGGTGATCAAAGAGTTTGGATTTGTCCAAACTTATGGAGAGGCTTGTATTTACAAGAAAGTGAGTGGGAGCAATGTGGCATTTCTGATATTATATGTCGATGACATATTATTGATTGGAAATGATATAGATCTTTTAAACAGTGTTAAAAGTTATCTAAACGGCAAATTTTCAATGAAAGACCTTGGTGAAGCGTCATATATATTAGGCATTAAAATCTATAGAGATAGATCAAGGCGCCTAATTGGTCCATCACAGAGTACATACCTTGATAAGATATTAAAGAAGTTTAATATGGACAGAAGTAAGAAGGGGTTCTTACCTATGTTGCAAGGCAAGACATTGAGTAAGACTCAAAGTCCGGCTACGGCGGAAGAATGAGAGATAATGGATAAGATCCCATATGCCTCGGCCATAGGCTCTATAATGTATGCCATGCTATGTACAAGACCGGATGTGGCACATGCTATTAGTTTGACTAGTAGCTACCAATCTGATCCAAGTTCAGAACACTGGATAGTTGTCAAGAACATCCTCAAGTACTTGAGAAGAACTAGGGACATGTTTCTTATATACGGAGGTGAAGAAGAGCTAGTCGCTAAGTGTTATATCGATGCTAGCTTTGACACCGATCCGGATGACTCTAAGTCTCAATCCGGATACGTATTTCTCTTAAACGGAGCAACAGTTAGTTGGAGGAGTTCCAAACAACCTATGGTGGCTGGATCAACGACGGAGGCGGAATAAGTTGCTGCTTCAGAAGCGGCGCAGGAAGCGGTTTGGATGAAAGAGTTCATTACAGAACTAGGTGTGGTTCCTAGTGCATTGGACCCGATGGTGATCTATTGTGACAACAATGGAGCCATAGCCAATGCCAAGGAACCGAGATCTCACAAGAATTCCAAGCATATTAAACGCCGGTTTCACTCCATCCACGAGCATGTCAAGGATGAAGATATAAAGATTTGTAAAGTACACACGTACCCAAATGTAGCGGATCCGTTGACTAAAGCTCTCCCTAGGGCAAAACATGATCAACACCAGAACTCCATGGGTGTTAGATTTATCACTATGTGAACTAGATTATTGTCTCTAGTGCAAGTGGGAGACTGAAGGAAATATGCCCTGAGAGGCAATAATAAAGTTGTTATTATGTATTCCTTATATATGATAGATGTTTATTTTGCATGCTATAATTGTATTGATCGGAAACGTCAATACATGTGTGTTTAATAAACAAATAGGGTTCCTAGTTATGCCTCTCTTATAGACTAGCTTGTTGATTAACAAGATGATCAAGGTTTCCTAATCATGGACATTGGATGTTGTTAATAACAAGGTCATAGCATTTGTGAAATGATGTGATGAACATTCATCCGAAGTATAACATTACGATCAATTCATTATGTTTACATTGCTATAACATCATACGAAGTAATCTTTATCCTTAGACCATGAGATCATGTTAATTGCTAACACCGGAAGAGTATCTTGATAACATCAAAAGTCACGCTGTAACTGGGTGACTATAAAGATGGGTTCAGTGCTACGAAGGTGTTATGTTGAGGCTCATGGATCAAGAGTGGAATTTGCCAATCCCGATGACGGATATATATACTCTAGGCCCTCTCGGTGATATCACATTAAGGTAGGTTGTAAGCAAGTGATGTGATCACTAGAATGTTATATCACGGGAACGAGAAAAGAGTGCATGTCGGTAACAAGATCAAACTAGGTATTTGGATACCGATGATCGAATCTCGGACATGTATTATATCAAGAGACAAAGGGATTAGATTACAAGCGTTAAAGGTTCTCACGATCACAGAAGTCATCATTGAATATGCAGGAGTCAGTATGGACCTCCAGGTCCCGCTTCTGATTATTGATCTGAGAGGCGTCTCAATCATGTCTACATTATTCGTGAACCGTAGGGTGACACACTTACGAGTTACCAGACACCATTTTGGAGCACATATGTTTCAGACGAAAGAATTGCAAAGCGCAGGAATTGTTTCGATAGAAACTGGAAATTGTTTCGGGTGAAATTGCAGAAAGTGGTTCTGCATGTGATATTGAAATATTGCAAGGGGTTATATGTGAATGTTTGTTAATTAAATTAATTAACAAAATTCTGAATAAATTTAATAAAAGAGTTTTATTAAATGAGAGAGCATTGAACTTAGAGAATTTTAATGCATTTAAAGTAGGGACTTTAAAAGGGAATGTGAAGAGGCATTTTAATGTGGAGGGGTTACCACCACATGAATGGGGGAGGTGAGGGGTCACCCCCCCCCATGTGCCGGCCATGGGGAAGGGGGTACCCCCTCCTCCAATAAAAGGCCCCCCTCTTCCTCCTTCTTCCACACACCTCCTTATGAAGGATCTCTCTCCCCCTCTAGAATTATTCCCCCTGGTCTCGGATTAGCGAGATACATGTTCCCGGTGGCATTTTGTCTGGAAGGAGTTGCTGCTTCTGTTGGAGCGAGGAGGTGGAGGTTGTCCGGTGGCTGGAATGTGTGTGCGAGTGCGGATGCGCTGCTGAGTTGCGGCGCTCGGACTTCCTCAAGATCTTGAGATCGGCAAGTGTACGACTACATCAACCACGAGTCCCTACTTGTTAAAAAAACTCAATGTCTTCGAGGGTAAGTTCTCATTGGATGTATGTCCACCCATTGCTATGTAACTAGTAGATAGATCTTGGCGTGTAGTTCTCATCATAGGAAATTTTTTTGTTTTCTATGCTGCGGCCCCAACAGCCACCATAGCCGATCAGACGGCCTTCTGCTGGAGGCGACCGTGGTAACGCTCCCTCGCTCGGCCACGAGCCTTCTTCTGGTCGGCCGCCCTCGCGCGGTCTGCTGTTGCCCGGTTGGCCAGGGTCTTCTCCATCTCGGCCGCCCAGCGGTCCCTCGCCTCCTGGTCCTCCACCTCTGCCGCCATGGCCGCCCTCGCTGCCAAGGGAGTCACCATCACCGGAGCTTCGCTCGGCCCAAGGCCGAGGGCCTCCACGATCTACAGGGGGGCGACGATCACCTTCTACCCTACTCCCTCCTCTGCCACCACCTGATCCACCTCCCCCTCCTCGTCATCATCCTCCACCTCAGTCTCGTCCTCGTTGATGAGAGCCCACGCACTCGCCACCTCGGCGGCCGTAGACACTCGCAGCTGCTCCACCTTCATTTCGGCGGAGCGCTCCGCCACTTCTACCGCACTGCGCATGATAGCGGCATGGCAAAGCTCACGGACGGCCACCTTGATGGCCTCCTTGGCCACCACCTCCAGCCTGACCATGGTTGCCTCGTGGCGGATCTCGCGGACTGCTGCGGCCTCCTTGGTCACCGCCTCTATTGCCTCCTTGGTGGTGACATGGTGAACCTCACGCACTGCCCATTGGGCCGCCACCTGTGCAGCCGCCTCCAACACCTGCTCTAGCGCTGCCTCGGCCACATGGCCTTCCTCCTCGAAGGCCACCACCTCCGCCTCGGCCATGCGTTGGGATAACAACATGGCTTGGAGGTCAACAACGTCGATGTCGACCTCCTAGAAGAAGGTGCAACACAACTCCCTGATCTTGGTTCAGTTAGCGATCTTGTAGCGAGGCATGGCTGTGGTAGGCGCTTTTTTCAGCGGTGGTTGTTGTTTTCTCGGGATCATTGTCTTAGCCACGCCAGGCGGCCATCTTTTATAGACCGCGGCGAAGGCGAGAAACGGACGGGGAGGCACGCGTGGGAGGAAAGGCACTGCACGGGAAACAGAAAGCTACAATGGCGGGAAAAGCCAACCGCGCGAGAAGCCACCAATGCTGATAGCCGACGTCGCGTGTCCATTAACGTCCCATAGCCGAGGGTGTCAAGCGGTGACAGCTTGGGAGACGGATATTTAGGTCGGGCCACTAGGCGTGGCTGGTCGGACAGGCCGGACCGGGGCCCATAGCGACCCTGGCCCTCGCATGTTTGGGTCGGTCCGGTGGAGGGCATCTCCGCCGGGCCAACCCAAACGCGTGACCGAAACCATTCGTTTCTATCTGTATGGGTCGGCCAACTGTCACTTTGGGGCCGCGGTCTGGCCTGTCCGGACGACCGCGCCCAACGGCGCAACCCAAATGTCCGCCTGACCACGTTGGTTTTTTAAAATTCAAACTGGCATGATTCGCACGTAAAATAAACTAGCAAAGTTCATTCATAATTAAAAAAATATTACATTCAAAAATATATAAAAAAGAAGAAAAACTGGCCCCGGCCCTAGCCCTAGCTACCGACGATCTTATCCTCCTACCACCGTGTCCATTTATGGATCGAGGTCAATGTACTTCGGCGACATCTAGAGGTTTGGCGGCGACAGACCTAGAGCCGGCGCCGGTGCAGGATGATGGCTCAAGATATGTAGAGCTCGTTGGGAACCCAAGAAGAAGGTATGATGAGCACAACAGCAAGTTTCCCTTAGTTATGAAACCAAGGTTATCGAACTAGTAGGAGTAAGTAAACAACTCCAAGGTGTTGCTAGCAACTTGGAATCCTGCACAACACAACCACATAATTTTTCCCCAACTTATAGTGAGGTTGTCAATCTCACTGGTTTTGCTGAAAACAAAGGATTAAACGTATAGTGTAGAAGATAGTAAATGCTTGCAGAAAGTAAACAGTAAACGGTAAACAGTGGATGGTATATTAATGGTAAAGGAATGGATTGGGGTCCACAGTTCACTAGAGGTGTTTCTCCTTAAGATAAATACCATGTTGGGTGAACAAATTACAGCGGGGGAATTGACAGGTTGAGAAAGCATAACAATGCATATACTAGACATCTTGACTCCTACGAGATTTGATTGGGCATTACAACATAATACATAGAACGTAATCCAACTTCATCTATGACTAATAATCCACCTTCAGGTTATCATCTAAACCCCTTCTAGTATTAAGTTGCAAGCAACACATAATTGCATTAAGCAAAGTGTGTAAAGTAAACAATACAATTGCGCCATGGACAAAGGATTGTTGTTTTCTCCCTAGTAGCAACAGAACATCTACAACCTTAGAGATTTCTGTCACTTCCCCAGATTACAAGCGGCATGAACCTACTATCGA
The DNA here is from genome assembly GCA_910589775.1 of Avena eriantha. NCBI lineage: Eukaryota > Viridiplantae > Streptophyta > Magnoliopsida > Poales > Poaceae > Avena > Avena eriantha. The sequence goes on from OU342744.1 coordinate 151,026,243, forward strand.
GCATAAATACTCCCTCTTGGAGTTACAAGCACCTACTTGGCCAAAATAGCTACTAGAAACGGAGAGCATGCAAGATCACAAATAACATAGACATGATAGAATCAATAATCAATCTGACTAGGGTGCCGGGAAGAGCTTCGGATCCCCCCGGCCTAGGGATGGAGATGGCGGCGGCTACACACTCTTTCGTGGATTTTTGATCGGGTGATCAGGGTTTCTACATCGAGGTACTTTTATAGGCGAAGGGTCAAGGTCGGTGGGCGCTCGAGGGGCCCACACCACGGGGTGGCGCGCCCTAGGGGGGTGGCCGCGCCATCCCTAGGTGTGGCCACCTCGTGGCCCCACTTCGGCTGCCCTTCAGACTCCGTGTTCCTTCTGGTAAAATATTGACTTTGGCTTTTGTCCCATCCAATTCCAAGAATATTTCCTTGCTAGCTTTTCTAAAACCAAAAATAGCAGAAAACAGGCAACTTGCAGTACGACATCTTGTTAATAGGTTAGTTCCAGAAAATGTATAAAAATACCTCAAAGTGTAAACAAAACATAAGAAAGTTGATACAAAACAAGCATGGAGCATCAAAAATTATAGATATGTTTATGACATATCAAGCATCCCCAAGCTTAACTCCTGCTCGTCCTCAAGTAGGAAAGTGATAAAAAGAATAATTCTTGAGGTGACATGCACCATCAGAATCTTGATCAAGGTATTTGAAAATCATTGATAGCTGGGATCAAAGTACTCTAAACATAAGCATGAAAGATAGAGTTCTAACAATAAGACATAGCAACTATGTTGTAACATGAAAAGGTACAAACAAAAGATCATGAATAACAATGCATTGAAAGATGTTTGTTTGTTTCACATACATAAAACATAATAAGAGTGGTAATCAGCTTGTCCCTCATGGTATAGCAAAACATAAATGCATAGGACACCTTCAAAGTTCATAAGGGTGACTAGATACAAATAATTTAAGAACAAGTAATATAAAAGTTATGAATCAATCAACAAGTTTTGGGACAATGCACATTAAACTAAGAATGACCACTATGCTCTCTCAATGGGTGCATAAAGATAGAAGATGGAGACTCAACATAAAAGTAAAAAAATAAAGGCCCTTCACAGAGGGAAGGAGGGATTTCAAGTTTCATAAAGAGCTTCCAAAAATTATGGTACTTATTAGCTTTCAGCTCTCATTGCCCCTATCATAAGCATGTTGAGGTGATTAAGGTTAAAGTGACACAAATATGAGGATATGCTTGACAAATTATAAGTTGAAAATCTCATGCCCCTTGCTTACGAGTACCAAACCTCATGCTACTCAACTTTAGTCACTAGTAAGTTCTTGTCATTGTAAGTATATGTGTATCATGGAGAACCGCCAATGGGGTGAGAATATCATTTTGCGGCCCGAAAGTTGGGGTGTCAAGGCAACGCGGTACCCAAGTTCCCTGAAATCAGCCGCGATGACTACAGTTGGTGTGCCAAATACTCAGAGGGTCTTTTTAATACAAAACATCAGGCTAACGGTCGTAAAGTTGGGCCCCCCTGTCAGTTCTCGCCGTTATGTCGCTCCTGTCGCTTAGGTGTCAATTAGGCTTGCAGTGTTGGCGTCTGCATCCATTACGCGTCTTCTTCTTCCCCGGAGCGGCAATCTGTGGGGTGTCGCAGCCATGGCGCGGAGTTGGGACGTGGACGAACCTGCTCGGCCCAGCTCTCCTCCATGTAGGCTTGCAGCGTTGGCGCCTGCATCCATTATGCGTCTTCTTCCCCGGAGTGGCAGTCTGTGGTCGCGGCTGAAATGGATCGTATGGGCACCTAGAGGTGGTGAATAGGTGCTACACCAATTTTTAATTCTTTTTCAATTTTAGGCTTAGCACAAAGGGTAAATTCACTAGATAAACTATTAGGTGGAATTTCCCTATATGCAACCCTATCTACTAGAGAGTAAAGAGCGAGTGGAAGAGGAACGGGTAAACCGAAGTGAAGCACACGGAGACACAGGATTTGTTTGACCGCAGTTCCTTCCTTGTTAAGGGAAGTATGTCTGCGTTGGAGGGGTGGGCGGTACTAAGACCACCACGCCACAAAAGGCCTCACCCTGTTCTTCGATGGATCTTGCCATAAAAGGCCTGATCCACCTTCCACTATAGGTACCCTTCGAGGCGGGCATCGGCGCCTTTACCCAACTAGCGGGGCAACAACTCCACAACAACTTGGAGGCTCCCAAAATGACAACAAGATACCACAAGAACAAACTTATCAAATACAATAAACAAGATCTAGGTATTGACAAGAATACTAGATCAGGGATTTCTCCAAGTGAATGGAGAGGAGTTGAAGCACTTGATTCTTAATGATGATAATGAACTTCTCCTCCTTCAATTCCCCCAAAGATCAAGACCTTCGGGTGGTTGAAGTGGGAGAGCGAGAATGAGAGATCTTGCACAATGTCTAGTCAATTTCGAATGAATCAAGGGTTCTGAACATTGGGGAAGAAGGGGTATTTATAGCCCCTTCAGAAACCAGCCATTGCACACTTTGGGGGCCGGATTATCCGGCCTGGGGAAAACACCGCCCCAGACTCGGAATATCCGGCAGATAATCCACCCCCTATCAAAGCATCACGCCGAGCTTGCCCTTGATCAACTTCTGGGGGCCGGATTATCCGGTCCCATGTGAGGGCCAGATTATCCGGCCTAGGGAGGAAAAACCGCCCCAGTTCGGATTTTCCGGGAGAAATCCGACCGGATACCGTGCGATGCGCCTTGGCCCCTTTTGCTAAAAAAAACTGGGGGGCGGATTATCCGGCCCGTGTGGCACCCGGATTATCCGGCCTGGGGAGGAAAAACCGCCCAGTTCGGATTTTCCGGGAGAAAATCCGACCGGACATCGAGCGACGCGCCTTGGCTCCCTTTGAGCGATGAGGTAGGCCGGATTATCCGGCCCTTAGTGGGGCGGATTATCTGGCCCCCCTCAAAACTTCCTGCACACTTAGCGCACATGAAAAGTCTCCATAGTATTGTTATCTAACACGCAAAACATAGGAAAACATGAAATGTTCTTTCAATCGGCCATGGCGCAGAGCTGGGACGTGACGAAGCTGCTCGGCCCCGCTCTCCTCCCCATCCTGAGTCGGAGCTCGCCCTCACCATGGACGCACCCATGGCACGGTGCGGAGACGAGAATTAGGTCCCGGTGAGATCTATCACCGTGTCGACCATGCTCGGTTCTGTTTTCCTCCTCTAGAATCTGAGCTCGCCGTCGTTGTGGTTGCACCCGCACCAATTCTACCACCTCTGCCGAGGTCTCTGCGGTAGCTCAAGTTCTACCATGTTGGGCCTGTAAGGGTTCTATTGTGTATGCATGAAGAATAATTGTAACAAAGGCCTAAAAATTTTGGGGCGATATCACATATCGGAAGTATATGATGATTGCATTGAGTTCACCAACCCCTGGGTTGAATTCTGTGCTAAAAATAGAATTTGCCTTGATGATCTCCTCGTCGTCCAGGTCAAGGTGATGAGGCACTATATCAAGCTAATTATTGAGGTGGTCACCGGTCCGACAAAGGAAACACGAGGATGCGGAAGACGACAATGACGAGTAGCACGAGGAGGATGAAGACGAGAGCGTTAGCTCTGTAATGTCGGTTGTAGCTCAGAACTTCTGAATAAATCATCAGAATTTAAATTTCAAGAATACATGCTCAGAAACTTTTGTGTTGTTGTATGTTAAACTAGCAAATCTCTTTTATTCAAATCTCTTGGGCTGTACCAACTTCATTGTGTTTAATTATGAAAGACAAAATATAAATGATTTCTCTCAATTTCTCGCATAGAAAAATGCACAGCTAATTCCATATTCTCCTAGGAACTGGCCCCACTTGTTGAACCGGTGGAACTGCCACGATCTCCACGTAACCACGGTGAGTTCTCGAACCGAAAGTTGAAGTTACCATGTTTCTTCTGTAGTCATTCCTCTTCCTCGGTCATTCCTCTATAGTTTTTCCTGTGCGCTTCTTCTTCCTCTATTCTAGAACCGTCGGTTCATCTTCTTCTTCCTCTCGTAGGCAGTTCCTTGCAGGCATTTCCTTTCACCCATTTCCTTGCAGGCATGGACGATGGGAAACGCACAATAGAGACCCACTTGGTCCCTGTCCATGGCACCACGACTTTGATAGTGGTGTACAAAAATGATGAAGCGACTGTGGAGACAACTCTTGCCAGGTTTGAGCAATTGCTTGAGAAAGAGAAGCACAAGTTTGTGGGGCTAGACTTTGTGTACACCCGTGCAAATAAGAGAAAAATCCTCCACAAGAGATCGCTGTCGTGCAAATCGCCATACATGAGGAGGTCCTCGTTTACCACTTCTGCAGGTATGTGAAATTTAAATTTGAGATCACCACTTCTGCATCCCTTGTTCCCTTACATCCCTAGAACCATCTAAGTGCAGGAGTAAACCAACTGAGATGCATTGTCTAGCTCTGGTCGAGTTCTTGTGTAGGAAAGGGATAACTTTCACTAGCGTGGATATCACAAATGACACAATTATGCTTTCTCGTGCGTTGATAAAAATCCCAGATGGGCACCACATCGACATCCAAAATCTGTACAAGATCAAACCATACCCAGCGAAGGATGGCATGGGTGATCTAGCAGCGGAAATCATCGATAAATCCTATGAAAAACTAAAGAAATTGAAGTGACTCGATCACGACTACTGGGAGTGGAAGTCGATGAGCCAGGTGCGCCTCGAGTATGCAGCCAAAGACGCCTACATGGCGTACGAGTTGTACAGTAAGCTCATTACCATGAAAGATGGGATGGTTAAGGCGGGGTTTTTTGCGAGAGAGCTATGCCCTGGTTGCAAGCTAGCCCAGGAGAAGAAGCGCGAGGAGGACAGAAAGCGGTTCTAGAATGAGCAGGGATCTTGGGACGGTGGCAACATCAAGCAGTTGTAGGGGAAGCAAGTCAAGGACGACAACAAGTGGTGGTGATACATTATGTGTTTGAACTAGATTTTAGTTTCTAGTTTATTATGTGTTTGATACATTTAGTTACTTCAATACAAAATTTCGACCAATTTAACTTGTTGATGTGTTTCTTGACAATTATAATATAATCGAGCACTAGAAATATTTTGTAGTGTGCATGAGCATGATCAGTAAATATAATTGAACACTAGAAACTTTAAGGCACTCCATATAAAGGAGTATATTAATATAGAAGGTTCACCAGAGGCACCACGGATATATTGTCTTACATGCCACACACAGGTAATAATTAACTAGAACAAAATAAAAGCAGGGGCTGCAGCAGGAGGCCAGGACACGAAGACACCTAGCAGGGCAAGGGTTTATCAGCAGGAGGCAGCGACAGCCTAGTCGATGGGACACAGGCCAGTCCTGACATACTCCTGGAGGAATTTGCCGTAGGCTGCGTGCCGCGCCAAGGTAATCAGCCTATGGCTTCTGCCTCCGCCTCTGGCAACACCCTTCGCATGTTGGATCATGTTGAGATCCACGTTGATTGCTCTGCCACCGAATGGGCAAAATGGTCCCCCCCTACGGTAGAAACGGATTAGCCCACACCATAACCGCCTCATCACGTAGCAGCTCTTGTTGTCCCTGGATACCTTGCTATCGTCAACTTCATCATCATCCTCCTGTTGATTTTTAAGAACATAACTTAGAACTCATACATATGATTGAATTGTATTACAACTCAAGAATTGACAACATGTATATGTAAGACAATATATTTGTGGATATCAAAGAAAGCATCTCAACAATAGTTTGATCGGTTCATATATCATTTCATCTCAACACAATGACAAATAATTTCATCAGAGTGAATGTAGGATAAATCTAGGGGCCTCATAAATTTCTTCGGGCATGGAGTAGGTGCACCAAGTAACAATTGCACAACCTGTAATGTTGTTGTACATCACCCCAGGTTCACTAACTCATCCCTAAAAAAATCTGACACCAATGTGTCTGCCTCTCTTTTGGGACAAATTTGAATCATTGGCCAAAATAAGAAATTGAAATGTAATCGTACAAAACAATATTCAGGGATATACATAGTCAGGTACAAAAACAAGCATAAATATTGTAATTATAAATAAAAAACCAAACAATTGATCTTCAGGTACATGTTAAAATTACTTATGATCAAAACCATTTATATACATAGCATCATACCAATCATTAAAAGATCAGAAACAATTCAAGGATCATATATGTAGTTCCATATGAGAATAAATCTAGGGCCTCATAATTTGTTTCAGAGATGGAGTTGGTGAACCAAAGTACCAATAGCAGAACCTATATTGTTTGTGTGCATTGCTGCATCAGGTTCACCAACCCATCCCTAAAACACGACACCATCATATGTGTCTCCCCTTGGACTCTTTTGGGGCAAATTTCAATCATCGGCCTCGGTGACAAACTAAAATGCGATTCTTATACACTGAATGCATGGAATAGATAATTCGAATATCATAGTTCTATGAATGTAGAATAAAGATTAAGGCCTCATAAGTTTCTACAGGGACAGCGTAAGTGAACCAAGTAACAATTGCACAGCCTATATTATTCTTGTACATCGCCGCAGGTTCACTAACTCGTCCCTGAAAAATCTGACACCAATGTGTCTGCCTCTCTTTTGGGGCAAATTTGAATCATTAGCCACAATAAGAAATTGAAATGTAATCGTACAAAACATTATTCAAGGATAAACATTGTCAAGTACAAAAACAAGCCTAAATATTGTAATTATAAATAAAAAACCAAACAATTAATCTTCATGTACATGTTAAAAATACTTATGATCAAAACCATTCATATATATATGCATCATACCAATCATTAAAAGATCAGAAACAATTCAAGGATCATATATGTAGTTCCATATGAGAATAAATCAAGGGCCTCATCATTTGTTTCAGAGATGGAGTTGGAGAACCAAAGTACCAACAGCACAACCTATATTGTTTGTGTGCATTGCTGCCTCAGGTTCACCAACCCATCCCTAAAACACGACACCATCATACGTGTCTCCCCTTGAACTCTTTTGGGGCAAATTTCAATCATCGGCCTCGGTGACAAACTAAAATGTAATTCTTATACACTATGAATGCATAGAATAGATAATTCGAATATCATAGTTCTATGAATGTAGAATAAAGATTGCGGCCTCATAAGTTTATTCAGGGATGGCGTGAGCGAACCAAGTAACAATTGCACAGCTTATATTGTTCTTGTACATGGTCCCAGGTTCGCTCACTCATCCCTGAAAAAATCTAACACCAATGTGTCTGCCTCTCTTTAGGGCAAATTTGAATCATTGGCCACAATAAGAAATTGAAATGTAATCATACAAAACAATATTCAGGGATATACATATGCATCATACAACGCATTCATAGATCAGAAACAATACAAAGATTATATATTTAGGTTCCATATGAGAGAAAAATTAGGGCCTCATTTTTTTCAGCGATGGAGTCAGAGAACCAAAATACCAACAGCACAACCTATATTGTTTATGTGCATTGCTGCCTCAGGTTCACTAACCATCCCTAAGAAAACGACACCACCAGATGCCCTTGCACTATTTTGGGGCAAAATTGAATCATTGGGCTCAGTAAGGAATAGAAATGTAATATTATAGGCCTGCTGTGTATCGAAATCAACACTCAACTAGCAAACTCAACTAGATGGCAGATGAGCAGATTGGGTTTTGTGACTAGACGGATTGGGGTTTTGTGACTAGATGGCAGATGCATCAATCAACCGATCGAACCATATATATACTACCCTACTTCCAGAGCAAAAGAATCTGTACACGATTGAGCAAATCCTATGTAGGAACTGTGAAAACTACGGCTGCGACTAGAGAAGCTAGCAATGTAGTACCTCGGACTCCTCATCAGGGACCTCCCCCTCGAACTCATCATTCTCCACGATTGCGTCGAAGATTTCTTGTACGGCGATGGGGTTATTGATGTAGATCACCGAATTGCCTCCACCTGCCCCCTATCCAGATCTTCCGCTGCTACCACGACATTGTCGGCCACGACGTTGTCGACCATGACATTGTCGGCCACCTGGTGCTCAGCGGCGATGGCTACCACCTACTGCTCGGTGGCGACGGATACCACCTGCTGCTCGGCGTCAACGGCTACTGTCTGGACGGATGAGCTCGCACCCTCGACGACGTAGTGACGAGCGGCGTTCGTGCCCAGAGAAGATGCCTCCGCCTGCTTAGCAATGACTGACCCATCTGCTGATGCGCCTTCAACTGGCTTCACCTCCGGCTCGTCTCCACGCGTACGCTTCATGGCGCACCAAGGGAAGGAGGTAGTGCAAGCGAGGGAGCTTCGTCGCACACGGCAGGTGTAGATTGGGGTCTTGGGACTAGACGGACTGGGGGAAATGACACGAGCTCATGGAAGAAGAAGGTCGAGGGGGGTTATAAACACCGGACCGTTCGTAGTCCTCGAGTGGACATGTGTGGTGGGCTGGGGGCGGGGGGCTACCATGATCTCCACCCTTTTTTGGGTTCCCTTTTTTGAAATAGCCACGATCTCCACTTTAGAGCTGCATTGAAAACATGCTCATGGCAGACCTCGATTCCACTGCATGCAAGTGGTGCGGAACCAATTTCTAGCAACATTAGATCTACTCGAGGGGGGCCCTTGACTCATGGAAGTTACTAGCGGTAGGGCCCAGTTGGAAGTGAGATTGAGAGCACTGCGTAAAAATGGAATATGTCTAATTAAAATCAAGTGGTAATAAATTGCAGCGTCCCGTCGACAATCGTGCACTCGATGACCCCGTTGCCCTATGCATGTGTTGTAGTAGCAGTAGTAGGCTTTTCAGACTTTATTAAACTTGCCATGAACGCTCGACGACTTTTTCCATGGACGGCATCATGTTCCTTCCTGTAGAAGTCTCCCTGAGGGAGACGTCCGTGCTGTCTCACCCTGTACTGTGAAGGGCACGACGTGTGCAGCGATCATCATTGGATCGCACAGAATCAACGGTTGGTGCGCACGATCCGTGTGACAACTATGACAACCAATCAGGGAGTAGCAGACAGGATGAGCATAGGTTTGGGCTTCTACGAAAGATAGAGAGGGGCAAAACTAAGTAGTACCACATAAAACCAAGGGCAAAAGTGAGTAGTATAAAAATGGAAAGTGTCTTGTACAATGAAATACATCGTGGAATACATCAAATTATGCCAAGATAGATCCACTAGAGTTCATTGGATGTGTATTCTTCTCATAAGCCACACATGGATCCACCTGTCTGATTGCATGTTTGTTCCTCTAAACAACCACATAAGGATCCAACAGTGTCATTGGATGTGTGTTCTTCTCATGAACCACACATGGATCCACCAGTGTCATTGCATGTCCATTCTTTTCATGAACCACAGCTAGACTCATTGCATGTTTGTTACTTCCATAAACCACAAATGGATCCACAAGTGTCGTTGCATGTATGTTCTTTTCATGAACCACAGCTAGAGTCATTGCATCTGTGTTCTTTTCATGAACCACATAAGGATCCACCAGTGTCATTGGATGTGTGTTCTTCTCATGAACCACACCCAGTGTCATTGCATGTCAGTTCCTCTAAACAAACCACACATGGATCCACTAGTGTCATTGCATGTCTGTTCTTTTCATGAACCACACCTAGTGTCATTGCATGTGTGTTCCTCTAGACAAACCACATAAAGATCCACCAGTGTCATTGGATGTGTGTTCTTTTCATGAACCACACCCAGTGTGATTGCATGTTTATTCCTCTAAACAAACCACATAAGGATCCACCAGTGTCATTACATGTCTGTTCTTCTCATGAACCACACCCAGTGTCATTGCATGTGTGTTCTTCTAAACAAACCACATAAGTCATTGCATGTCTGTTCTTTTCATGAACCACACCCGGTGTCATTGCATGTGTGTTCCTCTAGACAAACCACATAAGGATCCACCGGTGTCATTGCATGTATGTTCTTTTCATGAACCACATAAGGATCCACCAGTGTCATTGGATGTGTGTTCTTCTCATGAACCACACATGGATCCACCAGTGTCATTGCATGTCCGTTCTTTTCATGAACCACAGTTAGAGTCATTGCATGTATGTTACTTCCATAATCCTCACATAGATCCACCGGTGTCATTGCATGTCTGTTCTTTTCATGAACCACACCCAGTGGCATTGCATGTTAGTTCTTTTCATGAACCACATAAGGATCCACCGGTGTCATTGCATGTCTGTTCTTTTCACAAACCAAATAAGGATCCACCAGTGTCATTGCATGTCTGTTCTTTTCATGAACCACATAAGGATCCACCAGTGTCATTGCATGTCTATTCTTTTCATGAACCACGCTCAGTGTCATTGCATGTGTGTTCCTCTAGACAAACCACATAAGGATGCACCCTATGTGATTGGATGTGTGTTCTTCTCATGAACTACACATGGATCCACTAGTGTCATTGCATGTCTTTTCGTTTGATGAACCACACCTAGTGGCATTGCATGTCTATTCTTTTCATGAACCACACGCAGTGTCATTGCATGTGTGTTCCTCTAGACAAACCACATAAGGATCCACCGGCGCCATTCTATGTCTGTTCTTTTCATGAACGACATAAGGTTCCACCAGTGCCATTAGATGTGTGTTCTTCTCATGAACCACACATGGATCCACCAGTGTCATTGCATGTCTGTTATTTTCATGAACCACACCTAGTGTCATTGCATGTGTGTTCCTCTAGACAAACCACATATGGATCCTCCAGTGTCATTGTATGTATGTTCTTTTCATTAACCACAACTCGAGTCCACCATTGTCATTGGATGTGTGTTCTTCTCATGAACCACACATGGATCCACCAGTGTCATTGCATGTCTGTTCTTTTCATGAACCACACCCAGAGTCATTGCATGTGTGTTCCTCTAGACATACCACCTTAGGAATCCACCAGTGTCATTGCATGTCTGTTCTTTTCATGAACCACACCTAGAGTCATTGCATGTCTGTTACTTCCATAAACCACACATGGATTCACCATTGTCATTGCATGTCTCTTCTTTTCATGAACCACACCCAGTGTCATTGCATGTGTGTTCCTCTAGACAAACCACATATGGATCCACCAGTGTCATTGTATGTCTGTTCTTTTCATGAACCACAGCTAGAGTCCACCAGTGTCATTGCATGTGTGTTATTCTCATGAACCACACATGGATCCACCAGTGTCATTGCATGTCTGTTCTTTTCATGAACCACACCCAGAGTCATTGCATGTGTGTTCCTCTAGACATACCACCTTAGGAATCCACCAGTGTCATTGGATGTGTGTTCTTTTCATGAACCACGCCCAGTGTCATTGCATGTCTATTAATCTAAACAAACTACATAAGGATCCACCACTGTCATTGCATGTCTATTCTTTTCATGAACCACACCCAGTGTCATTGCATGTGTGTTCTTCTAAACAAACCACATAAGTCATTGCATGTCTATTCTTTTCATGAACCACACCCGGTGTCATTTCATGTGTGTTCCTATAGACAAACCAATAAGGATCCATCGGTGTCACTGCATGTATGTCCTTTTCATGAACCACATAAGGATCCATCAGTGTCATTGGATGTGTGTTCTTCTCATGAACCACACGTGGATCCACCAGATTCATTGCATGTTTGTTCTTTTCATGAACCACAGCTAGAGTCATTGCATGTCTGTTACTTCATAAAACACACATGGATCCACCAGTGTCATTGCATGTCTGTTCTTTTCATGAACCACACCCAGTGTCATTGCATGTGTGTTCCTCTAGACAAACCACATATGGATCCACCTAGTGTGATTGCATGTCTGTTCTTTTCATGAACCACAGCTAGAGTCCACCAGTGTCATTGTAGTTCCTCTAAACAAACCACAAATGGATCCACCAGTGTCATTGCATGTATATTCTTTTCATGAACCACACCTAGTGTCATTGCATGTGTGTTCCTCTAGACATGCCACATAAGGATCCACTAGTGTCATTAGATGTGTGTTCTTTTCATGAACCACACCCAGTGTGATTGCATGTCTGTTCCTCTAAACAAACCACATAAGGATCCACCAGTGTCATTGCATGTCTGTTCTTTTCATGAACCACACCTAGTGTCATTGCATGTGTGTTTTTCTAAACAAACCACATAAGTCATTGCATGTCTTTTCTTTTCATGAACCACACCCGGTGTCATTGCATGTGTGTTCCTCTAGACAAACCACAGAAGGATCCACCGGTGTTACTGCATGTATGTTCTTTTTATGTACCACATAAGGATCCACCAGTGTCATTGGATGTGTGTTCTTCTCATGAACCACACATGGATCCTCCGGTGTCATTGCATGTTCGTTCTTTTCATGAACTACAGCTAGGGTCATTGCATGTCTGTTACTTCCATAAACCACACATGGATCCATCGGTGTCATTGCATGTCTGTTCTTTTCATGAACCACACCCTGTGTCATTGCATGTCAGTTCTTTTCATGAACCACATAAGTCCACCGGTGTCATTGCATGTCTGTTCTTTTCACAAACCAAATAAGGATCCACCAGTGTCATTGCATGTCTATTCTTTTCATGAACCACATAAGGATCCACCATTGTCATTACATGTCAGTTATTTTCAGGAACCACATAAGGATCCACCGGTGTCATTGCATGTATGTTCTTTTCACAAACCACATAAGGAACCACCAGTGTCATTGCATGTGTGTTCTTTTCATGAACCACATAAGGATCCACCAGTGTCATTTGATGTGTGTTCTTTTCATGAACCACTAGTGTCATTGCATGTGCGTTCCTCTAGACAAACCACATAAGGATCCACCCTATGTGATTAGATGTGTGTTCTTCTCATGAACCACACATGGATCCACCAGTGTCATTGCATGTCTGTTCTTTTCTTGAACCACACCCAGTGTCATTGCATGTCTGTTCTTTTCATGAACCACACCCAGTCTCATTGCATGTGTGTTCATCTAGACAAACCACATAACGATCCACCGTGTCATTGTATGTTTGATCTTTTCATGAACCACATAAGGATCCACCAATGTCATTGGATGTGTGTTCTTCTCATGAACCACACATGGATCCACCCGTGTCATTGCATGTCTGTTCTTTTCATGAATCACAGCTAGAGTCATTGCATGTCTGTTACTTCCATAAACCACACATGGATCCACTAGTGTCATTGCATGTCGGTTCTTTTCATGAACCACACCCAGTGTCATTGCATGTGTGTTCCTCTAGACAAACCACATATGGATCCACCAGTGTCATTGTATGTCTGTTCTTTTCATGAACCACAACTAGAGTCCACTAGTGTCATTGCATGTCTGTTCTTTTCATGAACCACACCCAGTGTCATTGCATGTTTTTTCCTCTAGACAAACCACATATGGATCCACCAGTGTCATTGTATGTCTGTTCGTTTCATGAACCACAGCTAGAGTCCACCAGTGTCATTTCATGTGCGTTCTTATCATGAACCACACATGGATCCACCAGTGTTATTGCATGTATGTTCTTTTCATGTACCACACC